>CAWUFW010014088.1:0-433404 GCA_963921515.1 Calotriton arnoldi
GGCATCCAGCCCCCCTGGCTAAGGGTGGTAGTAGTGGTGGGCATCCTGCCCCCCTGGGTGAGGGTGGTAGTAGTGGTAGGCATCCTGCCCCCCTGGTTGAGGGTGGTAGTAGTGGTAGGCATCCAGCCCCCCTGGCTAAGGGTGGTAGTAGTGGTGGGCATCCTGCCCCCTGGGTGAGGGTGGTAGTAGTGGTAGGCATCCTGCCCCCTGGGTGGGGGTGGTAGTAGTGGTAGGCATCCAGCCCCCTGGCTAAGGGTGGTGGTAGGCATCCAGCCCCCCTGGCTAAGGGTGGTAGTAGTGGTGGGCATCCTGCCCCCTGGCTAAGGGTGGTAGTAGTGGTAGGCATCCTGCCCCCTGGTTGAGGGTGGTAGTAGTGGTAGGCATCCAGCCCCCTGGCTAAGGGTGGTAGTAGTGGTGGGCATCCAGCCCCCTGGCTAAGGGTGGTAGTAGTCGTGGGCATCCTGCCCCCTGGCTAAGGGTGGTAGTAGTGGTGGGCATCCTGCCCCCCCTGGGTGAGGGTGGTAGTAGTGGTAGGCATCCAGCCCCCTGGCTAAGGGTGGTAGTAGTGGTGGGCATCCAGCCCCCTGGCTAAGGGTGGTAGTAGTGGTGGGCATCCTGCCCCCTGGCTAAGGGTGGTAGTAGTGGTGGGCATCCTGCCCCCCTGGGTGAGGGTGGTAGTAGTGGTAGGCATCCTGCCCCCTGGCTAAGGGTGGTAGTAGTGGTGGGCATCCTGCCCCCCTGGCTAAGGGTGGTAGTAGTGGTGGGCATCCTGCCCCCCTGGGTGAGGGTGGTAGTAGTGGTAGGCATCCTGCCCCCCTGGTTGAGGGTGGTAGTAGTGGTAGGCATCCAGCCCCCTGGCTAAGGGTGGTAGTAGTGGTGGGCATCCTGCCCCCCTGGGTGAGGGTGGTAGTAGTGGTAGGCATCCTGCCCCCTGGGTGGGGGTGGTAGTAGTGGTAGGCATCCAGCCCCCTGGCTAAGGGTGGTGGTAGGCATCCAGCCCCCCTGGCTAAGGGTGGTAGTAGTGGTGGGCATCCTGCCCCCTGGCTAAGGGTGGTAGTAGTGGTAGGCATCCTGCCCCCCTGGTTGAGGGTGGTAGTAGTGGTAGGCATCCAGCCCCCTGGCTAAGGGTGGTAGTAGTGGTGGGCATCCAGCCCCCCTGGCTAAGGGTGGTAGTAGTGGTGGGCATCCTGCCCCCTGGCTAAGGGTGGTAGTAGTGGTGGGCATCCTGCCCCCTGGGTGAGGGTGGTAGTAGTGGTAGGCATCCAGCCCCCTGGCTAAGGGTGGTAGTAGTGGTGGGCATCCAGCCCCCCTGGCTAAGGGTGGTAGTAGTGGTGGGCATCCTGCCCCCTGGCTAAGGGTGGTAGTAGTGGTGGGCATCCTGCCCCCTGGGTGAGGGTGGTAGTAGTGGTAGGCATCCAGCCCCCTGGCTAAGGGTGGTAGTAGTGGTGGGCATCCAGCCCCCTGGCTAAGGGTGGTAGTAGTGGTGGGCATCCTGCCCCCTGGCTAAGGGTGGTAGTAGTGGTGGGCATCCTGCCCCCCTGGGTGAGGGTGGTAGTAGTGGTAGGCATCCTGCCCCCTGGCTAAGGGTGGTAGTAGTGGTGGGCATCCTGCCCCCCTGGCTAAGGGTGGTAGTAGTGGTGGGCATCCTGCCCCCCTGGGTGAGGGTGGTAGTAGTGGTAGGCATCCTGCCCCCCTGGTTGAGGGTGGTAGTAGTGGTAGGCATCCAGCCCCCCTGGCTAAGGGTGGTAGTAGTGGTGGGCATCCTGCCCCCCTGGGTGAGGGTGGTAGTAGTGGTAGGCATCCTGCCCCCCTGGGTGGGGGTGGTAGTAGTGGTAGGCATCCAGCCCCCCTGGCTAAGGGTGGTGGTAGGCATCCAGCCCCCCTGGCTAAGGGTGGTAGTAGTGGTGGGCATCCTGCCCCCTGGCTAAGGGTGGTAGTAGTGGTAGGCATCCTGCCCCCCTGGTTGAGGGTGGTAGTAGTGGTAGGCATCCAGCCCCCTGGCTAAGGGTGGTAGTAGTGGTGGGCATCCTGCCCCCTGGGTGAGGGTGGTAGTAGTGGTAGGCATCCTGCCCCCTGGCTAAGGGTGGTAGTAGTGGTGGGCATCCTGCCCCCCTGGGTGAGGGTGGTAGTAGTGGTAGGCATCCTGCCCCCCCTGGTTGAGGGTGGTAGTAGTGGTGGGCATCCAGCCCCCTGGCTAAGGGTGGTGGTAGGCATCCAGCCCCCTGGCTAAGGGTGGTAGTAGTGGTGGGCATCCTGCCCCCTGGGTGAGGGTGGTAGTAGTGGTAGGCATCCTGCCCCCCTGGTTGAGGGTGGTTGGCATCCAGCCCCCCTGGGTTGGGGTGGTGGCGCGCATTCAGGCCCCTGTGTGCATATGTGGCATTGGTGATGGGCATCCCGCCCCTATGGTGCTGCTGTTGCTGGTGTAAGTATATTCAGATTCCCAGTGTATGTGTGTGATGTGTCGTGTACGTGTTGTATGTGTTTTGTGGTTGGTGTCTGACTTACCTTCTGCGCCGTACGCGTCCGTGCCTGTTCCGGTAGTAGATGTAGAATATTGTTATGATCGGGACGAAGGGATTCATGGTTGGTTCGTGTCGTTCGTCCTTCTCGTTGCTTCGCGTCGTCCTCGTCGCTTGGCTTCGTCCTCGTCGCCTCGCGTCGTCCTCGTCTGTGCTGTGTCTCGCCTCGTAGCCGTGGATCGTGTTGTGGCGCGATTCGGAGCTTATGTGCGCCTCTCCCGGATGCTTTGACGTGCCGTGCGTAGCGACGGGTTCGGCGCGTACGGAAAGCGCATCGTACTTGTCCGGCCGGACGGGGCTGCATTTTCCCTTCCGTGCGACTCGATTCGGCGTTTCCGGATTCGCCTCGGTCGGAGAACAGGACCTGGTTTGGGTGAGTACGGCTCGGCCGGGATTTTTGCTGTTGTGCGCATCGTACTTGCTCGTTCGGTGTACTGTACGGATCGGTCGGGAAACTGGCTTTCGCATGGCTTTTTTCCCGACCGAATAGTATTGGGTGCGCCTCCGACCGAGATCGGAATCGGCCCCTTAATTGTGATTTCAGGAGAGTGTTTTAAATCATTCAGGGCTGTATGCTCATCAATGGTGATATTGAATGGTGTTTTAGATACATAATTGGTAGCATTTTTTAACTTGTTATATACCACCTGTTCAATATATGAATCACCGGTGGTACCTGATCTGTAGTGGGCGTAAAAGTAGATTTAGGGGCTAATCCAGATTTATTGATGTCTGTGCTGTTACTAGTTACATTAGAGAAAAAGGATTTTAAGCGAATTTTACGGAAAAACAACATTAAGTCGCTGTGAGAAGTTGGCCTGGCATATGCTGTCCACTAATTATAGTGGGCACCTTGCACCAGTCCAAACAACCCCTTATTGGAGATAGGTTAAAGACAACCTTTATTGAAAGCTATCCTAGTGGTAGCTATGGAGAGCAGCCTTCAGGCTAAGTCTTGAAGGAATGTAAAGCAGCTTGTTTTACCAGTCTATAATCTCTTGAGTGACCAAATGAAAGAGGATCACACCAGGTATATATTCAAAATATATGTATTTATTGCTAAACACACCCCTCTAGTCTCTTTATGAGGCTAGAGTTCGA
Organism: Calotriton arnoldi; assembly: GCA_963921515.1. NCBI lineage: Eukaryota > Metazoa > Chordata > Amphibia > Caudata > Salamandridae > Calotriton > Calotriton arnoldi. Next base: position 3,621 of record CAWUFW010014088.1, read on the forward strand.
AGTACATAAGTTATAAGTTAGTTATCTACAGTAATAGCACAAATACACGTTTGAGCCATAGGGGCGTACCAAACCATATACCAATAAATTGGTATAAGAACCACGACTGAGCTAGACATAAGGCCTAGAGCCTGTAGAAGTGCTTGGACCACAAGGAACCACCCAAGGTAGTGACACAGGGGACCCACGGGGGACGCGTGCAGTGTGAGAACACAGCCGCAAATCGCCGTTGACTTCTATGGGGAAAGTCGCGGTTGGAATTTTAAAGAAAAGGGACACTTAGAGGAGGACTTGGAGCAAACCCCTTTAGAACTGGGTTGTTCTAGAGTCTATACCCACGGGAGCACCGGAGTACTCGAGTTACCTCACCCAGGGGAGCCGGGAGCATAGGTGTCTTTCGGGGTCGGGTTTCGTCGTCGTTTTCAATGGCGATCTGCTGCAAAGTGCTGCTGGCGGCCAAGTCGAAAGTGTTCGGGTGGATCCAAAGGTGGATCGAAGATCTGAAGAACCTGAAAGCAGAGGGGACAGAGTCTGGGTCACTAGCCAGTGACCAGGAAGGCGGTGAGCAGATGCCCACCGATGTCGAGTGCTTCAGGTAGGTTGACAGTCGTCTTGACTCTTCAGCCACGAGATCCAGGAGGTGTCGACGATGACCAGGAGCTGTATTCGAGCTGTCCCACAACGTCTGTCGATTGCAGGGGTGTCGGCGACCGGATTGGACCCAACAAGCCTTGGCAACGGCAAGTCTCGTGGAAATTGAAGAAGGACAATGGTGCAGACCAGCAAGGTCTGTGGGACTCACCCAGCGAAGGTAAGTCAGGGCACGCCTGGAGCAACCAGGGAGCCCAAGCCAAAGAAGATTGGCCTTCGGGAGGGCCTACTAGCCAACAGACTAGCGACCGCGAAGGAGCCTCAAGTGGATGCACTTGGAGCTGGCTCACAGGACACTCGTGGAGTGGAGGCCAGTGATCTTTGGTGCAGTCGGTGCTGGGGCTGGGGCTACTCGGAGCTCAAAGCACAACTTCGTGGGAGACCCAGAAGAGGATGCACTTGCAAATGCGATTGGTGTCCAGGGGTCACGGTTCCACATTACCCACGACAGCTATGGGCCTCAGCTTTGCTGGGGACTCAGGGCAGCCTCGGGGAAGTCTGGAAATCTACCTCTGGTGATGCAAAGACTTCGGCGTCCAGCGGGAGCTTCAGCGATGCAGACCGGACAATTGCTTTGTTGGTGCCTGCCAAGCAGGGGAGTCACTCCTTGACCCCAAGGGAGATTCTTCAGTCCTCTAATCTTAAAGTAGAGCGTCGAAGGTCCAGGATTCTGTGTCAGAGTTTCGTCCAGGTAAATCTAAAGTCCTAAGGACTGGGGTCCCATACTTATACCAAGTTAGGGGTTGGACATACTCTGGGGACCCACCTATGGGAGGGTCAGGGCAGAGGGGTGGTTACACCCTTTTCCTTTGTCCAGTTTCGCGCCAGAGCAGGGTCTGGAAGCCCCTGAGCCGGTTTGAACTGGGGTATGCACAGGGGCACCAAATGTGCCCCCAGTGCAGGACTTCAAAGCACTAGAGAGTGCTCCCGCCCAGCCCCAATACACACTATCCTGTCTGGGGAGGTGGTTACACCTCCCTGGGACAGGAAACCTATTGTCCAGGCCTCCCCTGCCGGAGTTTCGGTCAGCAGCAGGAGGCCAGACTCGTGTCTGTGGCAGCGGCATCCATTTTGTGATGCCAGGGCTTGGAAAGCAGTTACCGGGCAGGCCGGTGTGTACATGTCTCTCCCTCTAGAAGGGTGGAATGCTACCCCTGCCGCCAGAACTGGCGGGGGGGGGGTAGTATTCCAAGATGTTTGACACCAAACACGACATGTTTCCGTGCAGCCATCCCAAAGTTAGCATTTAACGCGAGGTTATAATGCGCTTAAGAGTATATGGTTAGGCTGCACTACAAACAGCATCAGAGAAGGGTCTCCGAACGCTGCAGAGGGGCTCTGCTCATGCAGGGGCACTCTCTCACATAGGAACCAAGCACTCTGCCTTCAGGATTGATAAGGCCTGCCATAGGAGTGACTTATAGGTTTATATGTGTGTATGTATGTAGTGATATAGGTAGCCTATATCACAGTAAGGGGTGCATGCACCACCTTACCCAGGCTGCAGTAGCAGACCTGTGGTGTCATTTTGGATGGCCTTCCAGGGGTGGCACAATACATGCTGCAGCCCCTGGTAGGCCTCTGAGGTACCTATGCCCTGGGTACATAGTATACCATATACTAGGGACTTATAAGGGCACTCCAGATTCCAATCAGAGATGTGCCTAAGGCACATGGAAACCATTTTAGAGAGGAAGCAGCTAGGCTGGGGTTCTGATTAGCAGGGCCCCAGCCAGACTAAAGTCGAAAAACAGTGAAGCATCAGCAAAAAGTGGGGGTACCCATGTGAAGCAGATCCTACTCTCCTACACAACCCCCCCCAAACGTAGGGACATTAAACTAACCTTGCCCAGTTAAGTCTTCATATTCTAAGTGAAAGTACCTAGAGAGTCCATCTGCATTGGCATGGTTACTCCCAGGTCTATGTTCCACTGTGAAGTCCATCCCCTGTAGGGAAATGGACCACCTAAGCAGTTTGGGGTTTTCACCCTTCATTTGTTTTAGCCATAAGAGGGGCTTATGGTCTGTTTGAACAAGGAAGTGAGTACCAAAATAGTATGGCCTCAACTTCTTCAGAGCCCAGACCACAGCAAAGGCCTCCCTCTCAATGGCTGACCAACGTTTCTCTCTAGGGGTCAGCCTTCTGCTAATAAAAGCTACTGGCTGATCCTGACCTTCATCATTCAATTGTGACAGTACAGCCCCTACCCCCAATTCAGATGTATCTGTTTGGACAATGAACTTCTTGGAGTAATCAGGACTCTGTAGAATGGGAGCAGTGCCTATTGACAGCTAACTGTCCACTGAACCTTTTTGGGCATTTTCTTGGAAGTTAAGTCATTAAGTGTTCGGGTGGATCCAAAGGTGGATCGAAGATCTGAAGAACCTGAAAGCAGAGGGGACAGAGTCTGGGTCACTAGCCAGTGACCAGGAAGGCGGTGAGCAGATGCCCACCGATGTCGAGTGCTTCAGGTAGGTTGACGGTCATCTTGACTCTTCAGCCACGAGGTCCAGGAGGTGTCGACGATGACCAGGAGCTGGATTCGAGCTGCTCCACAACGTCTGTCGATTGCAGGGGTGTTGGCGACCGGATTGGACCCAACAAGCCTTGGCAAGTCTCATGGAAATAGAAGAAGGACGATGGTGCAGACCAGCAAGGTCTGTGGGACTCACCCAGCGAGGGTAAGTCAGGGCACGCCTGGAGCAACTAGGGAGCCCAAGCCGAAGAAGATTGGCCTTCGGGAGGGCCTACTAGCCAACGGACTAGCGACCGCGAAGGAGCCTCGAGTGGACACACTTGGAGCTGGCTCACAGGACACTCGTGGAGTGGAGGCCAGTGATCTTCGGTGCAGTCGGTGCTGGAGGCTGGGGCTACTTGGAGCCCAAAGCACAACTTCGTGGGAGACCCAGAAGAGGATGCACTTGCAAATGCGATCAGTGTCCAGGGGTCACGGTTCCACATTACCCACGACAGCTACAGGCCTCAGCTTTGCTGGGGACTCAGGGCAGCCTCGGGGAAGTCTGGAAATCCACCTCTGGTGATGCAAAGACTTCGGCGTCTGGCGGGAGCTTCAGCAATGCAGACCGGACAATTGCTTCGTTGCTGCCTGCCAAGCAGGGGAGTCACTCCTTGATCCCAAGGGAGATACTTCAGTCCTCTAATCTTAAAGTAGAGCGTCTAAGGTCCAGGATTCTGTGTCAGAGTTTCGACCAGGTAAATCTAAAGTCCTAAGGACTGGGGTCCCATACTTATACCAAGTTAGGGGGTTGGATATACTCTGGGGACCAACCTATGGGAGGGTCAGGGCAGAGGGGTGGTTACACCCCTTTCCCTTTGTCCAGTTTCGTGCCAGAGCAGGGGCTGGAAGCCCCTGAGCCGGTTTGAACTGGGGTATGCACAGGGACACCAAATGTGCCCCCAGTGCAGGACTTCAAAGCACCAGAGAGTGCTCCCGCCCAGCCCCAATACACACTATCCTGTCTGGGGAGGTGGTTACACCTCCCTGGGACAGGAAATCTATTGTCCAGGCCTCCCCTGCCGGAGTTTCGGTCAGCAGCAGGAGGCCAGACTCGTGTCTGTGGCAGAGGCATCCATTTTGTGATGCCAGGGCTTGGAAAGCAGTTACCGGGCAGGCTGGTGTGTACATGTCTCTCCCTCTGGAAGGGTGGAATGCTACCCCCGCCGCCAGAACTGGCGGGGAGTAGTATTCCAAGATGTTTGACACCAAACACAACATGTTTCCGTGCAGCCATCCCAAAGTTAGCATTTAACGAGAGGTTATAATGCGCTTAAGAGTATATGGTTAGGCTGCACTACAAACAGCATCAAAGAAGGGTCTCCGAACGCTGCAGAGGGGCTCTGCTCATGCAGGGGCACCCTCTCACATAGGAACCAAGCACTCTGCCTTCAGGATTGATAAGGCCTGCCATAGGAGTGACTTATAGGTTTATATGTGTGTATGTATGTAGTGATATAGGTAGCCTATATCACAGTAAGGGGTGCATGCACCACCTTACCCAGGCTGCAGTAGCAGACCTGTGGTGTCATTTTGGATGGCCTTCCAGGGGTTGCACAATACATGCTGCAGCCCCTGGTAGGCCTCTGAGGTACCTATGCCCTGGGTACATAGTATACCATATACTAGGGACTTATAAGGGCACTCCAGATTCCAATCAGAGATGTGCCTAAGGCACATGGAAACCATTTTAGAGAGGAAGCAGCTAGGCTGGGGTTCTGATTAGCAGGGCACCAGCCAGACTAAAGTCGAAAAACAGTGAAGCATCAGCAAAAAGTGGGGGTACCCATGTGAAGCAGATCCTACTCTCCTACAGTCGCTAAACAACTCAAATTTGTTGAGTCCAGAGTGTGGCACATACGTTAATCCTTTAGATAAAAGGGAATAGATAGATTCATTTACTGGGGCAGTACTAAGGTTGAAAATGGGAATTTCTTTTACTCCCTCCAATACCTGGCATTGCGGGTTTCTAGATATTGATTCTGATTTGTGGGCTGATGTCCCCGGAACTGGGTTTCATACTGTGGACGTGGTTGATATTGCGGTCTCCAGTTCCCTGTTCTCTGATTGCGCCTCCCTAAAAAAGGTTGATATCCTTGATTGTATCGAGATGTATAACCTCTACCTCTATTTTCATGGGGAGTGGATGGCCCTTCATTGTCAGAATCTGATGTATCTGAAAAAGTGGTCACTTTTCTATTGTATGATCTATATGGTTGATGGTAAGATTGTTGATAGGATTGTTGTTCATGTACATCTAACTGCGTATAGTAAGTATCAGATAAATAAGGATATGTGTTCTCCTTACTGAAGAACCTTATATCTTTTTTAAGTTTTTCCGTTTTTCTCTTGATTAAATAATCCGTATATGAGTTCAATTCTGAATCTAGCTCCTCAAGTTTTTTCTTAGCCTCCTCCACAGCTAATGAGTTTTTGATTTGATTTTCCAGTTCTAGAATTTCACTTACTAACTGCTGTAGCATTTCTTTCGCTGTTTCAACTATCAGCATCATCAGATCCCTGGAACATCTGTTCGCTATCATTGACCACTTTTCTAGAAACTCTTTCAATTGTACAAATAACCCGGGAATATTTTTGACTCTTAGCCCTTGTGGAATAATGCCAGCACGTAGGTATTCAAGCATGAATTGCCCGTGTAGTTCGATTCGTTTAGTCTTTTTCTTGAGTGACATCAATTTATTAAGGTCCTCATTTTTGTCAGAATTAGTTGCTGCTCTATTTTCAAAATTCATTGATGCTCCCACCATAGATGCGAAGTCATCATCAGAAAAGCCAAACGTTGGAAGGGTGGCCATAATTAGTATTAAAGATAATTCAACCTTTATATATATATAGAGGTAAGTTACTTTTTGTGTGCAAATATTGTAAAATTAATGTGGTGATCTGGAATTACCTTATATTACAATGAAAAAAATATAAGAGAAAGTGTATATAAAAAAGATATCTAGCATATAATGAAAGGCCCAAGAGGCATTGATGAGTAAGTTAGGACAAAAAGGAAAAACCACACTGATTATAGAGACCACTAGTCATTTAATCTAAGAAAATATTTTTTTTATTATATAAAGATACCAATTTCTTTTTAAAACTCTAGATTGCCGTCAAAAACGTAATGCACAAGAATTTACTTCAGTAACAACAGTCCCCTCATTGACAGGCTATGAGAACTATATTTTTGAAAAGAAGGGGGACCCCTACAAATACAATGTGCTTGCTAATCGCAGGGAAAAAGGCTCTTAGGTAAAGAGATAATAGCAAGCTTTCAATTAAATCTGGAGTTAAAACATTCTAGGTATCATGTAAACAGATATGACCACACAATGAACCGACTATTAACTGAAACCAAAATCTTATTTCTGTTTATAAAAATATTTTATTTAGTTATTTAGTCTCTTTTTCTTGGAATTATTTTCCATTCTTAATCAATAGTGTAAATATACATATATACAGAAAGATGAACACATAATAAATACATGAAAAGAAAAAAGTCAGTCCAAATCATGCGGTCAATAATGATATCTTTCTTAAAAAACTTTTTCAGATTAGATGAAGGCTAGCGGTAGATGACAACTACGCGCTGCTTTGGCACTTCTGCCTTCGTCAGGAAACTGTCTATTGCGAACAAAACTGTGAAAAACATAGAACAATTACAAAATATATATACCAAATGCTAATTTTATATACAACTATATACAAACATGCTAAAAACCTAGAATTTGGCAATACCTCTCATTATTATATATAATACAATGCAAAAGATGAAATCAAAGACGGACAATCAACGTATATAAATTTACAATGCAAATACAATTATGTATATACATTTTAAAAAGTGATTAATAAATGATATAATGTAATACATTTTGAAATACTTTTTTAATTACTTTTCTATAGAACTAATGGCCACTAAATCATTGCAACTAAAACTAGACTTTAGAGAAAGAATATAGAAAGCTTAGTAGAGCCAAAGATGAAAGAACTAGATATGGTGAACTCCTAAAAATAATAATAAAACAAAATAAGAGAGATAGTTAATAGAAAAAGAATATAAGATCCAGACCAAAATTCAAAAAAGTATATGGTATGAGAAATGCACTGTGAGCTGCCCTAAAGAACTCTAGTATTATATTAAACAATAGTTCAAAGGGGGAGCTCCTACGATAGAAAGCCTTTTAAAAGCTCAATCAGGAGGAATTATTACTTACTTCAAGCATGTATAATGCTGTGAAACCCTGGATGAAATCTGATACTGTGTTGATTGTTTCAGAAAGGTGCAAGGAGAACTCCTTATAGTAAAAAAATCTGAAAACAGAAATATAATTCTTACAAACGGGCATATTCTATAATGTATATATGTAAAATCAAATGCGAGTACTAATAATGAGGCCAGCAGCACTTACTATGTATGCGTCACACAATATTATAACAGCTGACTGAGTTGGTCTTGAAGAGGAATAATATCAACCAGAGTTGACATGAATACCGGATATGCTAGGGTACCAAAGTACTTCTTTATATGATGCTGTATGATCGTCCCAATAGCTAGATGTATCTATCAAAAGAGGTATCATGTACATATAGCATAAATACTTATGGCGCTATGGGTAAAGTGATAGCTAATTGTATAAGTAAGAATGAAATGCTTACTTTTAACGGTCCAAAAAGACACAAGTAAAGTATGCTGTTCTTTTGAGAGGTAGGATGGAAACTTTTATAGTGAAGTAAGGTGTTTCGTGCTGTGGGTTTTGTGTATAAATCTACTATGAGCTGTCCACAGTCATGTTTGATTAAGATGTCTAAAAATTCAATTTTGATGTTACTGAAATTGGAAGTAAATTTCATGTTAGGGTCACAAAGATTAAGCCATAAAAGAAACTCCCTCAAGACATGCGTCAAGCTGCAGGTAAGCGGGCAGCGCATACAGGGCAATCGAGGCTATAGAATTTTTTAACTTCAACCATTCAGTTAGTTATAATATTCAATATACCTGTTATCGTTTTTACAGCATCAAAGCCCCTTAAATTGAAGGCTGTGATCCCTTTGTTGGTCCATATTTCTATTTTGGATAGGAGTTCCCTTTTAAAATAATAGAAAGTAAGTAGCATACTGAATCTAAATGATAAAAAACGCTTCTATGAGTAATATTGTGGCTAATGGTATTATGTTTCCATCTTTTATCCTTTAGTATCAATTCTTCTTGCTGATACAAAGAAAGAATACTTTACTAGTGTCTTTTTGGACCGTTAAAAGTAAGCATTTCATTCTTACTTATACAATTAGCTATCACTTTACCCATAGCGCCATAAGTATTTATGCTATATGTATATGATACCTCTTTTGATAGATACATCTAGCTATTGGGACGATCATACAGCATCATATAAAGAAGTACTTTGGTACCCTAGCATATCCGGTATTCATGTCAACTCTGGTTGATATTATTCCTCTTCAAGACCAACTCAGTCAGCTGTTATAATATTGCGTGACGCATACATAGTAAGTGCTGCTGGCCTCATTATTAGTACTCGCATTTGATTTTACATATATACACTATAGAATATGCCCGTTTGTAAGAATTATATTTCTGTTTTCAGATTTTTTTACTATAAGGAGTTCTCCTTTCACCTTTCTGAAACAATCAACACAGTATCATATTTCATCCAGGGTTTCACAGCATTATACATGCTTGAAGTAATTAATAATTCCTCCTGATTGAGCTTTTAAAAGGCTTTCTATCATAGGAGCTCCCCCTTTGAACTATTGTTTAATGTAATACTAGAGTTCTTTAGGGCAGCTCACAGTGCATTTCTCATACATATACTTTTTTGAATTTTGGTCTGGATCTTATATTCTTTTTCTATTAACTATCTCTCTTATTTTGTTTTATTATTATTTTTAGGAGTTCACCATATCTAGTTCTTTCATCTTTGGCTCTACTAAGCTTTCTATATTCTTTCTCTAAAGTCTAGTTTTAGTTGCAATGATTTAGTGGCCATTAGTTCTGTAGAAAAGTAATTAAAAAAGTATTTCAAAATGTATTACATTATATCATTTATTAATCACTTTTTAAAATGTATATACATAATTGTATTTGCATTGTAAATTTATATACGTTGATTGTCCGTCTTTGATTTCATCTTTTGCATTGTATTATATATAATAATGAGAGGTATTGCCAAATTCTAGGTTTTGAGCATGTTTGTATATAGTTGTATATAAAATTAGCATTTGGTATATATATTTTGTAATTGTTCTATGTTTTTCACAGGTTTGTTCGCAATAGACGGTTTCCTGACGAAGGCAGAAGTGCCGAAACGCGCGTAGTTGTCATCTACCGCTAGCCTTCATCTAATCTGAAAAAGTTTTTTAAGAAAGATATAATTATTGACCGCATGACTTGGACTGACTTTTTTCTTTTCATGTATTTATTATGTGTTCATCTTTTCTGTATATATGTATATTTACACTATTGATTAAGAATGGAAAATAATTCCAAGAAAAAGAGACTAAATAACTAAATAAAATATTTTTATAAACAGAAATAAGATTTTGGTTTCAGTTAATAGTCGGTTCATTGTGTGGTCATATCTGTTTACATGATACCTAGAATGTTTTAACTCCAGATTTAATTGAAGCTTGCTATTATCTCTTTACCTAAGAGCCTTTTTCCCTGCGATTAGCAAGCACATTGTATTTGTAGGGGTCCCCCTTCTTTTCAAAAACATTATAGTTAGGCTGACATTTCACTCGTACAAAACCAGAGAAATTCAGCAGTTATAGTTAGCTGAGCTAACTATAACTTGCGACACCGCCATGCACTGCTTATGACCTCACATATTACACCGCTCATGACATAGTCAGTGACATCACTGATGACATCACTGATGACATCTCAAATGACGTCACTGATGACATCATACAGGGACTGTGAGTTTTTCTAAAAAATGCATGAGCGTTAAATATATAAACACCAAGGTGTATTGATGAATCAGTGGGTGTATGAGTGCCTGTATGGATGATTTAGTGGGTGCGATACTGACTGTATAAGTGAGTGATTATATGTGAATGTATGGTTGAGTGACTAATTTGTGTGAATGTCTGTATCAGTCTGTCAGTTGGTGTGTAAGTGACTGCAGTGGCTATATGGGTTATTGATTTGTTGCTCGAGTACCTGTATGGGTGTATGAGTATCTGTGTGAGTGGGTGAGAGAGTGAATCACTGGCTGTATGGGTTCATGAGTGCATCTGAGAGGTGCTGTATGGGTTATTGGGTGTGCATATGGCTGTGTCGGTGAGTGAATGGATGTGTCAGTGGTATATGGGTGAGTAACTGCATTTGTGAAAGGCAGTATACATGAGTGTTGGAGTATATAAGTGACTGTATGTGTGAGTGAGTGATTGTGAGAGTGGTTGTATGGGTGAGTGTGTGCTTGTGTCAGTGACTGTATAGGTGAGTAAGTATGTGTTAGTATCTGTATGAACAAGTGAGTTGATGTGTGAATAACTGTACAGTAAGTAAGTTGCTGTGTGAGGTAGTCTATGGGTGAGTGAGCAGGTATGTGAGTAGCTCTATGAGTGTCTGACAGTGTGTGAGTGGCTGTATGAGTGGATATGTCAGTGGCTGTATTAGTGAGTAAGTGGGTGTATGAGTGGCTGTATGGGTGAGTGAGTGGATGTGTGTGTAGACCTATGAATCAGTGAGTGGGTATGTAAGTACTGGTATGCGTGTGTCAATTGTTTTGAGAATGGTAGTGTGAAAGTTGGAGTGGGTATATGAATGGTTACATGGGGGTGTGAGTGGCTGCATCAGAGATTCTGTCGATGATGTCATCAGTGATATCATTTGAGATGTCATCAGTGATGTTACTGACCATGTCATGCCATCATATCGGACCGCATCTTCATTGGACATAAGACTATCGAACTTAAGAACATGACCAACTGCAGGACATCCAATGTGATATATTGTGTTCTCTGTCCGTGTAACCTCTGTTAGGTAGGTGAAACTGGCAGAGAGGTGAGAACACACATCGGAGAACACAAGTCGAACATCCGCACCAAAAGAATCACTGCCCCTCTAGACCAACACTGGCTGGACATGGGGCATACTGACAGGGAACTTAGATGGACCATCTTAGAAAAAATCACAGCCATCAGAGGACACGATGACAACAAATTTCGCAAGATGAGGGAGGTTTTTTGGATCTTTTTCCTTAACACCCAACAACAGGGACTTAATGAAACCACACCTTGGAAACAAGCTATCTAACCTTTCCCTGATCGCTTCTTGTTCTTCCTTGTTGCGTCCAGCCCTCACGCATTGTTCCTATGAGTTCCACCTAGTCCCCTTCTATGATAGCTGATACATTAGATACCCTCTGTTCTTTTTTATTATGTGACATTGTTCCATCTTGGGCACACACCTGTTGTTTGGATCCACTCTTTATTCACTAGATTCCGTTGTTCCTGCTCATATTCATCACACCTTCCTATCCCCCCATACCTTAAGGGTTTACATTCACGTCAAGGTTCGTTTTTCCCCTACCCTTGTCTATATTTTTGGTGCCCCTTTTTGTATTGCTTTATTCTTATTTTTTATTCTTATTTGTCCCAGCCCCGTTATCTTTGCCCATCTTCTTTAAATTCTTGATCGCATTATGTTGATTTGGTTGTTCGTTATCTTCCTCATGCGATCAGAATTTGTATAAACCACCTGTATTTTGTCCACCAAGTTCCTTAAGCATGCTGGGTCTTTATTGTGAGTAAGGTGTTTACTTCCATACTTGCGATTACCTTTTTCTTCTTTGTTTTTTTTGTGTTTTGTTTTATATTTGTGTGTCTTTATACGTATTCCAGTCATGTCATTCTTTGTTCACTTTCATTAGACCTTTTTCTGTGGCAGTTTGATCCATCTTTTTTCCTTTGTCATACGTTAGAACACCATTCTATCTAGCTTCCGTTGCTTTGTATTCCCTCTATATTTTTTTATATACTGAGAGCTGAAGCTAGCGAATCGCCCAACATGACCACCGGAACCTTCTACTTGTCGGCAACATGGGTTGATGCTCTAGATAACCTCCGATTGGGCGTCTCACCGGGTATGGGCCTTTAAATAGCCATTGTATTTCCGGCCCTCCACACGTGACTTTTCCAAAGCAGATCGTATCTGCCGACTCCTTTGAAGAAACGCCGAGGACTGAGACGCACCGTGCTCAGCTGATTCCATTGAGACTATTTATTTCTCTTCTTTTCCATCAGACGTATTTGACTGTCAGGCTCCGCAGTGCTGCAGGAGGGGACCCCCCCCAGATCGATTCTGGTGGGCGCGGTGCCTCACCTTGACAGGTAAGAACACTGGGCCGAATGTTTTTCTGCAGCTGGCCATCCTTCCCTCCTTATTCCGTCCACTTCCTTATGTCGTGCACGCTTTCTGCGCTGCGCCGATTGTTAAGCGCGACCATTACTCTGCGGCACTTGTCACCCTCTCCTATGTTAGGGCCCTGGGGTGGCCTCTCTATACACACCCTTATGGACTTAACAGTGGCAGTGCATGCCGTGTGTCCTATGTTCAGCTGTTCCATTCGGGCACTTCACGTGACCACGGCCCGTGCGCGAACGTATTTTCCTGGCCTGTTAGTGTTTTCTATCCAGTGGGAGCTTTTGCCAGCATCATTTACTCATCTGTTTCCCTTCTTTAAGGCCCCGCATCCTGCTCCTGGACTCTCGTCATTCTAATCTGCCGGGCCGAACATTCTCTCGCCCTGAGCTGTATTTCCATCGGCTCAGCCATAGGGCCACCTTTTCCTACTTGTATGCAGAGATTTTATTCTTCCCTCGAGGTAGTATTGAGGAGGTTTTTTACAATTTGATGATACTAGTTTGGTTCTGGCATGTCTGTGCCTATAGAATAGTGAGTGGCCTTCACTTATTTTTTGGTATGTTGTTTCTTTTCCATCAGTTCATTCATTGATGTGAATTCACACCAGATGCTGACAATTGGAGTCAGTACGGACTGATTATCTACGTCGAAAGCTATCTCTTGTAAGTGACTTGCCTTTCAGCGCGTCTATCTCACGAGTACGTATTCTTCAGCTTTTCACACCACATTTTGGATTATGGCATTAGGTAGCCATCTCTGTTCATCCTTATCACATTTTCTCGGGTGCTTTATATGTCACTATCTATCTGGTGGTTGGTGCTTTTGTGACAGTCTTCTCTTATCAGCCCGCCTATTTTTCACTTTTTCTCAGGCACAGGTGTAGGTACTGGAGAAACTTATCAGTTTGTATCTTTCATGCACTTGTTTGTTTGGTTGCTCTCACGGGGAGGGTCTGGCGTTATTTTTCGAATTTTTTATGTTTTGCTTTATAGAACGGAGCCCTGGACCCCATTTGTTATTAGATATACATTACTTTCCTTTTTTCCACCTGACCATCACAGCTTACACCTTGGATTGCATCTTGATTGTGCCCTGAAGAAGGTGACGGCTAGACCATAGCCCTACACCGAAACGCGCGTCGGCACCGTGCTCGACAGTGGTATATGTAAAAGAACTATTAGGGACAAAGGGTTCCAATGTGTCCTTTTTTTCACCACTCCAGTAACATTGCAAAACTAATGTCTTCGAACCAATTATAAAATGTATAAGTCATTCTTCGGGCAATAGCGGTTGGGTTAAGATACTCCAACTATCTTTTGGATTCCCATTGCCTCACTGAGTTGCTCTTTTTTGATTCAGCTTTAAAAACTGTGCACAATACCACTGTCTCTTTCATTTGAGGCTCCTGTCTACATATATGCAATTCTTTTAATGTGTGACTGTGTTAGTGAGATAGTAGTGTGGATGTGATTTCGGTATGCTTGACTGTTAAGATTGTGTTAGGATGCAATTGGTATGAGGATATTTTAATCGTTTTGCCGCAACTTATCCATTTTGGGGGACACGCCACGAGCCACATCACTATTTGTTTTTTTATGCCATTTAACTGGACAGAATATATCTATGTTATTATGTTAATTGTTTTGTCCTAATATACATGTATATATAAAAATAAAAATAAATTGTATAAAACATTCCGAAATTGTTACATCTTGAATAAAATATTTTTGTATCCCCTACTATGCAGTTTTTTTAGATAGGCACATTCTCAGGCGTTTGTTGTATTTTTGATTCTGCTCCCCGGACAAGAGATTTACCTTTAGTTATTTAGAGATGCTCTGCGCTCTGTTCTATTCATAGGCAGTTGACACCTTTTCCCTTCCAGTGGAGGGTCCTGCTTTCCATGTCATGAGTGATGTAATATGTGAGGTCATAAGCAAGGTATTGCCGGGGCGCGAGTTATAGTTAGCTCAGCTAACTATAATTGCTGAATTTCTCTGGTTTTGTCCGAGTGAAATGTCAGCCTAACTATAACGTCCCTGTAACCTTTGTTTTTTTCAGTGAATTTGTAAGTTTTTTTTAAATACTATTTTCTAACTATTACGTCTGTGTATCATTTGGTTTTTTCAGTGAATTTCTAAGGTTTTTAAATCCTAATTGTTAACTATAACTTTCCTGTATCCTTTGTTTTTTTTCAATATCTAAGGTTTTTTAAAATTCTATTTCTTAATTGTAATGTCCTTTTATGGAAAGTGAACCTGTAAGATTTTCGCACTTTCTTTCTATAATTGGATATTTTGTATTATATTTATATAATACACCACTTATTTTTTTATTTAATATGTGTTTAAACATTAATAACTGGTATTATTTTTAACAATTCTGTAAGTCGGCAAAATATTGTTGCATTTACAGTGGAGATTCTGTCATCAGTAAATGTATTTCACATACTGAAAAAAACACATAAAAACATTTTTTAAATAAAGTTTAACTTTAAATATTTAGTAGACTATTGCTTCAACTTTTCTTTCTATGATCAAATTAGAAGGAAGCCACCTTTACAAAAACAAAATTAATTCCCAACTACCAAAGTCACCGCAATGAGGTCAGTAGTTGGGAAGAGCATGTGGTTTATACAAGTACATTCTACAGTACATTTAACAGTAGAGCTTTATCCGTGTACTTTTCAAACTCATATTTTTGTAGTAAGTTTCCAAATTAATCGCCTTCAAACACTTTTTCCCGTTTTCGCGAAGACAGCGGAAGTCGCAATGATGTCTGTAATCGTGGATAGCACGTGTTTTTGAAAAACTCTGAAACATATTTGTAGACGAATTATGAACAAGTTTATTATAGCTGTTTACTATTATAGTGTTAAAGTTCTGCTTTTCTTTCCATTTTTAAAGAAAACTGCTTCAAACTTGTATTTTGCATTTCCGCTTCACTGCTGTAACTGCGACTTTTTCGGTCACCACGAATATCACAGGATATTGTGTGCAAGGGTAGTGCCTGGGTGAATGTGTGAGTGCATGGATAGTGCCTGGGTGATTGGAAGAAAGTATGAGTAGTGCCTGAGTGAATGGATGAGTGCATGCGTAGTGCCTCAGTAAAAGGATGAGCGCAAGGGTAGTGCCTGAGTGATTGAATATGTGCATGGGTAGTGCCTGAGTGAATGGATGATCGCTTGAATTCTGCCTGAGTGAATGGATGAGTGCAAGGGTAGTGTCTGGGTGACTGGATGAGTGCATGGAAAGTGCATAGGTGATTGGGAGAGTGCGTAGATGGTACCTGAATAAATAGATGAGTGCATGGGTACTGCTTGGGTGATTGGACGAGGGCATGGGTAGTGCCTGAGTGAATGGATGAGTGCAAAGGTAGTGCCTGGGTGATTGCATATGTGTATGGTTAGTATGTGGGTGAATAGATGAGTACATGGGTAGTGCGTGAGTGACTGGATCACTGCATGGTTAGTGCGTGAGTGAATGGATCAGTGAAAGGCTAGTGCCTGAGTAAATGAGTGAGTGGAAGGGTAACACCTGAGTGATTGGATGGGTGTGAGGTAGTGCCTGGGTAATTGCAGGAGCTTTTTCAAATGGCTTTTTTTTTCTTTAGTTTTTGACAATCTTTGCAACGACGTCGCGATCGTCGCGAATACATCATGAAAACAGAAAACAAAAGCAGACATTCAATGACCACCAACACATCCAAAAATAGTATGTAAAAAAATCCATTCTGAACATTGCACTACACATATTGCTATATACATACTTCTTTCAAAGCATGTTTAAACTCATATTGTTTTACTAAGTTGCTTTAAAAACCATCTTTCAGACCTATTTCTTGTTTTCGCAATTATTCGTGGACGTCGCGATGATGTCGTTGACCGTGACAATCGCGCCTTTTCCTTAAAGTTTAAAACATATATATCCACACATACTACAGTATTTTACACACTAGGGGTTTCTTACAGTGTTCTCTAAAGTCGTGTTTTTCTAGAGAGTTGATATAAAAATCATCTCTAAAACCTATTTTCCTTTTTCACAGTGATGCCGGAGATTGCAATGACGTCGGTAATCAGGATCTCTGCGGACATGTCATGAAACCGGAAAACAAAATCAGACATTCAATGGCCACCAACACACCCAATATTATGTAAAAAAAATCCATTCTGAACATTGCCCTACACCTACTATAATATACATACTTCTTTCAAAGCATGTTTAAACTCATATTTTTGTACTAAGTTGCTTTAAAAACTATCTTTCAGACCTATTTTCTGTTTTTGCGGTTATTCAGGGGCATCGTGATGACATCGTTAACTGCGACGATCGAGCCTTTTCCATAAAGTGAAAACACATGCATGCACATACATTACAGTATTTTACACACTAGTGGTTGATTACTGTACACTTCAAATTCATGTTTTTCTAGTGTATTTCTAGAACAACCATCTCTAAAACCTATTTTCTGGTTTTGCGGTGAGGCCGGAGATCACGATGACTTTGGTAATCGTGATCCCTGCGGTTACATTGTGAAAGCAGAAAGCAAAAGCAGGAATTCAATAGCCACCACCACATAAAAAATTATAACTATATAATTAATTCTAACCATCATAGTACATAACTCACTATATAAATAACTCTATAAAAATCAATTTTGGACACATAACTTGTGTCACTAACACCTCCATTTCTCAACCATGTGGTTAGAGTATCTCTACTCTGACCCCTTATATGGGGTTTTCAGCCCCGGGAACCGTTCCTGATAGATAAAATGGTGGGCGCAACTTTCTATTCTGAACGGAATTACACCAATTTGGCAGAACGCTAGTTGGTTCAGAAAGTGTGCTTTTTGTGATTTGGTGTAAATCCGTTGAGTAGTTTTTGAGATATTTATGTTTAAAAAAATATAGATATCTGGGAGCCCCACAGACTACTGAAACCCTACTGAAATTCGATTGGCTGCCAACACTTCAGCCAAGAAGTGTTGGGAGCCATCTTGGACCGAGTCCCACAGAAAATGAAAAAGAAAAATAAGGAAATTGGGCAGGGTAGAAACACCCTGACCCCCTAGGCCTCTTGGGGGTCCTACTCGGACCCCCCAGGGCCAAAAAAAGCATTTTTTTTAAAACATTTTGCTGGGATCCACGGATCCGGCTGAAATGTTTTAAAAAAACAGAGCGGGGGCTCCCGCGCTTCATTATTAATTGGCCCCCGGGTGGGCCAGGTCCCAGGGGCATTGTTTTAATAAGGAAGGGGGGCATATGGGCCCCCCTCCTAGGGTCTAATATTGCCCCGTGGACCGCCACCTCCCGGGGGCTTTTTTAACAAAGAATGCTTGGGAGGCCAGTATGGCCTCTCCCTCGGGTCTCTTGGACTCCCCCAGCCCCAGGGACTGCCACCTCCCTGGGGCTTTAACAAAAAAGAATGTGGGGGCCGCATGGCCCCCCTGCTGTCCCAGGGACCACCACCTCCAGTAGTGCACCATGAGCTGAGTTTACAGAGTGGTGCAGAAAGGGGGAGTAGCCACCTACCAGGTCTCAGAAATCCTGCTGTGTGGGACTTACTGGAGGTAACAGGAGGGGTAGTTGAACCCCAAAGACGGGGGCCAACTGCCCCTCCTGTTATTGCCAATAAGTCCCACACAGCGGGATTGCTAAGAGGTCTTCGGAGGCCACACACCCTTTCTCCACAACTCTGTAAACTCAGCTCGTGGTGCACTACTGGTTGTGGGATGAAGTCCACTTTACTCCTGAGGGACCTTGGGGGGCCAAGAAGCTCTCCTGTTACCTCCTGTAAGACCTACACAGTGAATTCCTACAAGCTCGTCGGAGGCCCAGCCCCCTTTCTCCACCACTCTGTAAATGTGACTGCTAGTTAAAAACTATAGAAATTCACTGAAAAAACAAAGGTTACAGAGACGCTATAGTTAGGCTCAGGTTTCACTCGTACAAAACCAGAGAAATTCAGTAGTTATAGTTAGCTGAGCTAACTATAACTTGAGTCCCCTCAATGCACTGCTTATGACCTCACATATTACATCACTCATTAAATGGTCAGTGACATCACTGATGACATCTCAAATGACATAACTCATGACATCACTCATGACATCATCCAATGACTGTGAGTGTTTTTAAATGGTTTATGAGACTTGAATATATATATATCCCAAGGTGTATTGGTGAATCAATGGTTGTATGAGTGCCTGTATGGATGATCCAGTGGGTGCGTGACTGACTGTATAAGTGAGTGATTAGGTGTCTCAGTGAATGTATGGGTGAGTGTTTAGGTTGTGCGAATGTCTGTATCAGTCTGTTAGTTGGTGTCTAAGTGGCTGTATGTGTTCGTGAGTGGGTACGTGAGTGCCTGTATAACGTCTCTGCAACCTTTGATTTTTTCAGTGAATTTCTAAGTTTTTTAAATTCTATTTCCTAACTATAACATCCATGTAACCTTTGGCTTTTTCAGTGAATTTCTACAATTTTCTAAATTCTATTTCCTAACTCTAATGTCCCTGTAACCTTTGGTGTTTTCAATGATTAGTTTCTTCTCTTCCCACCCCATACCCCTACAAACCTAGCAACCTGCACCTAAAATATAACTAAAATAAATTGATACTCCATAATTTACATATTTAAAGTCAATCAAATAATTATTTAACAATCAATAATTAATTGTTACATAATTAATACTTAATTAATTTCACACCCTGGACCTCTACAAACCTAGTAGTCTGCAACCGAAATATAAGTAAAATAAATGTTTTCAATCATTTACATAATTAAAAATCTGTTGAATAATTAATTATTGAATAATTGTTAATTCATTATTATTTAATTAACTTTCCACCCTATACCCCATAAACCTAACAGCCCGAAAATAACATATAACAAAAATAAATCAGTATTGCATAATGTACATAAAAAAGGTGAACAACCTTCACCACGAAACCGTCACCCCGCATGTTGTTACAACGCGGTCGTTACCACGACCACGTTGTAACAACGCATACCATTAGCCCGCAAGTCGTAACAACGACTTGCGGAGGGAGGAAGAAGGCGTTGGATTTAAAATCCAACACCTTCCCTACTGTCCGCACAGACTGGAGTTGGAATAGTAAATTATACTATTCCAACATCCAGCGCCCCCCTCCGCAAGTCGTTGTTACAACTTGCGGGGTAATGGTATGCATTATTACAACGCAGTTGTGGTAACGACCGCGTTGTAACAACATGCGGGGTGACAGGCTGCTGAATTGTGAGGCATATTCCATAAAAAATATCAATCATATAATTAAATAACATTTATTAAATAACTATTACCTAATTAACTTCCCACCCTGTCCCTTAGCTATTTGGTGCCTGTAGACTCTCTCTGGGTCACATGACTGGGTGTGGTTGACAGTTGGGCTTTTTGTATTCCTCTTAGACAGCCACACACAATGGGGATTTCAGATGTGACCAAATCGGCCATCACTGGCAGGATGGATGGAGGAGCCCCACTTATACTTGAACAGGCTGTGTCTTTTCTCCACACAAAGGGCTGCATACCCCCTGTAGTTAGTTTGGAGCCAGGGCCAGGAAGTCAGGGCACCTGCTCACTTCAAAGGCATACTTCTAGAAGCTTCTTTCCACTTCAAAGGCACAACTCAGTATAAATACTGGACCTCAGACACTACCACTTCAGTACACTTCTGGACCTGTGGACACTCTGTCAGGAAGAAGAACTGCTGTCCTGCTACAAGGACTGCCATTCTGCTTGACTGCTGCTTGGAAGTAACTGTGCTGCTGTGCTGACCTCCTGCCCTCTTGCCTGGATTAGAAGGACAATATCCAACTGCATTCCATACGTGGTAATCATAGGCCTTTGCTATCTGTGTTGGCATGTAGTTTGTCCATCCCCACACAAACTATTTCACCATGCAGGATATTTCCAACAACATTTCAATGAGCTTACTTAAAGGCAGCATAAAAAAACCATAATTGACCCTGGGTGCCACTTGCATTTTAATAAGCTGTTTCTTGCCCAATAGTGACAAATTGAAGGCTGTCCACCTATCATTTTCCTGTTTCAGATTAGACAGTAAGTGATTCAAAGTATTTTCCATCACATTCTCAAGGCCTGGATTAAGAATTATCCTTAGATATTTAGAATTAGATGGTTACACACATTAATGCAGCATAGGGCTATATTGCCAGCATGAGAAGCATCAGGGACAGTGGGCACCCCTGTCTAGTCCCTCTATAGATCTTGTAGTGCGGGGAGATTATATTGCCAGTGCAGACCTTTGCGGCGGGGTGTGAGTACAATAGCTGGATCCAGCAGATCCACTCAGTGCCCATGTTCATTTTGTGTAGAACCCTCCCAAAAAATCCCCAGCTCAAAGTGTCAAATTACTTTTCGAGGGGTATGCACAGCATCATTGCAGCTGTTCTGTCTAGCTCTGGTGTCTCTTCCAGTACCCTGAATAGGCATTTTATATTGACTGATGTGTTCCTACCCAGAAGGAATACAGTTTAATCTGTCCAGCCATCCAGGGCAATAGTCGGCTAGCCAGTACTTTACTCAGTATTTTGTAGTCCATGTTTAAGAGCGACATAAGCTGGTATGTAGATCTGTCTGCAGGGTCTCTCAGTGGTTTTGTGATAGACATCAACAGGGCCTTGTGCATTGATGGAGGCAGAATGCCTTCCCACAATGCTACATTGTATAGCTTAGCAAATTGAGGGATCAAAATGCCCATATAAGTATGATAAAATTCATCAGGCAAACCATCAGTCCCCGGAGCTTTACCCCCGGCTTACTCTTTAATTGCTGCTCGAATTTCAGGTTCTGTTATTGCCTCGCCCAATTGTTCCCTTACTGTGTTGATAACCTGTTGTAGGGTGCCTCGCTGTATGTACTCCTTTATCGTTTGCATGGGGGTTTCTCTGTCCTGCCCATAAAGGGCCTCGCAATAATTAAGGAACACTTCATTCATAGGAAGTACAATTGGATCCCTTGGTGTCCATGAGTTGGGCAATAGTAGACTCCCCCAGGAGGGGCTTGGCGAGCCAGGCCAGCAACTTGCCTGCCTTATCATCTTCAGTGTGCTGGGATCTGAGGTATTCCGTATAATGCAGACAACGTAGTTGGATGACTAGTGTTGCATACCGTTCTCTAGCGGCGGATACTGCTTCCACCACCATGTCACCCCAGATTTTTGCCTTTTCAAGATCTCTGTGCTCTTCGTCTATGGCCATTAATTATCATTTTAGGTTTCTGTGGCTGCCTACAATCGCACTAATGCAGTGGCCCCTTACCACCATCTTAAATGCTCCCCATTCCACTAATGTCGAGGTGGCTGTGTCAGTATTTTCCTGGAAGTAGTAAACTATAACTTCCCGTAAACCCTCTGTAAATACCTTGTCCTCTAGCAAAGCTCCCTGTAGGCGCCACGTGAGGAAAAGGTGATGGGGTATATCCTAGGTCAAACTTGTCATTGGTTGTGCTCCGCTATTGTCGTCCTAGATATTCGATTTCAGTAAATGTCGGATCTTTCCCCATAGAGGCAAGGATGCGATCCAGGCGCACATGTAGGTTGTGTGGTGGCAAGTAGAATGAGTATTCACTTGCATGTGGATGGGCAGCCCACCATACATCCAGCAGTCTCCAGTCCTCCAACCAACTAGAGAACATTTGCACTAGAGTCGCTGATGCCGTGTGCGGCAGTAGGGGATTTGTGCGGTACATTGTAACGTCTAACACACAGTTCGTGTCCCCACCCAGTATCATGGGCGTATGCACCATGGGAGCCACTGTGTGGACAGTAAGTCATAGAATTTCTGCTGGCCGGCATTGGGGCAAACACCCCCCCCCCCATTGTGATGGCCCTCTCAACCAGCTTGCACATTAGCAGTATATATCTGCCCTCCAGTACACTACAAATATACAATTTTTAAAAGACAAGTGATGTAGAGGTACTGCTGCCATTTAAGACTGTAGAATTAGGGCAGTCATGATGTATTAATACAACCTACAAACAACATAATGGGGGTAGGGGGAGGAGCAAGGTAGGTTTGCCGATCATTAGTGGCTTTAGCACATGATCTCATGAACTAGGTCAGCAGATCACAAATAGTGTAACTACAGTGTGTGGTGGGGCCAACAGTGCAATCAATGTGGGCAGTCTATCATATAATGCAATCTCTCGAAGTAGGATTTGGAGGGGCAGCAGAAATATAGAGTTTTGGTCCAGAGGGGGTGGGGGGGTCTTCTTGATGGGAGACTTCCAAAATCATATCTTTATGAGTCTGAACCAGTGAGTCCTATTGATCTGAAATAGGTATTCGTTGGAGCCCACATTTCTCCCCCAGAGTAATGCCATGCCCTCAGTGCGTGCCCACTGTTGTAGGTCACGGTGCGAGTAGGACAAAGGGGGGGCTGCTGCCTTCCATCACCGAGAGATAGCTTAATGGGCCAGGAGGAGGGCAAGATCCAGGAGTGAGGTAGTGAATTTTGATTCCCCCCGGCCGTGAGTAGCCCCCTAGGAGGGTTACTCCTGTGGAACCATGTACCTGCCTGTCCGTGAGATGTTCTAAGGTAGAGTGGTCCCCGGACCAATAAGACTATAGCTGCGTGCAATCCCACATCATGTGGATCAGGTGGTCCGGCATCTGTTGGCATCGAAGGCAGGTTGGGGAGGCTGCATGGAAGAGTTCCAGCAGTTTCTGCGGTGTTAAGTATGCTCTGTGAAGGATACATGTTTGAATACATTTAAAATGTATGTTATGGGGGACTTCAGAAGAATAGCGAAGCACAGCCTGTCATTCCCTGTCATTGAAGGCTATGTGGAGCTCGCCTTCCCAGGTGGCCTGCAGTGCATGGAGGGGGGCACCAGTGTGGCCCCGGATCCCCTTGTGTAGCCAGGACACCAACTGTTGTCTGTGTCTCATGGTATGCAAAGCCTGTAAGGCCATGTCTGTGGGTGGTTCCTGATGGAGAGTCCGCTAGATCTGGTGCAGGGCCAGTTGTTACTTGCCGTAGGTAAGGGACTTCCCGGCAGGAAGATCCAGGATTGGCTGCTCAGGGCCTTGAATTCTAGAAGGAGGCCGTCTTCAATCAAGTCACTAACAGTACTCAATACTTTGGCATCCCAGCACACCAATTCACCTGATTAAACCCACATTGGCTGGTACAGCGTACCTTTCCATGGGATGGCCGGGGCATATGGGAGCTCAATTATAGTGTAAGTCAAGGCGTTTCCCAAGCATGTACGTGCTATACTCAAGAGTAGGGACGCGCTAGAGGCAACTGAGATCTAGCACCAGAACGATTGGTCTTCTACAGTAAGTGGAACGCCTGGTAAAGGGTTCCCTGTAAATTAGAATGTCCTTCTAGCCTTTTAGTATTTCTGTTTTAAAACAAACCATTTTTAACCAACTTTTAAAACTCACTTGTATAATACAGCGCTCATTTGCACATTGCACTTTGTCTTCACTGCGTCTTCCCCGGTCCACCGCGGATTGTTCCGTTCGAGTGGAGGGAAATTGATGCAAACCGGAAGTGTCCTACTCCCGGCAGGTAGCACTACGGTGGTTAGCAGTCTAGCTGCCCAACCAGCACCATAAAAACAGATGCTTGCCTCCACGCGCAGCGGGCGCGCCGCTGGCGCACCAAAGGTGCGCCTAAGGCAAGCCCGTCTGCGCCCGTCCGCGCCCGACCGGGCCCAGGGGCCAGAAACGCTGCCCCCCACACCTCAGAAGGATCTCCCTCTCTTACATACTCTCGAGATAAGCTTCTGAAACTGGCGGAGAAACAAAAACTAAATATATGCCGTATTAAAGCTTCCCCAGCAGAGGTTGAAGGACCTTTTTCCTGTCTCAACTGTAAATGGGGTAGCCGAGATGTCCACACCCTGACCACTGAGGTAGACACAAACCACCATCACAATAACCTGTCCTTAAACTGTATCTACTTCAACGCCAGATCTCTCCCCAAACATAGCACTGAGATTTGGGACACACTAGATGACTTAAGCCCAGATCTGGCCTTCGCCACCGAAACTTGGCTTGACGATAATAACTCCCCTGATATTGTTTCAGCCCTCCCACCTGGTTATAAAATACTAAAATAGGATAGGAAAGGCAAGAGAGGTGGTGGTATAGCCATTCTTTTCAAAGACCATTTCTCCTGCATTCCCAACACAATCGCCCAAGTAGGCTCCCATGAGATACTAGCTTTCTCAGTCTTGAAGGGTGCCCACATATTACTGGGAGGAGCAGTCATTTATACATCATTCTGGATTATGCGCTAACTTACTTGCTCAACTTTTCCCCCTCTGCCTAAAACAGAGTCAATTCCTAGTCATAGGCAATTTTAACCTCCATTTTGAAAATACTGCTAACCCAGGTGTTAAACACTTGGAAAACGATATGGCCATAATGCAACTAACTCAGAGGATATCGGAACCAACCCATGTGGCTGGACACACCCTGGACCTAATGTTCTCGAACATAACAACTATTAATATTCATGAGATTAAACCACTTTTGTGGCCAGATCACTCCTTAATCTCCTTTTCCTTAACTCTACCAATCAAGCAATCTGAGGTTGAAACTACACATCAATCAGGGATAAGACCCTGGAACCAAATTACTCAGGAAGCTTTCACTATGCATTTTACGCATCACGACCCAGACACACTCCACTCCTATTCTGCTAGCACCTCAGCTACTCACCTGCAACAAGAAATCGAGAAGTCGCATAACAAATGTGCCCCCAAATTCAATAAGAAACTGGCCACCAATTCCAGATCCGAAAGATGGTACACTCCTGAACTAAAAATAAATAAACGAAAATGTCGTACTTTGGAGCATAAATGGAGACTGTCAAAGGACAGCACAGACAGACAAAATTACTTAGCTGAACAAAAAAATTTCCATCATGCTATAAAAAACGCCAAAACAAACTACTACACAAGAAGGATCGAAGAGAATGGCAGCTCGTCCAAAAAATTTTACAAAGTTATTCCCGAACTTTGTAAACCCATCAGCCTATCTCAAACCATGGCTCCCACAACAGAGAACTGTGAACTAATCAATCATTTTTTCACCGACAAAGTGACAAAAATTTACGCATCCTTCGACAATCCCCTCGAAGACGCTAATATTGACTGGGAAAACTTGGCCCCTCATCCCTCTGCACAAACTTACCTCGACACTCTAACTCCTTTTTCAGAGGAAGAAGTGGCCAAAGCCATGACTGAAGTCAAGGCAGGATCTCCACTTGATCCCTGCCCGCATTTTATTTTTGCCAGACTAGCATCAGTTTTATCCCCTCATGTCACCAAAATACTTAACCAATCTCTGGAGCAAGCATCATTCCCAGACATTTGGAAGAAAACAGTGGTATTTCCACTTCTAAAAAAAGCAGGACTTGGAATATATGACCCAGCTAACTATCGCCCCATTTCTCAACTACCTTATCTATCCAAAGTTCTGGAGCGTTTAGTCAATAAGCAACTCACCACTTTCCTCGAATCTAACAACTTATTTGACCCCTCACAGACGGGCTTTAGAGCCAATAAAAGCACCGAAGCCACTCTACTGGCTGTGTCTGATAATATCAGATCACTAGTTGATCAAGGCAGAGCCGTAGCATTGATCCTACTGGATCTCACTGCGGCCTTCGATACTGTATGACACACTAAACTACTCTAAATCCTGCACAAAAAAGGGATCAGTTCTAAAGCCCTGTCATGGTTCGCCTCATTTTTGAAAGATCGAACCCAAACAATTCAAATGGGATCCTGCACCTCCACCTCAAAGAGCATTAAATACGGAGTCCCGCACGGAGCTACCTTAAGTCCCACCCTTTTTAATGCATACGTTTCATCTCTGGCGGATATCAGTAGGAAATGGGGATTTGACATCTGCTCATACCCCGATGACATGCAATTGGTGATTCCCCTGATAGACAGGCTGACCAACACTGAGACTAAGAACAACTTAATAAATTGTCTTACTGAACTCGCAGGTTGGATGTCTCAGCACTGTCTAAAACTAAACGCCGGGAAATCTGAAATCCTGCTTTTTGGGGGTGCCCAGGGTATTTGGGACAATAGCTGGTGGCCCTAGGCACTAGGCACTGCCCCAAAATCCAAACGAGCGGCAAAAAATCTGGGCATCATCTTCGATGACACCCTATTTATGCAGGAGCAAGTACGCACGCTGTGCGGAAAAGCCTATTCTATACTGAAACTTTCCAGACGACTCTTTCCTTGGATCCCACAAAACTGCAGACAAATGGTTACACAGGCTTTGCTTATGAGCAGACTCGATTATGGCAATGCCCTTTATGTTGGCATGGCCGACTATCTCTTCTCTAGACTTCAGGTGGTCCAGAGCGCCGCCGCCAAACTAATATGTAATAAAAAAAAATACAGTTCAGCATCCCACTGCTTGAAGGAATTACATTGGCTACCAGTCCGTCAAAGAGCCAATTTCAAGCTCCTCTGTTTTGCGCATAGAACTTTGCATAAAAAAGGACCACACATCCTACAAGATAAACTACATTTTCATATCCCTTCGCGTAACCTGAGATCATGTCATCAAGCTCTCGCCTCAGTCAAGCGCACATCCAAGGTCAGAATGGGCGACCGGTCCTTCTCCAAATCAGCTGCGGTCCTTTGGAACAGCCTACCCCTTGACCTTCGCCTGACAGACGACTACCTGTTGTTCAGAAAAAACTGAAAACCACCTTGTTCCCTAGATACTGATCCTACCAATGATCCAATTGCACTGTACTCTAATCCGTCCTAGCGCCGTGATGTCCTTTGGGATGATTGATGCGCTTTACAAATACCGCTAAATACAAATACAAAGAAAATAGGGTACATTTCAATGGGGTCTAGAGGAGGGAATAGAATGTTGTGCAGCTGTTCCAGTGTGAGTTAAGTTGGTGACCAATGCAAGCTGCCTTCTCCACATGCCCCAGATGAGGTTGCACAAGATAATATTGATGTAGCAAAGGATCGTCCCAGGAATGAGCACTGGGAGGTTTACAAAGTAGTAAAACAAGGGTGGCAATACCGCCATTTTAGAGAGGGCCATTTGACAGTGGGAGGTTGGCCCAAAAATTGGCTTGGGCACGGATTGCTCTTATTGCAATGCCTAGGTTGCCCTCAAGGATTCCCCTGGGTTATGGAAAATGCCCACTGGATGGGTTTGGTCCCGCAGTGGAAAGATGAAAGTCTTTGCAGGGTTTACCTTGAGCCCAGACAGGCCATGAAACTCAGTTACAACATGTGCAAGATGGGCAAGGTCCATCTGGACTGAGCGGATATATATTAACGTGTCATCAGCATAGAGAGAGATAGTGTGCATGGTTTCTCCTAGGGGTATTCCCAAATGCCTCCCTGCTAATGTAGCCAGCTGCTCCACCAATAAAACGAATAAGAGTGAAGACAGGGGGCAACCCTGTTGGGTTCCCTCAAGCTATTGCGTATGCCTTGGAAATGTGTGATCCGGTCCATTGGCTCAGAGTGCAACAGCCAGATCCACTCCAGCATGCGAGGGCCAAAACTAATGCACTGTGGGACTACTAGAACGTATTCCCATCCTAATGTGTTGAAGGCCTGTTCAATATCATTAGAAATGCATGCTGCCTCTGGCCAGGCCTGTGTCACCCCCTCCATGACCCAGTACAGACGACGTGTATTAAGGAAGGTATTGCGCTGAGGTACAAACCCATTGTGATCAAGGTGTATGAGGCCAGGGAGATGTGGAAGTATCCTATCCACCAATATTTTACTGAGAATTTTGTAATCAGTATTAAGCATGGATAAAGGATGGTAGGAGGCCACATCGGTTGGGTCTCTATTGGATTTTGGGATCGAGGTGACACTTGCCTCCCTCATGGTAGGGGTAAGTACTCCCAGCTGGAAGGCCTCATCATAGAGGCCCTCAAGTCACTGGGCAAGGAGTTCCTCATATGTGGCATAAAACTCCACACAGAGCCCATCATATCCTGGCATCATCCCTCAGGGCAGGGTCCTAATCGCCTGTCAGATTTCCTATTGTGAAATAGGGGAATCCAGTTCCTGAACAGCCTCCGGAGGAATATGAGTGAGATCAAGACCATCCAAAACGTGTTGGTGAGCTGGAGCAGAAGCAGAGGGGCTCAGTAAGCAAAGTTGCTGGTAATTGGTCGAAAAATGCACATTAAAGGCATTCTGCATGTATGCCAAGGTTCCCGTGTTGTTATTGACAGCAAGAATAGGAGAGGACTTTCTGGGGGATGAACAAGACGAGCTAGCATTCTACCTGGCTTATCTGCTTCAATATGTGTTGTGGTTGCATATGTCCTTGCATCTAGTCACCGGAACATCTCCAGTAGCTCGGCACGGTCATTCCTCACCTGTTGTAGGCATCCATAATGCCCAGGTGTGGGAGTGTGGGTGACCTCTATGTTCAGCAGTGCCACTTCCAATTTCTGCATCTCAGCCGTCGGAGAGGCCTTGTGCCTATCGTGGTACGTAGTGTTAATCCGCAGATAACCATCTTGTATGCCTCACACTCTATTGCTCTGGAAGCATTAGTGACTGCATTTTCGGGAAAATAATTTACAGTGACTGCGCGTATAGTTTCATGGAATGCTTCATCCTCAAGCCATAATGGCTGCATCCGCCAGGTGGGAACTGGGGTGGGGGCATGATTTGCAGGTTATGGTCAGATATTGTTATTCCCAGATAGTCTATATCCAGGACTTGTGGTTGTAAAGAGGATGTGCAGACCAGTTGATCTAGGCATATGTGCAATGAATGTACCAGGGAAAGAAAGGAATAATTTTGCACCTGTGGATATCGTGTCCTCCAAACGTCTACCAGTCTCCAATAGTGCAGCCAATCCATAAACGCCACTGAGCTACGTACAGCAGGAGCTGTCAACAAGAGGGGTGTCACTTATCTAGTAGAGTATCTAGGACTAAGTTATAGTCCTCAATAGTATGCAATAAAGGTCTGTCCAAGGGGCAGAGAGGGATGCCCCAAAATGAGGTTGTTCAGAATTGGTGGCATAAACAGACCACAGCACCACCACCAGCCCATCCAACCACCCTCAGGCTAGGGCGCATCAAACATCTGTATCAACTTTGGACTTCTTCAGCTGGAAGGGAATCACCGCCACTTGTGTCAGAGGGCTGGCAACTCTGCAGCGTCAAGATATGTCTCTTGGAGGAAAGCCTGTTGGCCAAGGTGTACCCATATCTGATAGTGTTTATTGGCGTTGCCCTTCCTCAGACATTCAAGATGAAGAACGTGTATTTGGTCCTTCTCCTTGTGTAGGTATTACGAAGGGAAGGAGCCTAATGTGCAAGTAGCTGACCAGGGGTATGGGATATCAGGTCCGCTTGGGGATCTTATGGGTAAAGACAAGGGCACACTGTTTGAGGAAGTCAACTTAAAGGGAAGCAACAGTCCAGCCACTAACAAACCAGGAGCCGTCCAAATGTTAAACAGCTCCCAACAGGGAAAATCACTGCCTCTTGGCAATGCAGTAATAAACATTATGGTTTGGTGCATTCTCATATCCATTGGGAGTCCAATTTCATTAAGTGGTGGGTCCAAGTGGCAGCCAGCCTGTGGCATCCAAATGTCCAAAGAAGAAGGGAGTAATGCAGCAATCAAGTCATTTTAGGGCAAGGCAAGAGAGGTGGCCTACAGGGAGGCTGCTCCATCAGACACTTTCCCTCCCATCAGGGGAGCCGCGGAACCTCAACAAAGCCCTGAGCGGTCCAAAACAGGAAAGACCTTTAAACCCAAAGGGTAGGTCAGTGGACCTACACCAAGTCATCTGCACTCTGTGGGGTAACTCAGGGAGGGGCGATGAGTTCATAGTAGATGATGTGGAAGCTAATTCATCTCCAGGTGATTCGTTCGGGGTGCCGTGAGTGTTCCAAAGGGTGGCTTCCGTCTCAAAGGCCGCTCGACATTCCACCTGTGACTAGACCTGTGAAGGCAGGGTGAATGTCAGGTGCCTCACCTTGGAGGAGAACTCTTTGGTTGGTTCTGCTGGTGCTGCCAGTCGATCGTCAGTGTCCAGGGCCATTGGGTGGCTTTCCGGAGTATGATTTTTAGTCAGCCAAGCATGGGCTTTCTCTGAGGATGCGAAAAAGTAGGTGATTTGCTTTGCTATTACCTTCAACTGAGCTGGATATAACAGGGCATATTTCAGGGACTGGTCTCGAAAACTGTTTTTTGACCCCTTATATGGAGGCCCAGTGTTATTGCACTGCTAGCGTGAATCTGGGAAGACAGAGACCCAGGATGCCCCCACCATGATAGGATACTGTTCTCTAGCCTTTCACAGGATGTGGCCCCTGTATTTTAGGAGTATTGCCACCATCAGCTGTGGAGGAACTCCAGGAGAAGGCAATCTGGCTGGGACCCAGTGGGCTCCCTCCACAACAAACATCGCGGATAGCCCTCCAGGGGTGATGTCCACTTGGAGTCAGTGTTCTACATACAATGTGGGATACTGCCACTCTACAACCTCTGATAGTCCAATAATCTGCAGGTTATTATGGCATGATCGTCCTTCTGCATCTTCGGCCCGTTCCTTCAGAAATTGAATCCTCCCCGTCAGTTCTCATATGCACTGCGCTGCATCCATGCATTGGGGCTGCAACTTCTGAATCGCCTGCTCCATCGCAGTCATGCTGGCTTTTGTTTTGCAATAGTCTTCTCCAATCAGATTGAAGTGAAAAGAGAGGGCGTCGATTTTGGATTCCATCACAGTTCTCGATTCATGGACCGCTGCAAGGATCAGGTCCAACTTTTCAGGGGGTCTATGAAGGGTGGTCAATGCTGAGTCGCAACAGTGCTGAGACGCAGCGCTGGGCGGGCCACTGGCAGACTTCAGTGGTGTGAGTGATTGTGGTCATATTTCTGCTGGTGCGAAGTCACCCCATCAAGGTCACAGACCTCCTTTAGTCATATTGCAGCAGGAATCGCCATCCCGTAGTAGGTTTGCTGCTTGTCTGAGGTCCCGCTCCTCCCACGAAGGCCACCGCTGTGAAAAGCTGAGGCAGCAGTGTGAAGAACAGATGGCCTCCCCTTGACACAGCCTGCCAGTCACCCCCAACAGGGAAGGGCTGGCACAAGCAGCTGCCACAATGAGCCCCAGATGAACGATGAGCCCCTGATGTAGGCCAGTCATCAGGGTCCATACCATAGACCCTGTACGCCCAGGAAGGCAAGGAGTCCAATCAGCACAATCTTCAGTTGTGGGGGAGGGTAAGAGTAGTCGCTTCTTACCAGGATCCTCCAGCACTGCTTATAAAAGGTCCCTCTTGCATCCCCCAGGCAGCCCCGCACAGGCCTACATGGAAAAAGGAAGCACCGGTTCTCACCATTGCTTGCTGCCTCTTCAGTCCTCCAGCCCGTTGCCTCACTAGGCGTGCAGTCCGTATCAGCAGCTCCCGGCCCCCGGGTGACACAAGGAGCAGATGTGGCCTTATTCACCCCGAGGGAGGGGGGAAACTTACGCCACCCAGCAGAAAGATGAGACGAGTGCTACCTGCCCAGTGGGTAAGCAGGCGATGCGCGGGCTGGAGCAGCACGATTATGCATTCGCCATCTTCATTGGTCAGCCATGCCCCATATTAGTGCCATGTTGATAACAGTAGAAGGAGAGGAAGCTATGAGGACAATTGAGGGAGAGTTTGCAGTGACTGTTTTAAGGTATTTGTGGTAACTAAAAATTATTGTGAAAATGACAAGATAAATGTCAGTATTCTAGAGTAGTGGTTCTTAACCTGTAGTCTGGGGATCCCTGGGGGTCTGCAAAGCCCACTCAGAGAGTCAGTGACTGCTTAGAAGATTAAATAATATCAACAGATTAATAAAATGTATATTAAAAAAGCAAAATGTAGAATTGAAAATTTTAAAACATTCTGTAAATGTGGAAGAATTTGAAATTGGAGGCTATAAATTAAGTTAGCATCCTCAGATTGAGCCTTGGGAGTACTGCAAGTGCATCAAATGAATATAGTATGCATGATGAGCGGCCTCAATTGAATTTAGAAAATCTCCAACCTTCCCAATGCAAATTAAAATTTAGATTTCTTTTATATTTGTTTGTGAATTATATAAAATATTTAATCAATTGTATATTTGTTTGATGAATGCTTGCTTCTGTATTTCTTTATGTATTGTTTTGTGGTTCAACGCTTTCCCTACTGTTGCGCTGACTGGACTGGGCATAGTCAATCAATCATATAAACTTTATTTCGGTCATTGCGACCATAAAAGTGTAAATGCATACAATACAAGGAAACGATGGCAACGGAGGCCAAACCACCTACAAACAGGAGTTAGCCATTTGGCTGTCGGAGAATGGTACATGGAACACACAAAAAAAATGTGACTAATTGACTCAACAACAAGGGGACAACCTGGACAAGACTGCATTGTGGTGGAAGGCTGTGACCAGGAGGCTATAAAAGTATTCACTGGGAGGGAGCCAAATCTGAATTGCATATAAAGCTTCCTATCCTGTGGGATCGTGATGGCCTCCAGATATTGTTCATAAACACCTGACAGTTTAAATTCCATAAAATCCATTGTGAGTCAGTCCCAGGACGAATGAGAGATAGAGGACTGGGCCACCCAATTCCAATATTTTTTCTTAATCAGGTCTTTGCTAGGCAAAAATGCTGGGTCCTTTGTGTCCACGATCCCTCCAGCCCTATAGTAGTAAGCAGGGACTCCACTTTAGAGAGTCAACCAATGTTCTTGAAGCAGTCAAGAGCACTTACTTCGACAAGGGCAGCAGCGTAAGGGAGAAGTTCAGGAGTTGATTTTAAACGCAACCAAAACAATAGGGGGGGAGCTTAGCTTTCTCCACAATTGAGGATCTGCCCATGTCCAGTCTTAGTGGGTGAAGAGCGGTACTCTGAGGGAGTGAGCATAGAGCTCTCAAAAATGTATTCTTTGTCGTAAGAAGGCCGTCCAATTTTTCGAAGCCCCAAAGTTTGGCCCCATACAGTGCTGAACCCGCTGTCCTGTGATCATATATATGGAGTGGGGCTGCTACTGGTTTGCTCTGGGAGGTCCTATGCTCTTTGATCAAAACCCCAGTGGTCTGTCTATGCTGGAGAGTCTGCTTCATTACATGGTGCTTCCAAGACAAATCCTCAGAGAGAGTGACGCCTAGGTACTCAAAGGTGTTCACTCTCTCCACGGGAATCCCACCCAGTGTTAACTTGCCTTTAAATGATTTGTGAGGGTTAAGCATTAAGAGTTTGATCTTTGAGGTACCTCGAAGCGATCTAAAAGCAGTGGGAATAGTACATTTTCCCCCTCCGGAGTCTAGCACTTTCCCTGCTGTTGTGTAGACTGGAGTGCGAATAGTAAATAGTAAATTCTTCATATATATTTATTTTTTATAGTAGTAAATAAAAAAATAAAAAATTAAATATATTTCTAAATAATAGTGTTATGTTAAATATATGTATAAACATATAAAATATATATGTATTGAAACACAATTGAGAGGCAACAAAAGAGTACACATGCAAAATTGGTACATAGAACATCAAGAGGAAATGAACATTTTTGGGTTGATTCTGTGATTCTTTAATCAGTTGCTTCTTCACCAGATATAGATAAGTGCAGCCAATGCAATTCAACAAGTTACCGGCTTCCTCAAGGCAAAATCATGTGTCTAGCCAGACACAATGTTTAAAGTAGACACATTGTAATGAATGACACACCAGTATTCCACGAGAGCCCTTATGCCCACAGCAAGTTCTAAGTTCTGTCAGCTGCCAGTAAGCAAACGGACAAGATTTTATGCCATTGTCATGGGAAAAGACATCCATCCATATGGCACCATATTCGACTATAAGTAATTCAACCGCCAGTGTTCGGCGTTCTACACTGTGACCACTTGTTCAAATTTCATTATATATTTATGCTTGCATTTTTATGTAAGTATTCATTCATATATATTATAAAATGTAACTCAAATGTATTTAATTTACATTATATGAATGTTATATATTAAAATATTTTATATTGACTATGTTATACTCTATATAGTATATATATATAAAAACTGAAGTTTTTGTATTAATTTACGGTATTAGTGTGAAACGATCTTTTATCTCCGATATTTTTGTACTTACCTTTATAGGTATACACAAACTCTATTTTTTATCCAATATTTTTGACACAATATCTGTGTTCCCAATATTATGTCAGTGATCCCCTACTCGGATACTATTGGGCAGCTCATCTCAGATTTATCTCAGAACGGATTGTGCACGCAAGCGATAGACACTGGTTCCACATGGATGTGGCTTGTTGCCCTTTATGGGACTTAGCTTGCTCCATAAGCACACCAGAACAAGAAGTGCATACATAGCTACTCCCACCAAAACAGTTCTAGAGATTTGGGACAAATTGGCACTTTGGATGGATCTCACAACCTTCCCTTCCCCAACACGCCAATTGCCCTTAACCAAGAGTTTACCCTGGCCCTCAACCCCCATGTGTTCCCATCTGGAAGTCCGGTGAGTTTAGGACTCTGCGCGACCTCTTTGTGGGAGGCAACATCAATCCCTTTGACCAATGTACCATTTACCCTACATCCTCTATCCTCTGCTGGCGATGCGGAGTAGAACCAGGAGACTTCTGCCACATCTGGCGGTCTTGCTCTCTTATCACCACATACTGGAAGGAGATTCTTGGACACATAAAGGGTAATGTAGGATTCCCAATCTCTACCTCCTACTCTGCTATCATATTAGATATCCAGCCCCACACACGTGAGGTTATGACGCATACCGACTGGCGGCTCATTAGCCACATGCTAGCTGCTTCAAAACAGCTCATAGCTCTCGCCTGGAAGAAAACCATAGGCCCCTCCCATTTCCCTTTGGTTTACGCGCCTCTGGCATGTTATGACAATGGAGCATAAATTGGCCCATACTGATAAAAATGTCACACTTATTTGATTATCTCTCTCGCCTTGAGTATACTTGCTTAACCCCACTAAAGCTTAAAGCGCTACAGCTTTTTGACTAGACAGCCCGCCAGTAATCACAGTAGTGGCCGTAACACTAGGCACTTGTCTGCTGCCACTCCACCAGAGAGGCCCAACATGTGGTACTCCAAGGCGATGAGAAGGATCTGGGGTTATATGGGAGACATTATGACCGGAAACCTGAGGCACTTTTTGTTTCAATGTTCTTTGTTATGTGACATGCATGCCTACCTGTGGCGCACAGCGGTTGGATTCCCCGCGCCTGTAACTGCTATCACAGTATCGTAGCATCTCTATATCATTGCATACAAATGTACTAATGTGTCGGGGTATACGTAAGTGGTGCAGTCTTAGATTCAAGACTATGTCTTGTTTTGTTTTATGGAAAACCTTTAAAAACAGATTCAAGCAAAATATATATACATATATATCTGCAATAATTCTGTTAAAAAAAATCCCAGCATCAAATATTAGTCCACTTTCTTGTCCCTTGATTTCAATAGTTCCCTAATTTGCTATTAGGCTATATGTTTTTTTCTGGCGATGAAAGCTAGAGGTGTTAAAATTGATTGCTCTCAAATAATCTAACTCAAAATATGCATTTATGGTTCTATTAGTTTAGAGCTGCAAAACCTACAAGTTCTCTAGAGCGCAGAAAACACAGCTGTGCACTCGTGAACTTATTAGTAATTTTGTACTCTTTATGTCTGCGCAAGTTTTACTCAGTCACAATAAAGCAATTTATTCAGTTATGATGTACTTTACCTAGACTTCTACCCAATGAAATCTAATGACATAAGCATTAACATAAATGTTAACATTGCACAAGTCATACTAAACAATTCTGATACACATTTTGGTCCAAAAGCAATGCTTGATTGTCTTGAAAAGCATTCTGCATCTGTTGATGGCTTCATTGACAGTGCTGGTATAATACTTTGGTTTGGCTGATGTGATGAGCGGTGTGCGTGTTGTGCAGAGATTTCAGTATCATGAGGATATCAAGAGTTCTTGTTTTCTTCCATTTTCTTTCCTGTCTGTGGATGGATTGTTTATTGCCCTCAAGGTCTTTAGAGTACCAGATTGCTGAAGGCTTTGGCTTGCACTTGCATGTTTTATTTGAGGGTTGGATGTACATATAGTTTTCTAAAAAAGTGAGTACAAGGTTTAGGTGGTCTACGGAGAAGTCTTTGAAGGATGTAAAAATGTGGTATTCTCTTTTGCCTTGGCCTTTGTTTGTTGGTAGGATGCTGAACAGAGATATAGGAATGGCAAAGTGGTCCTTTGTGTTCAGGGGTATGGATGGTTTGCATTGGATTGGGAAGATGATGAGAGCACAGGGCCGAGGATATGCCCTTTGGAGTGTGTTGGTTCTATGGCATGCTGTACCACAAGTCTTTGGAGGAGATTGAGGAGGGGTTTTGTTGGCTTTTTTGTGCTTGTGTTGTCTGGGAGGTCGAAGTCACCCAGAAGTTGACTTTCTCCCATGTTATACGCACGGGTCATATGATGGATTCTGTAGCCTGTGTGAAAAAGAGGCGTCTAGGATGTGCAAGATGTGGGAATGAACCATGTTTTTGTGATCAAGAGGGTATCAAGCTTGCGACAGATGCTGAGGTCTGAAATGTCTGGTGTGTGGAATACTGCTGAGTTAATGTTAAAGAGCATAAGTTGGATCTGGAGTTCTCTTGGTGAGTGGTTGTTAGTGGGATGTGTAGGAGATTCAGTCTATAAGTTGTGCGAATGATATGTGGGTGTTGGGTCATTTAGATCTTTGTGTGTTTGTGGGCATTGTCAGTAAGACCTGTTGGGTGGGGCATATGATTATATTTTACCTTGTAAGTTTGAGGGGTACAGGCCCAAGGCACTTCCTGGCCCTAAAATTCCAAAAAGGTGATAACCCTGTCTTCGTCTTGTCTTATATTCTACTTTTTGATTACGCCAATATTTTGAGAATGATGGGCCAACCGCAAAACACATAGGACAGTGGAGCCTGCTGTAATTAGACATGTCAGGAGTAGTTTCAGTAATACATTATTCCAATAATGGCATGGAGCACCAGTGAGCATTTGTTTCGAACACCCAAGGTAGTGGAGGATTGTCCTAAAAAAAGAAAGGGCATTGCCTCTGACATACTTGGAGTTCTGATGAAAAGACGAAGCCTCAGTACGGTAGGAAAACTCTTTATTACCGGTCTCCTCTGTCCACCAACAGTGCAGTAACTGTCACCACTGAACAGTCCAAGGTAGCCTCCTGGGGACAGCGGAAGGTACCAGGTTGGAGGAAAGGAGGGGGGGCACAGCGGAGGAATGTACCAACAATAGTAAAGTATTGGGGGTGACATCAATAACAAATATGAGTAATTACAATTTGTAATAAAACTATGAAAATACATTGTAACACATCTTCCCCCTGCAAAACGAAAGGAAAAGATAACAAAGGAGGTTATTTGGTCATGACATAGTCTTGTTGCCAACTGGGTGTTTTGCGAATTCTCTGCATCGTAGGTAGCTCGTGTGGAGCATGCTCGTGAGATTCTTCGGTGGATCTGTGATTGGATGTCTCACTATGTATGGGTTGGGATTTGGTCAATCTATCCATGCTCCACATTTGGTCATTGTCCATTATGGCTGTATTTTTTCTGATTGCTGTGATTTGCATAGGTTTGGAAAATTTAGAGTCAGAATTGCAAATTCTGGGATTTTTAACACATACCCAGTCTCCAATTCTCCATTGTGGAGTTTTTGTTCCATATTTGAGGTCGTAATGGATTTTGTACTTGGTTTGGTGAGTATTTATTTTGACTTTTGATGCCTGAACGTCGTGCATAACACTAGTACCACCTCCCAACCAGTTAGGAAAGAATTTGGTGCAGGATTTCCTACCCTTTAATGCAGTAAAAGGGGAGACTCCTGTAACTTGATTGGGAGTGGTATGGTAAGCCCATAACATCTCTTGTATTGCCTGTTCTATTGGGATTCTGTTAACACTAGCTAACTGTATGCAACTTTTGATCATGCGGTTCATTCTTTCTACCAGGCCGTTAGCCCTGGGATAGTAGAGGGCGTTTTCAAGTGATTAACATTCAATTTATTAAGGAACTCTGTCATGGTATGAGAAGTAAATTGAACCCCATTGTCGGTGATTATGGAAGATGGAATGCCTTCCTGGACAAATGCATCTTTGAGAAATTGGATGACATAGTCAGTGGTAATCTGGTTGACCATCCTCACTACAGTCCAGTGAGAATGGTAATCTATTAAGACCAGTGCGAATCGTTTTAGGGTACTTTTGTAATTGAGCGGACCAATTATGTCAAGAGCAATCTTCTCCCAAGGTTTATCTGGTACTGATACTGGGAAGATGGGTGCTTTCCTAGTTATTTTTGACTTGTCACTATTGGCACAAGTTGAGCAGTTCTTTACCTTGTTTTCTACAATCGAATCCATGTTTGGAAACCAGTATCGTTCACGTAACCTAGCTTTAGTCAAACTTCTGCCAAGGTGACCCTCATGTACAAGATCAACAATTTTGTATCTCAGAGGATCCGGTGGTACAATTTTGTCATTTCTGAATAGGACTCCCTGTACAATGTTGAGTTCATGACGAACCTCTCAGAATTTCCTGACATCTTCACTTACCAAATCAGAGGAAGTGGGCCAACCCTGTACCGTGTAATTTAAGAGTTGAGTCATCGTAGTGTCTTTGCTCATGCAATCTAACCATTCTTGTGAAGTGATGGTGGTGAGATTAAGTTGAAGGATGGGGTACTCAGGGGTGTCAAACTGCTCCTCCTTGTCTAAAGGACTTCTTGAAAGAAAATCTGCTGCAGAATTGTGAATACCTGGAACATATTCCACCCTAAAGCAGAAGCCCTCTAATCCAAGGATCCACTTGGCTATACGGGGAGTGTTGCATGAGTTATTTTTAGGATTGAACATGAAAATTAGGGGTTTGTGGTCCGTGCGTATGCAGAATTGAATGCCCCATAGGAAGAATTTAAAATGTTTTACACCCCAGAAACAGGCTAAGGCTTCCCTTTCTATTACAGAGTAATTCATTTCTGCTTTGGTGAGTGTGCGTGAAGCAAATGCAACAATTCTTTCTCTGCCATCGATTATTTGTGAGAGAGTAGCCCCTAAGCCCTTGTTGCTTGCATCAGTAGTGAGTATGGTTTTACGATTGTGTTCAAAGTTGCATAAGTACGGAGCTGAAAGGATTGCGTTTTTACTTTAAAACATGAGGCTTGCTGATCATTTGACCACTGGAAGTGAGTGTGGTTCTTTGTGAGTTCTCTCAGGTTGGAGGTTAGGTCAGCAAAATGATCTACATACTTTGCCATGAACTCTGCTAACCCTAAGAATGACTTGAGTTCATCTTTGTTTGTAGGTGCTGGGGCATCCTTTACTGCTTCTAGCAGACAGTATTTAGGTTTAAAGCCTTCCTTTGAAATGCAGTGCCCCAAATATTCCACAGCTTCCACACCTAATTGACATTTTTCTTTTTTCAATGTGAGCCCTGCCTTCTTGAATCTAGAGAAGACTTGCTTAAGAATATTATTGTGTTCATCAATGCTAGCCCCATAAATCAATACATCGTCTTGAAAGCATAATGTCTTAGGTACACCTTCTAAAACCTGTTGCATAATTTTTTGAAATACTGCCGCCGCAGAGGCCAATCCGAAAGGCATGCGACGGAACATGTATGTACCCATTGGAGTAGTGAATGCAGTGAGTCTCCTAGAGTCTGGGTGTAGCTCTACCTGATGGTACGCCATGGAGAGATCCAGAACACTGAACCACGTGGCCTCTCCCATTGTGCTTAGCATCTCGTGGATGCGGGGTAGTGGGTTTGAAATACTGCCGCCGCAGAGGCCAATCCGAAAGGCATGCGACGGAACATGTATGTACCCATTGGAGTAGTGAATGCAGTGAGTCTCCTAGAGTCTGGGTGTAGCTCTACCTGATGGTACGCCATGGAGAGATCCAGAACACTGAACCACGTGGCCTCTCCCATTGTGCTTAGCATCTCGTGGATGCGGGGTAGTGGGTGCCTCTCTACCCAGATGTTGTTATTTAGGTCACGCAAGTCAATGCACATTCTGATGTCTTGGCTGTGGTTTTTTTTTGCGATAACAATGGGTGCAACCCATTCCGAACAATCAATGGGTTGTATGATACCTAACCCTTCAAGTCTAGATAACTCTCTTTTCAGGGGTTCCCACATAAGATGGGGTATAGGTCTAGTTTTATGAATCACAGGTTTAGCATTATGTTTTAATT
Organism: Calotriton arnoldi; assembly: GCA_963921515.1. NCBI lineage: Eukaryota > Metazoa > Chordata > Amphibia > Caudata > Salamandridae > Calotriton > Calotriton arnoldi. The sequence continues at coordinate 44,499 of CAWUFW010014088.1, forward strand.
GAATTTTGTGTTGAAAGTCTTTTAGTAAACCTAAATCTTCTGAAAAAACTTCTGGAAATTCATTGGCAATGTGTTCACTGTTGCTTGAAGGAATTACCACTAAAACTTGTTCCGGATTATTAGGGTCCAATTTAATGCCCAGTTCTCTTTGATGTTGCCATCCTAATAAATTGGATCCATTTTCTACTACATATACTTTCCCCACTGTAGAACGATCTTTAAATGAGATGAGAGATTTGATCATGCCTTTCATCGGTATGGGATCTCTATTGTATCCACTAGGTGAAATGTCTGCTTTACATAACTTATCTTGTTCTTTACCTAAGATGGATTTGAAGTCAGCAAAGTTTACCAGAGTGAAAGGAGAACATGAGTCTGCAAACATCTTAACATCTTTGCCATCAATGGATACATTGCATTCAGGATATCTTTGGTGCTTATCATCGTCACTTTCATTAATTTGTAGTATGATTTTCTTGACTTGGGTTTTGTCATCAGAGGCACCATTTCCCCAAGTTTTCCTTGGGAAGCATCCACATACTCTTGCAAGATGACCCCTTTTGTTGCATTTTCTGCATATTGCTGATTTGGCTTGGCAGTTGGGGTTATTTGCTAAATGATTGCTGCTCCCACAACGATAGCATTTAAACTTGACATTTTCTGAGTCTCCTGTTTGGTTGCGCCAATTATCATTCTTAGTTTTGCCTGGATCGTTCCTTATTTTACAAACTTCTACCTCTTTAACTTCTGCTTCTTTAATTTCTGCCACTGTTCCGTTGGAATCTAGGGAATTTATTTCTTTTATGCAAATGGCCGTGTGTTCTACTGATTTGGCTATTTCAATGGCTTCTTGAAGATTAGGTTGTTTTTGTAACAATTTCCTCTGAATTTCTTTATTATTTGTACAACGTACCAGTTGGTCTCTGATTAAGGAATCATTCAGGTCATGGAATTCACAAAGTTTGCTAAGACCTCTAAGTGCTGCTACGTAAGTGGAAACACTTTCTTGCTTGCCTTGAGAACGACTGAAGAACTTATGCCTTTCCAGCACTATGTTTACTTTGTCACCAAAGTGGTTACGTAACTTTAACAAGGTGGATGTGTAAGTATCATCATCATCTTCCTCATCAGTATCATCCTCAGGTTCAGGTAATGTCCCAAATATTTTCCTGCCATCCGGTCCCAAACTGTGTAAGAGAATGTGCTGTTTCCTTAAGACACTAAACTTTTCTCCCCCAATTGCTATAAGGTATGATTCAAAAATATCTTCCCATTCCTTCCATGGAACACTGGGTTCTCCAAATTCATTTAAGAATGGTGCAGGTTGGGACATACTTGCGGCAGCCATCATAACAGTAACTTACCAAATAAAATTAGTTAGACAGGAGAAGGAGTATAAATACAACAACAAGAATGTACAGTGCAGACCACAATGAACAAACTGACTACTTATTTATATGAGAATTCTTGTATGTATGAGAATGCACTATGTATAATAAAGCTCCAGGAAGAGGAAAACAGCGTTATGCTGCCAGAGGAACTTTTACAGAAGTTCAGCGAAATGTGCATCAAGATAACGCAGTATGCGTGTAATCATAGACGCGTTGAAATGAGGTGTGTGTGTCACCGTTGTCGACACACAAAGAGAAATGTAAGGATATTCCGTGGTGTGCGTGTCACCGTGAAATAACACGCATGCAGGTAAACAAGATCCTCTGTCCAAACGAACAATGACACGCTGAAAGGATGAACCAAAACCACAATGAACAAATGCACAAAATGCTTTATGGTGTGCGTGTCACCGTGGATAGACATGCAAAGTGTAGAGAAAAATTTTGTACTTAAACAATGTTGAATGTTCAGGTAAAATTAGCGCTGGAAACCACTAGATGGCACCATTGATCTGCCCTTGAAGAAAACCCATGTCGTTAAAATCCATAGTAGTGGAATATCAATCTTTTGTCTCAATCTGGTGCCTTTAATATTGAAACAGCAACAGTACTAAAACGAGATAAAGACCTTGACCTTGACTGAACTGACAGGAATGATCGACTCGGATTATATGAAAGTGCCCCTTGACATTGAGGTGTGCGTGTCACCGTGGATGACACGCATTTGTTGGGAAAATGGTGAAGAGGTGTGCGTGTCACCTGCAAGTGCACACACAGCTTGGCACAATATGCTTGCCAAATTCTTCGTCAGCGCTGACAGAAAGCCGCCCCCAGCGATGACAATGAATAACTGCGCCCAAGCACGCCGCCCCTGACAATGACAGGATGAACTGCTTCGCCGAGGCCCGCCCACAGAAGATCACCACGCCTTTGTAGGAAGAAGTAAGTGATGGAAGGAGGTGGAGGCAGAGTCTGTGGAGAAGCAAGGCGCGCCTCGGCTTTTTGCGCTGGTAGAACACCGTTGAATACAACGTAGAGAGGTGGAGGCAGAGTCTGTGGAGAAGCAAGGCGCGCCTCGGCTTTTCGCGCTGGTAGAACACCGTTGAATACAACGTAGGGCGCCTCACAAAGATTAAGAAAATGCCCCTGGTCGGATGGGGTGTGAGGATAGAGAAAGGTCACCTCAACGTCCTCCGTGAATCGTACGTCAGGGAAGGGTGATAATTAATGCTGAGGTGGCAAGGTGAGGAGATAACCACCATAAAGTCACACGAAAACTGCAGCAGGGAGCCAATGATGTTCTTCCACAGCGAAAAGAAGAACCGGGGCAGCACTGTTAATTTTCCCTAGTACACAGTACCTTACAGGAGAATTGGTGGAAAGGTCATCAGAAGGGAAGGAGCCGGTGTCTTCTGTTCCCTTCCACAGATCGTCGCCAGTGATGAAAAGACGAAGCCTCAGTACGGTAGGAAAACTCTTTATTACCGGTCTCCTCTGTCCACCAACAGTGCAGTAACTGTCACCACTGAACATCCCAAGGTAGCCTCCTGGGGACAGCGGAAGGTACCAGGTTGGAGGAAAGGAGGGGGGGCACAGCGGAGGAATGTACCAACAATAGTAAAGTATTGGGGGTGACATCAATAACAAATATGAGTAATTACAATTTGTAATAAAACTATGAAAATACATTGTAACAAGTTCTCTCCCTGCATACAGGGTATATTATCAATTTCTTCTGCCTGGTGTCAAAAGTTGTAAAAGGCAGTTCTGGACAGAAAACAAAATGTCTGACCTGTTGTCAAAGGATCGCCTACATAGGCAGCTATGTAAGCTGGACATTGTGTGTTGAGCAGGATGTTTACAATGGCTGTGCCTTTGGAAAACAATAGTTCTCCTGCCTCTTTCTAAGAGGTTGGTGGGTGAGCCAGCTGCAAATATTTGACAGGTGTCCCATTGCCATAAATTTCTGTTGCTGCCTATTTTGATCACAGCGTAAAAATAAATAAGTATCTTTACACATCAATTTACTAGCCTATGTACTGAAGCAAACATTTAGTAGCAGCAACAGATCTGTCTTCATTATTTGCAAACTTGTACAGTAGCTTTTATTTTCTCTGACATCTAATACATTCAAATGTGGAATTCTGTGTGTTCTGAACGATCCATGTGAAATCTCATGCATACATGTTTTGAAAATATTTTCATTTAACTTAGGGGTAGGAGTAGGGTTTGGCTAAGAGTTTGAAAAATATTCAGGTTAGCATTAGGGCTTGGTTTAATGTTAGAATTAAGGTTAGGTTTACAGTTAGCATTAAGGCTATAGTCTGGTTCATTGAAAAGCTGACTGATATGGATTGAAGTCATAGTGGTGCAGTAACTGGCTTTTGAATGCAGGGGATACAACGTTAAAGTAATTGTCAAGGTGAAAATATTAAATAGATGTATGCTGCGGTAATCGAGGTCTAGTATGGCTAACAGTCTAATATGGTGCTCAAATTTAAGCGACAAAATATGGTAGTAATATTAATGTTCCATTTCTACTTAAAACTGTCTTACTTTTTTTGTCTCCCTAAAGAGATGCAGGTACTGCGTGCATCACTGGCTGTGCTGGGCAAGGGGTGCCTGGCTGCTTCCTTCGTCTGTTGCTACCTGTTTTCTGGTGAGCTGTACCCAACCATGCTTAGGTAAAAGAAATGCTTCTGTAGAAAACTTCCTTGTAAGGATATGCCCTTTTTGCATGGTCATCCCCTACTTTTTGCTAGATTGTATTGCTTATGTATGGACTCTGAAGACTAGGAGCTGCCATCCAGTGCCCATTGTTTTTGCTCCAACCCCTAAAAGCATGTAGAAATGGCTAATACCTGAATGACATATTTACCTTACCTATAAGTCCCTAGTATACATTACTCTGTGTACCCAGGACCTGTAAGTTAACCTTCACTAGTGGACTCCAGCAATTATTGTGCTACAATTAAAGTGAGCATGTAAAACATTGACTCTAGGCCTGCCAGAGTAGCCTAGCATGGCAGTTTTAAAACTGGCATACAGGCCTGTTAAAATCTCCCTTTAGCAGGCATAAACCTTCCTTTCTAATACATATAAGTCATCCCTAAAGAAGGCCCTAAATGTCAATAGTATAATACCTCAATTGTCCTGTGGGATTCATTAACAGGAGGACCGTACATACACATCTGAGGTACCCAATTCAATTGTAAATATTACTCTTAATTTAGCAATGGAAACAATTAGTAATAAGTACAGGACACTCTATATTTGTTCAAGAAATACAACAACCGCCTACCCCAAAAGTATATACAATATATGGAGACATCATTTACGTTCTCTGATATTCTTGCCGTTGTGTTTGAAGATACTGATGAGACATGTCTGTATTGGGATATCTGCCCTGTGGCTGGCTTCAATAATTGCCTCTCATATGCCCTAAAAAAGGCCGTTAGATTTTTGTCTCACATGTTGCAGGTACCTTTCACCATACTGATCAAACTGATTTGAGCTCCCTCCCCCCATCTGACACTGAGTTGCCTGAAAGAGTAATCACCTTCTTATTATTCCATCCTATGCTTGAGTAAGAGTGTGAACTTGAATAAAATGTATTTACATATTGAGGTATACATCAAATGAGAACTTGAACTGAATCAATAATTATACCACTTTGAGAACTGTTGGGCATTACATTTAAGGTTGACAAGCAAGTGACTGTGTATTTATTACTGTTTACTTATGAGTATTTATGATCTTTGGGGTAGACAACTGTTCTGTGTTTCTTTTATTTTTCCCCCTGTTCTGCACCTATTGTTCATTTTCAGGAGCCCTATTTTATTGATTTTGTGTGCCCTCTACATATCAGCCTTATTCAGAGTACGGGACCAGTTGGAGCACAATATTCAGCAGACATCTGAAAAATCTTATACACAGTCCTTGGCCAATATTGATTATCAAACATTTGACATTTTTCAGATTTCTGCTGAATGTTGTGCTCCAACTAATCCAGCAGAGGCATTAAGAGTAAGAGAATTCAAACATACACTGCTTGAGTAAGAGTTAAGTCTCATTCTATTGACTTAATGGGGTATTAAATATTTAACACGTATTGCACTTGGTGATATAGAGTACTAGGCGATTGCAGTATCCACGTGAGATACCTGGTAAACTAGGCCGACGTAGGAATAATATGAACACCTGGTCCTCGTAGTTTAGATAAGGCTGCTGAAGCACAAGAAGATGATTTAGGTATTAACCATACACATACATCTTTGATGTTATTTCAGTGGTGGAAGTAGTTTGCATGAGAATTTTTTGAGGTGTATGCGGAATCATGTAGGTGAATTGAGAAAAAAAATGGTGTAATAGGTGGTAATTGATCATTTTTGGTCTTACCACAGCTGGTGTGACTGATGAATTCAGGAAGTATCCTGGTACTCATGATCAAGGTGGTGAGTAAAGTGGTTAAACAGGAAGCATTTGTTTGGATTCGGTTTGGAAGGCTGTGGATTCCTTTCTTTCTTTTTTCCATGCAAGTATGTTAGTCAGGTGCCAAAGTATTGAGGGGGCCTTAATAGTCATTTGAGGTCGAAACATGGACAAGCCCCCACCTCCCCCTTGATTGTCTAACAGCTATACAGCACTAGGAAATATTGTGGACAGATTGCCACTATCTCTGTTTCAAACTACTTTGAAGTTATTGTTCAACCATTAGGGAACGTACAGTCTCTTGTGTCATATAAGTTGTAAATGGTTCATGATTTGAGCACTGCATCATCTGCAGCATGATCACATTTTGTATTTTTTACACCTTTCTCTGAATAAGGCTGATTAACAAATGATGGAAACTAATATAGTGTCCTGTACTTAATACTTATTGTCTTGGTTGTTAAGTTAAGAATTATATTTTTCATTTTTTGATATTATATTCTTTTATTGAGAATAACAAATCTACAACAGCAACTATTACATGGAAAGGTCATAAATAGAATCATATCCAATAGATAAATAAAAGTCAAGTTAAAAAGATGGCCATTCAGCACAATTCAAATTCATCCGTGAGATTTAGTGCAAAGAGTTAACCTACCATACAGTACAAAATATAAGATTAACTTCTGGGTTGAGCAAATGCAACTTCAAAGACTATCTACAGAACCGTGTTATTTTCTATCTAGAGATCCTCCTAACATTGATAAGAAGCCTCCCATTCCAGTAGGGGCCCCCATATCCTCTTCCCCTTTATTTTCACTTTCTTCCCCTTCTGCTCGTAAAGTGCCTTCTCTAGTTTAAAAATAGATAAAAAGAGCCCCTCCCATTGATGAAATGTGGGGAGAAGCAGATCCATCCACGCAGAAGCAACACTTAGGAGATGATTACGATGCTGTCGTGAAAGGCTCTGACCGTTGGTCGGAGCCTTTCCGGCAGCATCGTAATTTGCCAGTCGGATTCCTTTCTGCCCGCCTCATTACAATAGATCGATAGGAAAGGAATCAGACCGGTCATTCCGACTGGCTTCCAACGGGCTCGGAGAGCCCATCCGCCAGTCAGAATGCTGTTAATAATCCCAAGAGCAGCTCTTTCCGTCTGAGGGATTACGATGTCGGATTTCTACAGCCTTTCTGTGCCAGCCTTTTTGAAACAGAAAGGCTGTTGAAAGTTGACTTTGGGGGCTCCCAGCAGTGCCCCCATGGGAGCACAGCCCCCGGATGGAGGCCGAGGGGGCACTTATATTGCCCCCCTGTAGATCTCTGCACCCCGTAGCAGGCACCTTGAGATGTGTGCCACGGGGTGCAGGGATGAACTGCACCTCCTATTTTAGATTGGGAGCATGTATTCCAGTCGTAATACATGCTCCCATTGTAAATTTTCGGAATGCGACTGAACAGTGCTCGGTCGCATCCTAATCAGTCGGTCGTGACCGCCGACCGGGTGTCGGTTGGTTCCATGACCAAGATGATGTCGGGCGGAGGAAACTCCGGCCAACATCGTAATAGAGCCCATAGTCTAAAGACTGCCATTGCAATAAAAATTAATTCAGCCCCCATCCCTCTGGATACATCATCGATACCCAGCATCATAACTTGCAGTGACAGGGTAATAATCTTTTTAAAGATTTCATTTAGAAATAGTGCAATTTCAGCCCTGGGTACATTAAGGCAGGGACATGTACAAAACATATAAGCCAGGTTTGCGCTTTGCTTTTGGTATCGCGGGCAACCGGTACCAGCCCCCCCAACTGGCTATCTTAGCGGAGGTAATGTATAGATCAAAGATCGTCTTATAATGTTGGGTTTGCAAATTAGATGAGCACAAAATTGTGCTATCCATGTCTAAAGATTCCAGAAGGCAGGAGCTTTCCACCTCCACTCTCAAACCCCACTTGCTCTCATACTTTTCTAAATCATCCGGGATCCCTTCGATGAGGCAGCCATATATTTGTGATATTGAATACCCCGCCCCCCATCAGAATTTCCAATAGAGGCACCTTATCAAGACCCGTTATGCCACCCACCTTTTTCAACAGAAAATCCCAGTGTTGTAAACATTTTAAAAAAATCACAAACCCCAATGTTAAACCTAGTTTGAATCTTTGCAAAGGATGCCACATGTTCGCCCAAAAGCCAGCCTGCCTATACGGGCTTGTTCCCCTTTCGAGAAACATACATCATGAAATATTCCAGGCAGTTGGCTGTTCCGAAACAGAGGGGTATACCGACTATACCTCCGTACCCCCAGATTCTTCCTGATCCCCGTCCAATTCCTAAATGCCGCTGTCATGATCTTAAAGCTGGTTCTTTTATAATAGTTTGATTCAAAAATTTTCAGCAGACAGCCTTTAACAGCAGTCCCCATTACTAATTCAAAGATTGATGGAACACGCCCCTCTTCCGCTCCGCACCTGCCCTATTATCGAAAAGAGGAGAAAGATATTGCAAGACTGATGCTAAATAGTATTGTTTAAAATTTGGCAATGCCCAACACCCCCTTTCCCTGGGGAGGCACAAATACCTATTGGATTACCTAACTTTCCCAATGGACCAGATAAATCTAGCCATAAGCGTGTCTATACTTTTAAACCATTACCAGCCACAGGGGCAGCCCAACACACCTGAACCAGGGGCAGTCAGTAAATAGTCCTAACAATGGTTCAAGAAGCAATTTGCTCAAAGATACAATATTTACAAACAATTCCAAATTACAGACAAACCAAATAATAAGTGACATAGAGAGGAAAGAGAAAATAAGATAATACCCATATGCAAAATAATTCTAGAAAAATATGACGAATTTATTACATTTTATGAATACTGGAACAATTAAAACAATGGCGCTCAATACAATATGCTGGTACAAAAACAATATATATTACAAACCAGACAAGTGGCAAACTAAAAAATACACGTCACAAAAAAGAAACAACATATAACAAAATAATGTGTCCTTCATTAGTTTTATGGCCAGATATACGTCGACGGCGTTTCGACCACTGTAGAATTACACGGTCATCATCAGGACTGAAGATTCAATTGAGCGTCCAAAATTCGGTGTGGTATAAAATACATATGGGTCACATTTACAAAGTAAGCTCCCTCTATAAGAAAAGGCCTACAAGAAGAAAAAAGTTCGAAGTTAATGAAAGTAAAATTAGTAAGAGAAAGTATAAATTTAAGAACATTTGGTGAAGGGAAAAATAAATTCAGGAGGAAACAAGAGTAAGAAACTTTTCAAAGCACTGTTTACCACACCCGAAAAAAATAGAAGAATAAAAAAGTTACCATCACCAAAGTATCAATAGTGAATGTAAAAGTCACCTATTTCAGAGAACAGTCCAACCCTAAATTTCGAAAAGACGATAGAATTTCATCATGACTAACATATCTTATATCTCTTAACCAAATTCATAGGGGCTCTACTGATGTGAGAGCACAACTGTCTGAACCCATTGACAGTATTGCTTCTCCCACACACCACTGGGCGATGAAAAACAAAAATCTAAGTGCCATCCAATTGGCAATACTAGTTGGAAATACTGATAAAAAGGAGAACCCTTACTAATGTGCACAGGTTTAAACAGCATGAACATAATGTTACCCGAATCATGTACCTCACAGCCACCATTAGCAATACCGGCGACTTACAAAATGTCGTCCGTTTAAGCTGGTATAAAACTAGAGCAACTGCTACGCGCGTCTACTTACCTAAACGTCCCTGCTGCGGCAGCAAAATCAGGAAGCCATTCGATGCTTCCTGCAGACGCTATAAATAGCGTTTATAAGCCCGCGTGATTGATTCAGAGACATTAATAACGGACTATAAGATGTAGCCTGATCTTGGCAACGAGCGCCAAAGGGCACCATCTTTCAGTGGTCAAAACAAAATGTATGAATAAAAGTCCGTACTCCTAGGAGATTTACTCGATGTAGTAACAATATGTGAATAAGTTAACCGGGCCTCATCTAAAAGTAAACTACTTAGAGGCACACCCAAATCGTACCACTATATTACGAAAAATAAATAATGAGAAGTCCACGCCTGTTTCAATTACGGACTACAAAATATTTCATGGGCTTAGCCGCGGGCACCATCTACAGATGGTCAAAATGTGTAACGGGAAACCGAGTCCGTGCTTACAAGCGGTTTGCTCAATTAGACAACGGTGCCTAGATAGAATGACCGGGCGTCATCTACATACAACTGTGATATCAAATGTAGATGATAGCAGATTCAAAAGGGATTGTGCGAAACACATACAGTAATTTTGGGAGAAAGATAATTTTCACCAAATTACACGTTCCCATAATAGAAAGATGTTGATTATTTCATCTTCCAAAGTCCTTTTGATTTATCAATAATTGGGGAGAGATTCAATTCAACCACTTTTCCCAAATTGGCTGAAATAGTGACCCCTAAATACACGGTATGATTTATGACCTGACTATCACGGGTGCCTGTAAATCGTTTCGCCACTATTTGCGTCTTATTCTTATTTAATGCATACGCGGAGTAGGCTCCAAATTCTTCGCTTATTTTTTCAATTGCATAAAAAGCTTTATCCGGGTCTCTTGTAACGATTGCAACATCATCTGCATAGGCTAGTACCTTAGTTTCCCACCCGTGAAGACACATAGGCATCACATCAATAGAAGCTTCCAGTTTACACAATAGAGGGTCTATATATAAAGCAAAAAGCAAGGGGGAACCCGGGCAGCCCTGTCTAGTACCTCTTTCTATGTAGAAAGGCTGAGATTCCTGCCCCTTAATCTGAAGTCGAGCTACTGGATTAGAATATATCACTCAAATTGCTTGAGTGAAGGACCCTCCCTAATCCATAGGCTTCCAAGACTTTCCACAGATATTCCCATGACACTCTGTCGAATGCCTTCTCGGCATCCAACATGACAGCTCCCATCAGTTCTTCCAGATACTCCGTAGCATCAAACAGCGCGATAACACGCTGCACTTGATCTGAGGTCCCCCTCCTTGGAATAAACCTGTGCTGCCGAGTTGATACTTATCTATGAATAATCTGCCCTAGTCTATTGGCCAAAATCCTGGCCTAAAGTTTTATGTCGCTGTTTAACAATGTAATTGGCCAATAGGAGTCTAAATCCCTAGCTGCCTTGCCCTTTAAAAAAAAATATATATATTGGCAGTAGCCCATGAACCTGGAGGGGGCTTTCCATACCGTACCTTCTTAAATAACTCCGACAGCTCAACCAAAGGTTCAGATGAAAAGATTTTATAAAATTCTAGTGGAATCTAGTCCGTTCCCACCAATTTTCTGGCTGGCAGGTCCCGAAGCGCTAGCTGGATTTCATCTAGGAAAAATTCAGCCCCTAACGAAGATTGCTCTTCCGGCGTTGCTTTATTGTGCATAATTAATGACAGATACTGATCTAGGGCATCAGAACATGGTGTAACTGAGGCTTTATATAATTTGGCATAGAATGCCCAGATGGCATCTCAAATCTCTGCCCGATCTTTCACAGTACTACCATGCCCATTCTTGATTTCACTGATGTGACCTGCCACATGCTTTTGCCTTGACCTAATCGCAAGCACCCGCCCCACCTGTTCGTTTTATTTGAAACATTCCTGTTTTCTGGCTACATATTTCCCAGCTGTCTTATTAGCCATAAACTAATTCAACTGTGACCTAATTATAGCCATATGATTCGCAACAGGGGACACTTCTTGGCCAGAAGACAGAGCATCTGCCAGGTCTGCCTCAACTAGTTGGCCTGTGGATTGCGACCCGCATACTTCCCTGTATTCCTACCTAACCCCCTCTCGATCCTGTTTAGATGGAAATCCCCACATAAGATATACAGGCCTGGCCAGGTGGGCAACACTGCTGCTAAGAAGTTAAACAATGCGGGATCATCTAAAATGTGTGCGTATAGTGAACAAAGTGTAAAAGACCCCAAGCCATACTTGCACTCCACCATCACCATCTCCCATGCTTATCCACAGCCTTGTGTTCACTGCGGATGGTATTCCCTTTTACTAAGACTGCCACCCCCTTAGTTCTAGCCTCCTGAGACGTACAGCAAAGAACTGTCAATCCCAATGTTTACAACAAGACCATATCCGCCCAGGCCACATGGGTTTGTTGAAGACAGTAAATATGTGCTTTAAACATTTTTAGATCCTCTTGGATCCTTCTCTTTTTAGTGATACAGTTTAACCCACAAATGTTTACAGAAACAATAAGCAATTTGCTATTCCCCTGATATTGCTCACCACCTACATAGTCAATCTTCTATACACTCTTACCCATTAGAGACCTACGACCCAGCCACATTATTGATTCATTTATTGTTGCATTTAAATCTCGCCTACCTTGATTTTTTAGCTCCTCAATCCATATAAATGCTTGCTGTTTCTCAACTACATTAAAGACCTGACCCTACCATCCCCCTCCAGAGCCACCAACCCACACCATCTCCCCATCCCAGCCACTCCCCCCTTCCCTCCCCATCCATTAGAGGCAGCCATACCACCAACCACACACCTCCCACCAGAGAAAAAGAGAAAAACAAAAAACTGAAGATTACCTAGAAAACAGAGATCAATCCTACGAGATATCACAAGATACCAGCCCATTGTGTCACCCTCATCCGTAATATGGCCCTAGGGCCAGTTTCTCTTCAAAGCATACATTAAGCATACATCAAGCAGTCCCTAGGGAAGCCGGGGATATTATCCAAGCCAGGACACTGGATTATCCAACAGCCTTATCAGCCAATAATTCACTCAAATATTCTTGTGCTTGAATTTCGGAAGAAAAAAACCTGATATTGCCCCTTGCCAGAATTTTCAGCCTACCTGGAGCCAGTAAGTAGGCTTCAAACCCTGCATCTCGAAAAGGCTTAATCAACTGGCGGAGGTGCCATCTGCGTTCCACTGTTGTGTGACAGAAATCTGGGCGGACAAAAAAAAGAGGAATCCCTGTCATTCCTTCTGTCCTCATGTCGGGCTTTCTCGAATGTAGCTTGCCTCAGCAGGAGATTGCCCAAAAAACAGTTTTGCCCTGGGTTTCATCTGTTTCCCCTTATCCTTGCCCTTGCCATAGCTATGTACGTTCATGGAGAATCTGTGCAAACTCTGTACTTCTACATCCCAGTTCCACCCAGACAGTTCAGGATACGCATTTTTCAGTAAGTCCAACATGAAAGTTCTTATATCGTCTCCCTCTAACCCTTCCTCTATTCCAAGGAAGCGGAGGTTATTTCATCTCTGACAATTTTCAAAGTCTTCAAGCTTCCACATTACGTCCGAAAGCTGGGCATCCTGGGACTTGACTTGGTCCTTAGCCTTAATGATTTCTGCCTCGGCCACTGAGGCCCTTTCTTCTAAGCAGTTCAACTTTTCACCAATTTCAATGTAGGATTTGTCAACTTTTCTGATAGCCCCCTCCAGCTTTTTCATTGCTTGTCTTGTTTTTTTACCATCTGCCCGAGTCTCGGCGCGGTGCTCTTTGATTGACTCCAGGATCAAGCCCAGGGAAGGGCTCATGGATTCTCCTCCCAGCCCAAGTTGATCTGAGGACTGTAAGTTTGTAGAAAACTCCGAATCACCCATAATTCTAGTATGTGAATAGTATGTGAATAGTCCCATTTTAGCCCCGTACTCAGCAAGGTTTTACCGCAGCTTTTATGGGTATTTAGGGGACCTCTAGGCCCTTTACGGGATCTAGGGCGTTTCAGTGCTGTCTCTGGTGCATCTGGGATGCTTGAATCTGATAAGGGGGTGCTAGATCCATCATCACTTAGATTAGATTTAGAGGCATCCGAGCCCGAGCCATCTGTCAGGAAAAAAAAATTATCAGCCCCTTCCGCCGTATTATTTAGTGAACCGCCACCCCACGATTCGGTACTCTGCATGGACCCTAGCTCAAGTTTAGCACTTAGCTGCTGGCTCATAGCGTTACAACTTGCAGTGCTCTCCTGCACCCCTAGCTCAGCAGATGTGGACCCCCCCATGCCCCCCGGGGAGGTTGAGGCTCCCTCTGTTAGACTCTGCACCTGTTTCTTAAAGAGCAGTTCCACTCCACTGCTGTTATCTACCATACCGGGCTTGAGAGAAAGCTGATACCCCTCTTACACAGCCAGGGAGCCCTGGAGGGGTTGAGGGACCAAGTTAGCCAGTGTATTTTTTATTTGAAAAACTTCCGTAAGTGGCGGTTGTGGAATGGCAGAAGAAGCACATGCATTGCCTGGTTCCAAGGTTACTACAGACGAGGACAATGGTTTCTCACCAGAACATACTAAAGAGTCTCCCAAATTCTTCTTCCATACTGCACCCAAGCTGTCGGGCCAGTGTTTAATAGGTCGCAAGTCACTGGGCTTACCTGGACCAACACCATTACCTGGCTGCTCATAGATCGGCTCTGATCTCTGCCCTCTAGCTAGCAGACCCACCATCTGCATTGAAACACAGTCATTCTCGTGGGGTTGTTTGGGTGCTTTGGGAGCCATAACGATGAGGACTGCAAGCAGCCGTGTAGCACCAGTCCCGAAACCAGGAAGACCGTCTTCGAATGGCTCGAGCCGGCCCACCCACTTGCCTGGGCACGTCATCAGGCTGCGAACAGCCGATGCCTCGGAAGGAAGTTCCTGGAATCCCCGAAGCTCTCAGACAGCCAAAACCACAGCCACAGAAGAACTGCAGCTTCCTCCTCATACCAGGTAGTCACCTCATTTAATCAATTTCCTGGCCCAGGTATCACTGCTGTTGCAGCGGTTTTTCCTCTGGTGAGGGAGCGGGTGAGAGGTACGGGCCGCCGCACACCTATGTGGTCACCATCTTGCCTCCAAGACGGATATTTTTCAAATAAATTGGGTACCTCAGATGCACACACAAGGTCCCTCTGTTATTAAGTCCCATGGGACAAATGTTGCATTATTATATGGTTACCCTAGTCCTCTTGGGTAGATAGGGTTGTCCTTGCTGTATGTACATATACCCAAATGCCAATAGGGCAAGTTGGATGGCTTTGAAAAAAGTAGGACATGTGTACTTAAGTTTTACATTTCGTGGCAGTGAAAAATCTCCAAAGTCTTTTTTCACTGTGACAAGTCTGGCTTTCTCGTAGAAAAGTACTGCGTTACATTATAAAACCTTATGATGATTAGCTTCAGTTTGGGAATAGCCGCAACCATTGTTCAATGACTCAAATTAATAGTAATTTAAAATCCAATCTGATGGTAAAGGCAGATTTTAGATTACTATTTCGAATATACCAAATTTAGAACGTTCCTGCTTAAAAGCCACTTATAATCTTTTCAGAGGTAATCCCCAACTGTCACCTGGGAGCCTGCTGGGAGGTATGAATGGCTTTGTGAAAGGGAGCAAAACAGCCTTTGCTGGGAGGAGGTGTGAACTCCTACTGACAATATGGTCTGGGGATGTGCCCATCCACTGCACAAGCTTCAAAGGGGCATACCCTGTCACAGGCACATGTAACTCACACCCAGGCCTGCCCCAGCCATTATTCAAGTAGCCAGAGGGGGACCAATACCAATGGGCAAAACTTGTTTCAGAAATGATTACCTGGAGGAGGTTCCTATTTCCCTAGACACACCTCAGGGCATGTCCACAGCTATGCCCAGGTAAAAAAGGTTCTGCCATGTTGGATTTTGGCAGAGCAGTGCACCCAGAAAATGATGTCAAAGTGGGTAGGGTTTCCCCTGGGAACTTTTTCCCTATTGGTCACAGAGTCACACCCACCCATAAGCTAGTGCATAGCATAAAAGTGGCATTCCTGGATACCTTCTTCATAACACTGCTGGACCTGAGGTAGACAGAAGAATAATGGCACCTGCTGAACCCTTTGGACTTCAGAATAAGGAATGCACCGACTGTAACCTGTGAAGAGAGCCGCCAAGTGCTCAACCTGCTCCCACTTGAACCAGGACAGAAGAGTGGACTCCAAGTGCTAGTTGTCTAGCCTCCTGTTATGCTACAGAGTCCCAAAAGCTGCAAGAAGCACACCTTCCTGAATAGTCCAGCTGAACAGTTCCAACTCCACTTCCCCTGGACCCTGCTGGTGGCTTCCCCTGGAGTTAGTCCTGACCCCCAAGTGTTATCCCTAAAGCCCTGTGGCCCTTGGATAAGTGTCAGAGTGAACTCCTCCTCCTAAACACTAAAAACTGGGACTTAGAAACTTTTTCAAGAATTTTTGCCTGGAGAATCGACAGAAAACCAGGACCAACTGCCAAGTCAATCCAAGAAAGGCACATTGCTGTTGGTCCAAAGATTCAGGTTGCTCCCACTCTGAGCTTTTACACAGCAGCAATTCCATTTCGCCGAAATGTTGTGGAGAGTCTATATGGCCTCGTGGAACAACAGCTTGCACTCTTGCCCCACTGGAGGAATCCGAGCTCCTAGAAAGTCACTAAGTCCAAAGGTAGAAATCTTCACTAGGCGAAGGCCCCAAAAGTATCCAGCCAGTAAGGGACCTTCCCTTTGTGTGAAATTTGAATTTCTCCCATTGTGAGCTTTCCTGCCAAGAGTTAATTGCTTCACTGGAGCTTTGTCTAGCTTCCTGAAGCCCAATTCGGCCACAGCCACTGCTGCCTTTTCCCACTGAGGTTTTAGTAGTTGGCTCACGCTTCATTGCAGTCAGCCTTAACTTTTCCCTTTGACTTAGTCTATTGTGACCAATTGCCTCCAGGTGGCACTTTGTGTTTTTTGGCGCTGACATTTAATTCAAAATTCAAAAATTCATATCTGTGCTCCCTCATATGATTTTTCTCAATTTTATGTTTATTTGTCCATTAAAATATTCTCTATTTTTATACATTTGACTGGGATTTTGTATTGTGTTGTGTTTTCAGCTTTTTAACTGTTTTGGTACTGGTGAATGCTTTACACATTTCTCCTAAGTTAAGCCTGTCTGTATTGTGCTACAGCTACCAAGGGATGAGCTCAGGTATAAATTATTGAGACCTAACTGAACCTAGGAAGGAATGGTGTCATTATTACTGGAAGAGCAGTATCATCCACTTGAACTAATAATCCACTTTCTCACACTCTTGTATTGTACATCTTGAAACCACTATAGTAGACTTCTTAAAGGAGAAGGGAAATTTAAGCAGAAGTGATATTTTATGGAGACACACTGATCCATCAGGTACCCACCAGCATCCACCACCCACAAACTGTGAAACCTTCATTGCCAGCATAGTGTAACTTGATACACCTCTGCGGTTATCAGTAAAGTCTATCACTAGTATCAGCACCACTGTCTAATATGGATATCCTAGAGCTACCTCAAGGCAGGGCACAAAACTGTTTCTTAAGCTGTCAAAAACAAAATTGAGCACAGGGAGTGCTTCTCTGTTCCTCTCCCTGGCACAAAGGCACAAACACACACACACATATACAAGCACAACTCTGCTTAAATACACGACATGAGCAAATCGATTGTAGGGATACACAAGTTGGTGGGCAGGGTCTGATGGCGGGTACATTTAGTAAGATTGATATGCTTTTGGAGTAGGATCTCAACAGTCATTATAAAATGAATGTTATCAACTTGTAAATTCACCTCTCTGCTTGTACCAAAAATGAGAGAGAGCCAGAGAGGAGGACAAATGCTTAGACCACATGATATTTTCCCACTGAGATATGATAGCAGGTAAACTCACTTTTGTGCTACATATGGGCTAACAGAGAATTTGAGGGAAGGAGCACAGAGGAAAAAGAATATGTTATTTTGGACTGAGGCATCAGCTTGATTTACATATTAGATTATCTCTAAGAGCAAAAGATCAAGCATAAGGAATCAGTGTGAGTGTGGAGCTGCCATCAGTGATTGTACACAGGTTTCTAATGGTGGAGTGGGGACTCTTAAATGGCACATGCATCAAATATACATGATGTACAATTCCATTCCAGTACATCCAAACAGTTCACCTTTAGCAGTGAAAGGGAAAATGGAAGCAATGTTGAAATAAATAGTGCATGATGGAGTAACATAATCTGTTAAATTCTCTCAACTGCTTACAGCTGTGGTAATCACAGAAAAGGCAGGTGGCCATTTGTTGTTTTGTGTTGACCTAAGGAATCTAATCCAAAATGTGGTTTTAGACAGCCTCCCACTACCACTGCCAAACTTAAATATGATGATTTTACTATTCAAAAGAACCAACATATTTACAACATTAGGTTTGAAATCAACTTGCCACCAAATATGCTTACATACAAAGTCAAAAGAGTTGAGTGCCTAAAATTAAAATGCAAGGTCTTTTCAAATTTACCAGGGTGGCATTCAGCTTGCCCTCAGTGTCTAGTGTGTTTCAACATATGATGAAAAATGTATTACAAGAGCAGTACAATGTGTTACTCTTACATGATGATATATTGGTCCATGGTACAATTTTAATGAAATACTTTGTTGATGATAGGGAAAGTGGGCTTGATGTCAAGGAAGGACAAGTGCAAAATAGTTTTGATGGACCGGAGGGGCCTATTCACAAATTTACACATTTAAATGTACTCATGTGTAAATCTGTTTCTACACCGAAGTATAAATCTATATTTTTTGCCATTTACTATTTCTGAGTGCATATTTACACCAAAGTCTATACTATATGTCACCACCCCTTCAATTCAGGTGGAGGAGACATCTAAGACTGGATTTAAGAGATCTCCCTGTAGGAAAGTATAGGGAAAATTATTCAATTTTATTATTAAAATTTTTTATAATATTAAATATAAATGTAAAATAATTAAAAATATTTATTATCAGAATAGAATAATGGAATACAATGTTACAACACATTAACTCGTTATATTAAATGAACATTAAATAATTAATTATTTTAAAAATATCTGTTTAATTTATAAACAACATTTTAGCTGATGGGTTAAAGCAGAAAGAGTATTGGTAAAGGTTATACATATGGCACTCAGTCTGGAGAATAAAAATCATCTCCATTCTTTGATGGGCATGGCTAAATACTGTGCAAGATTTTGAGACATTTTTCAAAACTGAGTAATTGCGAGAGTTATTGAGTAAGGGTAAAGAGCATTTACAGAATCACAGATAAACACTCCAAAATTGAGAAATGTTATATGATTAGTACTCCCATTTTAAAGGAGTTAAATATCACCAAGAAAATTTTGTTTGCTGTTGATGCAGGTGGCTACAAGGAATGGGCTGGTGTTTAGAGACAAAAGGAAACACAAAGTAGCAAGTGCCATGCTGTCTGAATTCAACAGAGAAATATGATTGTGCTATAGTGCCTAAGGGGGTTATTATGAGTTGCGGGGGTGCGGCGGTGGCGGTCTCCCGACTGCCCTATTACGCCCAGGGTGGTCGGGCTGCCCTGGGACCACCTCAACCGCCAGGGATCAGAGCAATATGACTGTCGGGCCGCTGAGGCCCCACCAAGCATATTACAAATTTCCTCACTGCCACACTTTTCATGCCGGTGTAACCGCCATGAAAAGTGTGGAGTGAGGAAACAAAGGATGCCTCATGCCATGTGGATGCACACAGGGAGGCACAACATATACCCCCCTGTGTGCATGCACACCAGTACCTTCACGGCATGGACTGCAGCAGTCCATGCCGTGAAGGTACTGCCTTTGACGTTCCCATAGCGGTCCCTATTTCATAGGCACCTCCCTGGGAACGCCAAGAACCGCCCGCCAGACAAGAGACAACTCCTGATCTGGGAGGTGGTTGGTATATGGGTTTGGCGGAGCAGGGCGGTACCGCTCCTGCACTGCCAAACTCATAATAAGGCCCTTAGGCATTCACAGCTGTGTCGGTAAGAGTGTATTTTTGCACTTATGTCTGGGGGTCAACCCTTTTTTAAATGCATTGATCACAAGGATTTTCTGAAAGATTTCAACAAAGAGGAGCAGAGAAAGGGTCAGCAAGGTTGTTAAGGTTGACAGAATGTTTACCATTTTAGGATAGACCATGTGCTTGGATGCAGGACCAAGCAGGCAGGTTGTTTGTCAAAGTTGCCATTAAAGAACCATGTGCATGGTAGGCTAATCGAGTTTGCCCATGAGGGTCATTTAAGACAAATATTGACCAAGAGAAGACTGAGGTAGAAAGTTTGCTGGTCATTCGTGGATAGGGAAGTTTGAGCAAGGAATGAAAAGTGTGTAAATTGCATGGAGAGTGTGAAAAGATTGAGTTGGCTTATCAGACCAATGGACCACTTGTGTGAGAATGACAGATTGTGGTAGTAATAAATCATTACTACTCAGAGTGGGTTGAGTTAAATGGAGTAAGAGTTGAGAGATTCGTAGTAAAACCCCTATAGAGGCCTTGTATGAGAATTCCCTGGGAAAGGGCATCATTCTGCATTTAGTGATGGAGAAAGTTATTCAATGAACTACCCAGGTAATGCAATGTTTCTTGAGTGACAATGTAATAAAGCAGTTCAGGATATCTTTTTATAATCCATAATCAAATCGACAAGTCATGGACAAGTTTAAAGGATGAATTACTTGGTTAAGTAGGCTATTGGGAGGGCTATATGTACAAGATGTAAGATGAGGGAAATAGTATAAAATGTTTTGTGGACTTATCGCACTAAAAGGAATATTGTCTCAGGAATGCCTCTTTCAGCTGATGAGAGGTATGGAGGCAAAAACCAAACTAGTACAGGCATGGCTGAAGAACAAATTTTGAAAAGAAGTTGTATTAACAAAGATTCATTTTAAGGTAAGTCGGTCGAGGGAAAGAAGTTGGGTTCATCCAGGTGATTGAATGTAAATCAAACTTGCAAGGCGCCATGGTGGTATTTCAAAGTTTTCCAAGACATGGCAAATGAAAGAAATTAGAAAGAACTTTCCACCAATGAGTGATGGGCATGATAAAATCAAAACCATAAAGCTTTTTATAAGAAAGGGGAAAATCAGGTACAGCAATCAACTGGCAGAGGAAGAGATAGTATATGTGGAAATCAGTTATAAGTTATATGATGATGCAGTCGGATCAGAGTAGTCTATGAGTGTAGTGAAAATATGCTGATGGATGACAATGATGAAGGTATGGAAGTGGCAACAAGAGAAGACAGAACAGGAGAAAGAGGTGGGGGGTTGAGAAGCACATTGCAGGAATGCGGTTCACACAGTCAGATGTTTTTCAGGTCCCGGGTTTATGAGTTTTATTAAAATTCTTTCATCACTATTGGTGCCTTGGTGATAGGGTGGAGCCGGTGTTTTGTGCTTAATAGTGTAGTTCAGCTTGTTTCAGGAATGTTGTGTGTTTGTGTGTCTGTGTTAGTGTGTTACAAAAGGGGATGTTAATGTGGTAGCTTGTGGGAGTTTGTGTATGTGACTGTTGCATTACCATGATCATGTGAAACCTTCTCATTGCAATGCTTCCATAGTGGCACAAATTAATGTTCTTCTTAGTCAGCGACTAATTTCAAGTACATTCTGTGTTCCGTAGGTGGTGTTCATGTAATATTCTACTCTGGGAAGTTGCAGCTGGTAAAGCTAAAACCAGCCCAAAGATGTAGTTTTGCATAAACTAGTTCCTCTTTCCTCTTATTTGTGTACATGAACTTTAAACAATAACACTAGGCTTTAGGCAAACATGTTCCTTAAAATCATCTGCCAAAGTTAAACATCCTGATGACATTACATAGATTGATTGCTGTTAACTGATATTAAGTCCAGACTTATTGGCAGCACCCTCTCTACCACGGGAAGACTCAGAACTAAATTTCACTGTCAAGCCACAACCAGCGGATCAATGACACAATATTGTGGTAAACATTGTTGTTGACAAACATATTGTGTCAAAAACATTGTTGACCACAAAATTGTGTTCCTATATTTAGAAAGGTAAGTACACAAATATCGGAAAAAATATAATGAACAGTAATATCGTCTAAAACATACAAAAATATTGAATTTGTAATATATACACAGATTAAAGTAGTAAATGTTAAATATTATATAAAAATAATATAATGTAAATTAAATAAATTTCACTAATATGTTAAACTGTACATAAATATATATTTATATAAACACACACACACATATATATAGTGTAACATAATTAATTAAAAAAATTATTTTACATTGTGTTGATTTAGGGCCGATTCCGATTCGGGCTGGAAATCTCTCCGACCGAGCCGGACCCGGAGAGAATTCTGACCGAATCGGACTCTGGCAGTCCGACCGAACGAGTACGATGCGCACGCATGCACCCGGACTCGATTCGGTCGGACTCCCATTGAAGTCAATGGGAGCCGGTCGTACAACGCGTACGCGGGCTCCCATTGACTCAATGGGTGCGAGGCAAACAAGGGTGCCCCCTACAGCGGGTACGCATCGAAGCGCATCGTGCCATACAAGCACAGGTAGGGGGGACCCATGGGTCCCCCCTGTGTGCGACTCGTGCAGCTATGCATACAGGGGGGTCCGACGCAAACCCCCAAAGTCCGGCTCCGACAGCTCTTTCGAGCCGGACGGCGCGAGTCGGTCGGACTGCCTCGCGGTGCGCATCGTACTTACCCGGCCGGGGAACGTCTCCATTGCACGGTGCGAGTTGTGTCCGTGCGAGTCGGTCGGAGCGTGTTGTAGCCGCGTTCGAGTCGGTCGGCGATTTCGCGGGCGCTTGCGTCGTACTTCGCTCGGCCGGACCCGCGTACGATTCGGTCGGGAAACAGGGCTCCGAATCGGATCCGGTAATGCCGAATCCGATTCGGAGCCCTACCGGCCGAGATCGGAATCGGCCCCTTAGTGTTTTGAATTTACTACTATAAAAAACATATATATATACATACATATATATATTATATATTCACTGAAAAAACCATAGGTTTTAGGGACAGTTATAGTTAGTTGGACATTTCACTCGTACAAAACCATAGAAATTCCCCCGTTATAGTTAGTTCAGCTAACTATAACTCGCGCCCCCGCAATGCACTGCTGATGACGTCACATATTACATCACTGATGACATGGTCAGTGACATCACTGATGACATCACTGATGACATCATCCAGTGACTGTGTTTCTGTAAAGTTTAAATATGTTTAATATATATAGGGAAAGGCGTATTGAAGAATGAGTGGGTGTATAAGTGTCTGAATGGATGATTTAGTACGTGAGTGACTGACTCTACAAGTGAGTGATTAAACGTATCTTACTGAATGCATGGGTTAGTGACTAAACTGTGTGAATGTCTGTATCCGTCTGTTTGTTGGTGTGTAAGTGGATGCATGGATTTGCGAATAGCTACATGAGTGTCTATATGGGTTATTGATTGGTTCTCTGAGTATCTGTATGGCTGCCTGAGTGTTTGTGTGGGTGGGGTGTGTGTGACTCTATACATAGATGTGTGAGTGGGTGATTCACTGGGTGCATGATTTCAAGAGTGCATCTGTGATGGACTGCTTGGGTGGATGAGTGTGTGTATGGGTGTGTTAGTGAGTGAATGTATATCTCAGTGGTACATGTGCGAGTAACTACATATGTAAAAGGCAGTATATATGTGTGTTAGAGTATTTAAATGGCTATAAGTGAGAGTGTGTTATTGTGAGAGGGCTGTATGGATGCGTGTGTGCTTGTATCAGTTATTGTATAAGAGCGTAAGAATGTGCTAGTATTTGTATGAGTAAGTGAGCTGGTGTGTGTATAACTGTATAGGTGAGTAAATGGGTGTGTGATTAATTTTTTGCATGACTGACTAGGTGTGTGAGTACCTCTATGGATGAGTGGCGGTGTGTGAGTGTTTATATAGGTGTATGAGTGCATATGATAGTCCTGTACTGAGTGACTGTAAGTATGAGTGACTGTACAGGTGAGTGAGTGGATGTGTGTGTAGACCTAAGAATCAGTGAGTGGGTATGTAGTTTTTGGTGTTGGACTGTCTATGGTTTTGAGAATGGCAGTCTGTAATTTAGAGTGGGTGTATCAAAAGTTATATTAGGGTGTGAGAAGATGCATGAAAATATCACATGGATGATGTCATCAGTGATGTCATTTGAGATGTCATCAGTGATGTCATCAGTGATGTCCTCAGTGATGTCACTGACCATGTCATGAGTGATGTAATATGTGACGTCATCAGCAGTGCATTGCGGGGGCGCGAGTTATAGTTAGCTGAACTAACTATAACGGGGGAATTTCTATGGTTTTGTACGAGTGAAATGTCCAACTAACTATAACTGTCCCTAAAACCTATGGTTTTTTCAGTGAATTTCAAAGGTTTTTTAAATGCTAATTTCTAACTATAACGTGTCTGAAACCTATGGTTTTTCCAGTGAATTTCAAAGGTTTTTTAAATGCTAATTTCTAACTATAACGTGCCTGAAACCTATGATTTTTTAAGTGAATTTCAAAGGTTTTTTAAATGCTAGTTTCTAACTATGCCAACAGAGGTAGGACATGTGAAGAAAGAAGAAAAACGCACAGAAAAGAAGCAAAAGATGCGCAGAAAGAACCAACAGAGGAGCAGAAAGAGGCCTTGTTGCAAAATCATCCTGTGCCCACAACTTTTTCAGACGGGTACTGGTGGTAACTGACTCTGACTAACCAGAGCCAGTGCTATGCTAAAAGACACTTCGAATACAGTGAAAACACCTACATACACTAGGGAACACTATGCGTTGGGGTACCCCTGAGATTAGCATGACCTCCTCTGCAAGTCCCTAGTACATAATAGGGCAGGGGGATTAAAACTACCTCTTAAAACGCGCTACAGGGCACGTTTGCACAGTGGTGAAGGGAGGGGGGCCTGAGGTGACATGTGTGCAAACGCGCCCCGTGGCACGTTTTAAGTTGCAGGATTAAGTCCCCTTGAATCCTGAGGGTCCCTGGGGCCCAACTAGCCCCCCAGGTACCTACAGTGAGGACCACAGAGCTGAGTTGCAGAGAGGCGTTCCGAGGCCACGCACCTTTTTCACCTCTCTGCAACGCAACTCTGTTGTGCTTACTGAAGGTACCTGGTGGGCTAGTTGGCCCCCAGGATTCAAAGGGAATTAACTCCCCAACTTAAACGCACCACAGGGCGTGTTTGCGCACATGTCACCTGAGGCCCCGCCCCTCCCTTCACCACTGTGCAAACGCGCCCTGTGGCGCGTTTTAAGTTGAGGGATTAGGTCTCCTTGAATCCTGAGGGTCCCTGGGGCCCAACTAGCCCACCAGGTACTTCCAGTAAGCACCACAGGCCTAAGTTGCAACGCCTGTAACAAATTGTGCAGTTGTGTTTAGGTAGTGAAGAGGGTCGTGCTGGGGGTAGTGTTTTAGGGTTTAGGGTAGTGCAGTGGTGTTTGTGTAGTGTAGGGGGTCATGCTGGGGGTAGATTTAGGGTTTAGGGTAGTGCAGTGGTGTTTGGGTAGTGTAGGGAGTAGTGCTGGGGAGAGTGTTTTAGGGTTTAGGGTAGTACAGTGGTGTTTGGGTAGGGTAGGGGGTCGTGCTGGGGGTAGTGTTTTAGTGTTTAGGGTAGTGCAGTGGTGTTTGGGTAGTGTAGGGGGTCGTGCTGGGGTTAGTGATTTAGGGTAGTGCAGTGGTGTTTGGGTAGTGTAGGGGATACTGCTGGGGGTAGTGTTTTAGGGTTTAGGGTAGTGCAATGGTGTTTGGGTAGTGTAGGGGGTACTGCTGGGGGTAGTGTTTTAGGGTTTAGGGTAGTGCAGTGGTGTTTGGGTAGCGTAGGGGGTACTGCTGGGGGTAGTGTTTTATGGTTTAGGGTAGTGCAGTGGTGTTTGGGCAGTGTAGGGGTACTGCTGGGGGTAGTGTTTTATGGTTTAGGGTAGTGCAGTGGTGTTTGGGCAGTGTAGGGGTTCGTGCTGGGAGTAGTTTTTAGGGTTTAGGGTAGTGCAGTGGTGTTTGTGTAGTGTAGGAGGTCGTGTTTTAGGGTTTAGGGTAGTGCAGTGGTCTTTGGGTAGTGTAGGGAGTCGTGTGGGGGTATTGTTTTAGAGTTTAGGGTAGTGCAGTGGTCTTTGGGTAGTGTAGGGGTCGTGCGGGGGGTAGTGTTTTAGGGATTAGGGTAGTGCATTGGTGTTTGGGTAGTGTAGGGGGTCGTGCTGGGGGAGTGTTTTAGGGTTTAGGGCAGTGCAGTCGTGTTCGGGTAGTGTAGGGGGTTATGCTGGGGGGAGTATTTTAGGGTTTAGGGTAGTGCAGTGGTGTTTGGGCAGTGTAGGGGTCGTGCTAGGGGTTGTGTTTCAGGGTTTAGGGCAGTGGTGTTCGGGCAGTGTAGGGGGTCATGCTGGTGGTGGTGTTTCAGGGTTTGGGGCAGTGCAGTGGTGTTCGAGCAGTGAAGGGGGTCGTGCTGGGGGTGGTGTTTCAGGGTTTAGGGCAGTGCAGTGGTGTTCGGGCAGTGTAGGGGGTCGTGCTGGGGCTGGTGTTTCAGGGTTTAGGGCAGTGCAGTAGTTTTCGGGCAGCGTAGGTGGTCGTGCTGGGGCTGGTGTTTCAGGGTTTAGGGCAGTGCAGTGGTGTTCGGGCAGTGTAGGGGGTCGTGCTGGGGGTGGTGTTTCAGGGTTTAGGGCAGTGCAGTGGTGTTCGGGCAGTGTAGGGGGTCGTGCGGGTGGTGTTTCAGGGTTTAGGGCAGTGCAGTGGTGTTCGGGCAGTGTAGGGGTGGTGCAGGGGCTGGTGTTTCAGGGTTTCGGGCAGTGCAGTAGTGCGGGGTCGTGCAGGGGCTGGTGTTTCAGGGTTTAGGGCAGTGCAGTGGTGTTCGGGCAGTGTAGGGGGCGGTGCAGGGGGTGGTGTTTCAGGGTTTAGGGCAGTACAGTGGTGTTCGGGCAGTGTAGGGGGTGGTGCTGGGGCTGGTGTTTCAGGGTTTAGGGCAGTGCAGTGGTATTCGGGCAGTGTAGGGGGTTGTGCTGGGGCTGGTGTTTCAGGGGTTTAGGGCAGTGCAGTGGTGTTCGGGCAGTGTACGGGGGTCGTGCTGGGGCTGGTGTTTCAGGGTTTAGGGCAGTGCAGTGGTGTTCGGGCAGTGTAGGGGTCCTGCTGGGGCTGGTGTTTCAGGGTTTAGGGCAGTGCAGTGGTGTTCGGGCAGTGTAGGGGTCTTGCTGGGGCTGGTGTTTCAGGGTTTAGGGCAGTGCAGTGGTGTTCGGGCAGTGTAGGGGGTCGTGCTGGGGCTAGTGTTTCAGGGTTTAGGGCAGAGCAATGGTGCTCAGACAGTGTAGGGGGTTGTGCTGGGAGTGATGTTTCAGGGTTTAGGGCAGTGCAGTGGTGTTAGGGCAGTGTAGGGGGTCGTGCTGGGGGTGGTGTTTAAGGGTTTAGGGCAGTGCAGTGGTGTTCCGACAGTGTAGGGGGCTGTGCAGGGGGTGGTGTTTCAGGGTTTAGTGCAGTGGTGTTCGGGCAGTGTAGGGGGTCGTGCTGGGGTGGTGTTTCAGGGTTTAGGGCAGTGCAGTGGTGTTCGGGCAGTGTAGGGTGTCGAGGCTGAGGGGTGGTGTTTCAGGGTTTAGGGCAGTGCAGTAGTGTTTGGGCAGTGTAGGGGGTCGTGCAGGGGGTGGTGTTTCAGGGTTTAGGGCAGTGCAGTGGTGTTCGGGCAGTGTAGGTAGTCTTGCTGGGGTGGTGTTTCAGGGTTTAGGGCAGTGCAGTAGTGTTCGGGCAATGTAGGCGGTCGTGCTGGGGCTGGTGTTTCAGGGTTTAGGGCAGTGCAGTGGTGTTCGGGCAGTGTACGGGGTTGTGCTGGGGCTGGTGTTTCAGGGTTTAGGGCAGTGCAGTGGTGTGCGGGCAGTGTAGCGGGTCGTGCTGGGGCTGGTGTTTCAGGGCTTTGGGCAGAGCAGTGGTGTTCGGGCAGTGTAGGGGGTCGTGCTGGGGGTGGTGTTTCAGGGTTTAGGCCAGTGCAGTGGTGTTCGGGCAGTGTAGGGGGTCTTGCTGGGGATGGTGTTTCAGGGTTTAGGGCAGTGCAGTGGTGTTCGGGCAGTGTAGGGGGTCTTGCTGGGGTGGTGTTTCAGAGTTTAGGGCAGTGGTGTTTCGGGCAGTGTAGGGGGTCTTGCTGGGGGTGATGTTTCAGGGTTTAGGGCAGTGCAGTGGTGTTCGGGCAGTGTAGGGGGTCTTGCTGGGGGTAGTGTTTCAGGGTTTAGGGCGGTGCAGTGGTGTTTGTGCAGTGTAGGGGGTCGTGCTGGGGGTGGTGTTTCAGGGTTTAGGGCAGTGCAGTGGTGTTCGGGCAGTGTAGGGGGTCGTGCAGGGGCTGGTGTTTCAGGGTTTAGGGCAGTGCAGTGGTGTTCTGGCAGTGTAGGGGGTCGTGCTGGGGTGGGGTTTCAGGGTTTAGGGCAGTACAGTGGTGTTCGGGCAGTGTAGGGGGTCATGCAGGGGGTGGTGTTTCAGGGTTTAGGGCAGTGCAGTGGTGTTCGGGCAGTGTAGGGGGTCGTGCTGGGGCTGGTGTTTCAGGGTTTAGGGCAGTGCAGTGGTGTTCGGGCAGTGTAGGGGGTCTTGCTGGGGGTGGTGTTTCAGGGTTTAGGGCAGTGGTGTTCGGGCAGTGTAGGGGGTCTTGCTGGGGGTGATGTTTCAGGGTTTAGGGCAGTGCAGTGGTGTTCGGGCAGTGTAGGGGGTTTTTGCTGGGGGTAGTGTTTCAGGGTTTAGGGCAGTGCAGTGGTGTTCGTGCAGTATAGGGGGTCGTGCTGGGGATGGTGTTTCTGGGTTTAGGGCAGTGCAGTAGTGTTCGGGCAGTGTAGGGGGTTGTGCAGGGGGTGGTGTTTCAGGGTTTAGGGCAGTGCAGTGGTGTTCGGACAGTGTAGGGGGTCGCGCTGGGGGTGGTGTTTCAGGGTTTAGGGCAGTGCAGTGGTGTTCGGGCAGTGTAGGGGGTCATGCACGGGGTGGTGTTTCAGGGTTTAGGGCAGTGCAGTGGTGTTCGGGCAGTGTAGGGTGTTGTGCTGGGGCTGGTGTTTCAGGGTTCAGGGCAGTGCAGTGGTGTTCAGGCAGTGTAGGGGGTCGTGCTGAGGCTGGTGTTTCACGGTTGAGGGTAGTGCAGTGGTGTTTGGGCAGTGTAGGGGTTCGTGCTGGGGGTAGTTTTTTAGGGTTTAGGGTAGTGCAGTGGTGTTTGTGTAGTGTAGGAGGTTGTGTTTTAGGGTTTAGGGTAGTGCAGTGGTCTTTGGGTAGTGTAGGGAGTCGTGATGGGTATTGTTTTAGAGTTTAGGGGAGTGCAGTGGTCTTTGGGTAGTGTAGGGGGTCGTGCGGGGGTAGTGTTTTAGGGATTAGGGTAGTGCATTGGTGTTTGGGTAGTGTAGGGGGTCGTGCTGGGGGGAGTGTTTTAGGGTTTAGGGCAGTGCAGTCGTGTTCGGGTAGTGTAGGGGCTTATGCTGGGGGAGTATTTTAGGGTTTAGGGTAGTGCAGTGGTGTTCGGGCAGTGTAGGGGGTCGTGCAGGGGTTGTGTTTCAGGGTTTAGGGCAGTGGTGTTCGGGCAGTGTAGGGGGTCATGCTGGGGGTGGTGTTTCAGGGTTTGGGGCAGTGCAGTGGTGTTCGAGCAGTAAAGGGGTCGTGCTGGGGGTGGTGTTTCAGGGTTTAGGGCAGTGCAGTGGTGTTCGGGCAGTGTAGGGGGTCGTGCTGGGGCTGGTGTTTCAGGGTTTAGGGCAGTGCAGTGGTTTTCGGGCAGCGTAGGCGGTCGTGCTGGGGCTGGTGTTTCAGAGTTTAGGGCAGTGCAGTGGTGTTCGGGCAGTGTAGTGGGTCGTGCTGGGGGTGGTGTTTCAGGGTTTAGGGCAGTGCAGTGGTGTTCGGGCAGTGTAGGGGGTCGTGCTGGTGTTTCAGGGTTTAGGGCAGTGCAGTGGTGTTTGGGCAGTGTAGGGGGTCGTGCTGGGGCTGGTGTTTCAGGGTTTTGGGCAGAGCAGTGGTGTTCGGGCAGTGTAGGGGGTCGTGCTGGGGGTGGTGGTTTAGGGCAGTGCAGTGGTGTTCGGGCAGTGTAGGGGGTCTTGCTGGGGGTGGTGTTTCAGGGTTTAGGGCAGTGCAGTGGTGTTCGGGCAGTGTAGGGGGTCTTTCTGGGGGTGGTGTTTCAGGGTTTAGGGCAGTGGTGTTCGGGCAGTGTAGGGGGTCTTGCTGGGTGTGATGTTTCAGGGTTTAGGGCAGTGCAGTGGTGTTCGGGCAGTGTAGGGGGAATTGCTGGCGGTAGTGTTTCAGGGTTTAGGGCGGTGCAGTGGTGTTCGTGCAGTGTAGGGGGTCGTGCTGGGGTTGGTGTTTCTGGGTTTAGGGCAATGCAGTAGTGTTCGAGCAGTGTAGGGGGTTGTGCAGGGAGTGGTGTTTCAGGGTTTAGGGCAGTGCAGTGGTGTTCGGGCAGTGTAGGGGGTCGCGCTGGGGGTAGTGTTTCAGCGTTTAGGGCAGTGCAGTGGTGTTCGGGCAGTGTAGGGGGTCATGCACGGGGTGGTGTTTCAGGGTTTAGGGCAGTGCAGTGGTGTTCGGGCAGTGTAGGGTGTCGTGCTGGGGCTGGTGTTTCACAGTTTAGGGCAGTGCAGTGGTGTTCGGGCAGTGTAGGGGGTCGTGCTGGGGGAGTGTTTTAGGGTTTAGGGTAGTACAGTGGTGTTTGGGTAGTGTAGGGGGTCGTGCTGGGGGTAGTGCTTTAGGGTTTAGGGTAGTGCAGTGGTGTTTGGGTAGTGTAGGGGGTAGTGCTGGGGGTAGTGATTTAGGGTAGTGCAGTGGTGTTTGGGTAGTGTAGGGGATACTGCTGGGGGTAGTGTTTTAGGGTTTAGGGTAGTGCAATGGTGTTTGGGTAGTGTAGGGGGTACTGCTGGGGGTAGTGTTTTAGGGTTTAGGGTAGTGCAGTGGTGTTTGGGTAGCGTAGGGGGTACTGCTGGGGGTACTGTTTTATGGTTTAGGGTAGTGCAGTGGTGTTTGGGTAGTGTAGGGGTTCGTGCTGGGGGTAGTTTTTTAGGGTTTAGGGTAGTGCAGTGGTGTTTGTGTAGTGTGGGGAGTCGTGCGGCGGGTATTGTTTTAGAGTTTAGGGTAGTGCAGTGGTCTTTAGGTAGTGTAGGGGGTCGTGCGGGGGTAGTGTTTTAGGGATTAGGGTAGTGCATTGGTGTTTGGGTAGTGTAGGGGGTCATGCGGGGGGTAGTGTTTTAGGGTTTAGGGCAGTGCAGTGGTGTTTAGGTAGTGTAGGGGTTTGTGCTGGGGGGAGTGTTTTAGGGTTTAGGGCAGTGCAGTGGTGTTCGGGTAGTGTAGGGGGTCGTGCTGGGGGAGTGTTTTAGGGTTTAGGGCAGTGCAGTCGTGTTCGGGTAGTGTAGGGGGTCGTGCTGGGGGAGTATTTTAGGGTTTAGGGTAGTGCAGTGGTGTTCGGGTAGTGTAGGGGGTCGTGCTGGGGGTAGTGTTCTAGGGTTTAGGGCAGTGCAGTGGTGTTCGGGCAGTGTAGGGGGTCGTGCTGGGGGTGGTGTTTTAGGGTTTAGGGCAGTGGAGTGGTGTTCGGGCAGTGTAGGGGGTCGTGCTGGGGGTGGTGTTTCAGGGTTTAGGGCAGTGCAGTGGTGTTCGGGCAGTGTAGGGGGTCATGTAGGGGGTCGTGTAGGGTGTGGTGTTTCAGGGTTTAGGGCAGTGCAGTGGTGTTCGGGCAGTGTAGGGGGTCGTGCAGGGGTGGTGTTTCAGGGTTTAGGGGCAGTGGTGTTCGGGCAGTGTATGGGGTCATGCTGGGGGTGGTGTTTCAGGGTTTGGGGCAGTGCAGTGGTGTTCGAGCAGTGAAGGGGTCATCCTGGGGGTGGTGTTTCAGGGTTTAGGGCAGTGCAGTGGTGTTCGGGCAGTGTAGGGGGTGGTTCAGGGGGTGGTGTTTCAGGGTTTAGGGCAGTGCAGTGGTGTTTGGGCAGTGTAGGGGGTGGTGCAGGGGTGGTGTTTCAGGGTTTAGGGCAGTGCAGTGGTGTTTGGGCAGT
This sequence comes from Calotriton arnoldi, assembly GCA_963921515.1. NCBI lineage: Eukaryota > Metazoa > Chordata > Amphibia > Caudata > Salamandridae > Calotriton > Calotriton arnoldi. The sequence goes on from CAWUFW010014088.1 coordinate 76,171, forward strand.
GTAGGGGGTCGTGCAGGGGGTGGTGTTTCAGGGTTTAGGGCAGTGCAGTGGTGTTCGGGCAGTGTAGGGGGCGGTGCAGGGGGTGGTGTTTCAGGGTTTAGGGCAGTACAGTGGTGTTCGGGCAGTGTAGGGGGTGGTGCTGGGGCTGGTGTTTCAGGGTTTAGGGCAGTGCAGTGGTGTTCGGGCAGTGTAGGGGGTCGTGCTGGGGCTGGTGTTTCAGGGTTTAGGGCAGTGCAGTGGTGTTCGGGCAGTGTAGGGGGTCGTGCTGGGGCTGGTGTTTTAGGGTTTAGGGCAGTGCAGTGGGGTTCGGGCAGTGTAGGGGGTCATGCTGGGGCTGGTGTTTCAGGGTTTAGGGCAGTGCAGTGGTGTTCGGGCAGTGTAGGGGGTCTTGCTGGGGCTGGTGTTTCAGGGTTTAGGGCAGTGCAGTGGTGTTCGGGCAGTGTAGGGGGTCGTGCTGGGGCTAGTGTTTCAGGGTTTAGGGCAGAGCAATGGTGCTCAGGCAGTGTAGGGGGTTGTGCTGGGAGTGATGTTTGAGGGTTTAGGGCAGTGCAGTGGTGTTAGGGCAGTGTAGGGGGTCGTGCTGGGGGTGGTGTTTAAGGGTTTAGGGCAGTGCAGTGGTGTTCCGACAGTGTAGGGGGCTGTGCAGGGGTGGTGTTTCAGGGTTTAGTGCAGTGGTGTTCGGGCAGTGTAGGGGGTCGTGCTGGGGTGGTGTTTCAGGGTTTAGGGCAGTGCAGGGGTGTTCGGGCAGTGTAGGGTGTCGTGCTGAGGGGTGGTGTTTCAGGGTTTAGGGCAGTGCAGTAGTGTTTGGGCAGTGTAGGGGGTTGTGCAGGGGTGGTGTTTCAGGGTTTAGGGCAGTGCAGTGGTGTTCGGCGCAGTGTAGGTAGTCTTGCTGGGGGTGGTGTTTCAGGGTTTAGGCAGTGCAGTAGTTTTCGGGCAATGTAGGCGGTCGTGCTGGGGCTGGTGTTTCAGGGTTTAGGGCAGTGCAGTGGTGTTCGGGCAGTGTACGGGGTTGTGCTGGGGCTGGTGTTTCAGGGTTTAGGGCAGTGCAGTGGTGTGCGGGCAGTGTAGGGGGTCGTGCTGGGGCTGGTGTTTCAGGGTTTTGGGCAGAGCAGTGGTGTTCGGGCACTGTAGGGGGTTGTGCTGGGGGTGGTGTTTCAGGGTTTAGGGCAGTGCAGTGGTGTTCGGGCAGTGTAGGGGGCTTGCTGGGGGTGGTGTTTCAGGGTTTAGGGCAGTGCAGTGGTGTTCGGGCAGTGTAGGGGGTCTTGCTGGGGTGGTGTTTCAGAGTTTAGGGCAGTGGTGTTCGGGCAGTGTAGGGGTCTTGCTGGGGGTGATGTTTCAGGGTTTAGGGCAGTGCAGTGGTGTTCGGGTAGTGTAGGGGGTCTTGCTGGGGGTAGTGTTTCAGGGTTTAGGGCGGTGCAGTGGTGTTCGTGTAGTGTAGGGGGTCGTGCTGGGGGTGGTGTTTCAGGGTTTAGGGCAGTGCAGTAGTGTTCGGGCAGTGTAGGGGTCGTGCAGGGGGTGGTGTTTCAGGGTTTAGGGCAGTGCAGTGGTATTCGGGCAGTGTAGGGTGTTGTGCTGGGGCTGGTGTTTCAGGGTTCAGGGCAGTGCAGTGGTGTTCAGGCAGTGTAGGGGGTCGTGCTGGGGGGAGTGTTTTAGGGTTTAGGGCAGTGCAGTCGTGTTCGGGTAGTGTAGGGGCTTATGCTGGGGGAGTATTTTAGGGTTTAGGGTAGTGCAGTGGTGTTCGGGCAGTGTAGGGGGTCGTGCAGGGGTTGTGTTTCAGGGTTTAGGGCAGTGGTGTTCGGGCAGTGTAGGGGGTCATGCTGGGGGTGGTGTTTCAGGGTTTGGGGCAGTGCAGTGGTGTTCGAGCAGTAAAGGGGGTCGTGCTGGGGGTGGTGTTTCAGGGTTTAGGGCAGTGCAGTGGTGTTCGGGCAGTGTAGGGGGTCGTGCTGGGGCTGGTGTTTCAGGGTTTAGGGCAGTGCAGTAGTTTTCGGGCAGCGTAGGCGGTCGTGCTGGGGCTGGTGTTTCAGGGTTTAGGGCAGTGCAGTGGTGTTCGGGCAGTGTAGGGGGTCGTGCTGGGGGTGGTGTTTCAGGGTTTAGGGCAGTGCAGTGGTGTTCGGGCAGTGTAGGGGTCGTGCTGGTGTTTCAGGGTTTAGGGCAGTGCAGTGGTGTTTGGGCAGTGTAGGGGGTCGTGCTGGGGGTGGTGGTTTAGGGCAGTGCAGTGGTGTTCGGGCAGTGTAGGGGGTCTTGCTGGGGGTGGTGTTTCAGGGTTTAGGGCAGTGCAGTGGTGTTCGGGCAGTGTAGGGGGTCTTGCTGGGGGTGGTGTTTCAGGGTTTAGGGCAGTGGTGTTCGGGCAGTGTAGGGGGTCTTGCTGGGTGTGATGTTTCAGGGTTTAGGGCAGTGCAGTGGTGTTCGGGCAGTGTAGGGGGTCTTGCTGGGGGTAGTGTTTCAGGGTTTAGGGCGGTGCAGTGGTGTTCGTGCAGTGTAGGGGGTCGTCCTGGGGTTGGTGTTTCTGGGTTTAGGGCAATGCAGTAGTGTTCGAGCAGTGTAGGGGGTTGTGCAGGGGGTGGTGTTTCAGGGTTTAGGGCAGTGCAGTGGTGTTCGGGCAGTGTAGGGGGTCGCGCTGGGGGTGGTGTTTCAGCGTTTAGGGCAGTGCAGTGGTGTTCGGGCAGTGTAGGGGGTCATGCACGGGGTGGTGTTTTAGGGTTTAGGGCAGTGCAGTGGTGTTCGGGCAGCGTAGGGTGTCGTGCTGGGGCTGGTGTTTCACAGTTTAGGGCAGTGCAGTGGTGTTCGGGCAGTGTAGGGGGTCGTGCTGGGGAGTGTTTTAGGGTTTAGGGTAGTACAGTGGTGTTTGGGTAGTGTAGGGGGTCGTGCTGGGGGTAGTGCTTTAGGGTTTAGGGTAGTGCAGTGGTGTTTGGGTAGTGTAGGGGGTAGTGCTGGGGGTAGTGATTTAGGGTAGTGCAGTGGTGTTTGGGTAGTGTAGGGGATACTGCTGGGGGTAGTGTTTTAGGGTTTAGGGTAGTGCAATGGTGTTTGGGTAGTGTAGGGGGTACTGCTGGGGGTAGTGTTTTAGGGTTTAGGGTAGTGCAGTGGTGTTTGGGTAGCGTAGGGGGTACTGCTGGGGGTACTGTTTTATGGTTTAGGGTAGTGCAGTGGTGTTTGGGTAGTGTAGGGGTTCGTGCTGGGGGTAGTTTTTTAGGGTTTAGGGTAGTGCAGTGGTGTTTGTGTAGTGTGGGGAGTCGTGCGGGGGGTATTGTTTTAGAGTTTAGGGTAGTGCAGTGGTCTTTGGGTAGTGTAGGGGGTCGTGCGGGGGGTAGTGTTTTAGGGATTAGGGTAGTGCATTGGTGTTTGGGTAGTGTAGGGGGTCATGCGGGGGTAGTGTTTTAGGGTTTAGGGCAGTGCAGTGGTGTTTAGGTAGTGTAGGGGTTTGTGCTGGGGGAGTGTTTTAGGGTTTAGGGCAGTGCAGTGGTGTTCGGGTAGTGTAGGGGGTCGTGCTGGGGGAGTGTTTTAGGGTTTAGGGCAGTGCAGTCGTGTTCGGGTAGTGTAGGGGTTCGTGCTGGGGGAGTATTTTAGGGTTTAGGGTAGTGCAGTGGTGTTCGGGTAGTGTAGGGGTCGTGCTGGGGGTAGTGTTCTAGGGTTTAGGGCAGTGCAGTGGTGTTCGGGCAGTGTAGGGGGTCGTGCTGGGGGTGGTGTTTTAGGGTTTAGGGCAGTGGAGTGGTGTTCGGGCAGTGTAGGGGGTCGTGCTGGGGTGGTGTTTCAGGGTTTAGGGCAGTGCAGTGGTGTTCGGGCAGTGTAGGGGTCATGTAGGGGGTCGTGTAGGGGTGGTGTTTCAGGGTTTAGGGCAGTGCAGTGGTGTTCGGGCAGTGTAGGGGTCGTGCAGGGGTGGTGTTTCAGGGTTTAGGGCAGTGGTGTTCGGGCAGTGTAGGGGTCATGCTGGGGGTGGTGTTTCAGGGTTTAGGGCAGTGCAGTGGTGTTCGGGCAGTGTAGGGGGTGGTTCAGGGGTGGTGTTTCAGGGTTTAGGGCAGTGCAGTGGTGTTCGGGCAGTGTAGGGGGTGGTGCAGGGGGTGGTGTTTCAGGGTTTAGGGCAGTGCAGTGGTGTTCGGGCAGTGTAGGGGGTCGTGCAGGGGGTGGTGTTTCAGGGTTTAGGGCAGTGCAGTGGTGTTTGGGCAGTGTAGGGGGCGGTGCACGGGGTGGTGTTTCAGGGTTTAGGGCAGTACAGTGGTGTTCGGGCAGTGTAGGGGGTGGTGCTGGGGCTGGTGTTTCAGGGTTCAGTGCAGTGGTGTTCGGGCAGTGTAGGTGGTCGTGCTGGGGCTGGTGTTTCAGGGTTTAGGGCAGTGCAGTGGTGTTCGGGCAGTGTAGGGGTCGTGCTGGGGCTGGTGTTTTAGGGTTTAGGGCAGTGCAGTGGTGTTCGGGCAGTGTAGGGGTCATGCTGGGGCTGGTGTTTCAGGGTTTAGGGCAGTGCAGTGGTGTTCGGGCAGTGTAGGGGTCTTGCTGGGGCTGGTGTTTCAGGGTTTAGGGCAGTGCAGTGGTGTTCGGGCAGTGTAGGGGGTCGTGCTGGGGCTAGTGTTTCAGGGTTTAGGGCAGAGCAATGGTGCTCAGGCAGTGTAGGGGGTTGTGCTGGGAGTGATGTTTGAGGGTTTAGGGCAGTGCAGTGGTGTTAGGGCAGTGTAGGGGGTCGTGCTGGGGGTGGTGTTTAAGGGTTTAGGGCAGTGCAGTGGTGTTCCGACAGTGTAGGGGGCTGTGCAGTGGGTGGTGTTTCAGGGTTTAGTGCAGTGGTGTTCGGGCAGTGTAGGGGGTCGTGCTGGGGTGGTGTTTCAGGGTTTAGGGCAGTGCAGGGGTGTTCGGGCAGTGTAGGGTGTCGTGCTGAGGGGTGGTGTTTCAGGGTTTAGGGCAGTGCAGTAGTGTTCGGCCAGTGTAGGTAGTCTTGCTGGGGGTGGTGTTTCAGGGTTTAGGCAGTGCAGTAGTTTTCGGGCAATGTAGGCGGTCGTGCTGGGGCTGGTGTTTCAGGGTTTAGGGCAGTGCAGTGGTGTTCGGGCAGTGTACGGGGTTGTGCTGGGGCTGGTGTTTCAGGGTTTATGGCAGTGCAGTGGTGTGCGGGCAGTGTAGGGGGTCGTGCTGGGGCTGGTGTTTCAGGGTTTTGGGCAGAGCAGTGGTGTTCGGGCACTGTAGGGGTCGTGCTGGGGGTGGTGTTTCAGGGTTTAGGGCAGTGCAGTGGTGTTCGGGCAGTGTAGGGGGTCTTGCTGGGGGTGGTGTTTCAGGGTTTAGGGCAGTGCAGTGGTGTTCGGGCAGTGTAGGGGGTCTTGCTGGGGTGGTGTTTCAGAGTTTAGGGCAGTGGTGTTCGGGCAGTGTAGGGGGTCTTGCTGGGGGTGATGTTTCAGGGTTTAGGGCAGTGCAGTGGTGTTCGGGCAGTGTAGGGGGTCTTGCTGGGGGTAGTGTTTCAGGGTTTAGGGCGGTGCAGTGGTGTTCGTGCAGTGTAGGGGGTCGTGCTGGGGGTGGTGTTTCAGGATTTAGGGCAGTGCAGTAGTGTTCGGGCAGTGTAGGGGGTCGTGCAGGGGTGGTGTTTCAGGGTTTAGGGCAGTGCAGTGGTGTTCTGGCAGTGTAGGGGGTCAAGGTGGGGGTGGGGTTTCAGGGTTTAGGGCAGTACAGTGGTGTTCGGGCAGTGTAGGGGGTCATGCAGGGGTGGTGTTTCAGGGTTTAGGGCAGTGCAGTGGTGTTCGGGCAGTGTAGGGGGTTGTGCTGGGGCTGGTGTTTCAGGGTTTAGGGCAGTGCAGTGGTGTTCGGGCAGTGTAGGGGGTCTTGCTGGGGGTGGTGTTTCAGGGTTTAGGGCAGTGGTGTTCGGGCAGTGTAGGGGGTCTTGCTGGGGGTGATGTTTCAGGGTTTAGGGCAGTGCAGTGGTGTTCGGGCAGTGTAGGGGGTCTTGCTGGGGGTAGTGTTTCAGGGTTTAGGGCAGTGCAGTGGTGTTCGTGCAGTATAGGGGGTCGTGCTGGGGATGGTGTTTCTGGGTTTAGGGCAGTACAGTAGTGTTCGAGCAGTGTAGGGGGTTGTGCAGGGGTGGTGTTTCAGGGTTTAGGGCAGTGCAGTGGTGTTCGGGCAGTGTAGGGGTCGCGCTGGGGGTGGTGTTTCAGGGTTTAGGGCAGTGCAGTGGTGTTCGGGCAGTGTAGGGGATCATGCACTGGGTGGTGTTTCAGGGTTTAGGGCAGTGCAGTGGTGTTCGGGCAGTGTAGGGTGTTGTGCTGGGGCTGGTGTTTCAGGGTTCAGGGCAGTGCAGTGGTGTTCAGGCAGTGTAGGGGGTCGTGCTGAGGCTGGTGTTTCACGGTTTAGGGCAGTGCAGTGGTGTTCGGGCAGTGTAGGGGGTCGTGCTGGGGCTGGTGTTTCAGGGTTTAGGGCAGTGCAGTGGTGTTCGGGCAGTGTAGGCGGTCGTGCTGGGGCTGGTGTTTCAGGGTTTAGGGCAGTGCAGTGGTGTTCGGGCAGTGTATGGGGTCATGCTGGGGCTGGTGTTTCAGGGTTTAGGGCAGTGCAGTGGTGCTCGGGCAGTGTAGGGGGTCATGCTGGGGGTGATGTTTCAGGGTTTAGGGTAGTGCAGTGGTGTTTGGGCAGTGTAGGGGGTCGTGCAGGGGCTGGTGTTTCAAGGTTTAGGGCAGTGCAGTGGTGTTCGGGCAGTGTAGGGGGTCGTGCTGGGGCTGGTGTTTCAGGGTTTTGGGCAGAGCAGTGGTGTTCGGGCAGTGTAGGGGGTCATGCTGGGGGTAGTGTTTCAGGGTTTAGGGCAGTGCAGTGGTGTTCGGGCAGTGTAGGGGGTCGTGCTGGGGGTGGTGTTTCAGGGTTTAGGGCAGTGGTGTTCGGGCAGTTTAGGGGGTCTTGCTGGGGGTGATGTTTCAGGGTTTAGGGCAGTGCAGTGGTGTTCGGGCAGTGTGGGAGTCTTGATGGGGGTAGTGTTTCAGGGTTTAGGGCAGTGCAGTGGTGTTCGGGCAGTGTAGGGGGTCATGCTGGGGGTGGTGTTTCAGGGTTTAGGGCAGTGCAGTGGTGTTCGGGCAGTGTAGGGGGTCATGAGGGGGTGGTGTTTCAGGGTTTAGGGCAGTGCAGTGGTGTTCGGGCAGTGTAGGTGGTCGTGCTAGGGGTGGTGTTTCAGGGTTTAGGGCAGTGCAGTGGTGTTCGGGCAGTGTAGGGGGTAATGCAGGGGCTGGTGTTTCAGGGTTTAGGGCAGTGCAGTGGTGTTCGGGCAGTGTAGGGGGTCGTGCTGGGGTAGTGTTTTAGGGTTTAGGGTAGTGCAGTGGTGCTTGTGTAGTGTAGGGGGTCGTGCTGGGGGTAGTGTTTTAGGGTTTAGGGTAGTGCAGTGGTGTTTGTGTAGTGTAGGGGGTCATGTTTTAGGGTAGTGTAGTGATGTTTGGGTAGTGTAGGGGGTCGTGCTCGGGGTAGTGTTTTAGGATTTAGGTTAGTGCAGTGGTGTTTGGGTAGTGTAGGGGGTCGTGCTGGGGGTAGTGTTTTAGGGTTTAGGGTAGTGCAGTGGTTTTTGTGTAGAGTAGGGGGTTGTGCTGGGGGTAGTGTTTTAGGGTTTAGGGTAGTGCAGTGGTGCTTGTGTAGTGTAGGGTGTCGTGCTGGGGGTAGTGTTTTAGGGTTTAGGGTAGTGCAGTGGTGTTTGTGTAGTGTAGGGGGTCATGTTTTAGGGTAGTGCAGTGGTGTTTGGGTAGTGTAGGGGGTCGTGCTGGGGGTAGTGTTTTAGGATTTAGGTTAGTGCAGTGGTGTTTGGGTAGTGTAGGGGGTCGTGCTGGGGGTAGTGTTTTAGGGTTTAGGGTAGTGCAGTGGTGTTTGTGTAGTGTAGGGGGTCATGCTGGGGGTAGTGTTTTAGGGTTTAGGATAGTGCAGTGGTGCTTGTGTAGTGTAGGGGGTCGTGCTGGGGGTAGTGCTTTAGGGTTTAAGGTAGTGCAGTGGTGTTTTTGTAGTGTAGGGGGTCATGTTTTAAGATGCAATGCTCCAATACCTGACCAGTCTGCACTACATAAAACTGCAAAAAAACTAAAAATAAAAAGTGTTTTGCACACTTTTGTCATTGGGCTATATGTGGGCTACATCTGGGTAATATTTGTGCTACATTTGGGCTCTTTTTTCACTGGTGGCCATCTTGGAAGACTTCTTTGTTATGAAGTTTCCTAATTTCCTCATTTACTGCAGTCTCCTCAGTAGGAAATGCTTTCAGTTTTTTACTTTGATTCCATCAAGAAGGCATTCAGATGTGTCTCACATCTGCCATAAATTCAGAATGTTAGCACTCTAGTTGCTCATTAGATCACTGGAGTAAAGCTACTGCTCACCAGGGAGTTAACTGGTAGTCTGCTGCTGGTATTGAAAGTGATTGTTTCAGTCTGCATGTCAGAATTTTCTAATGAAATAGAAGAGGATTTGAGATCTCACTTAAAACATGCCCTAATTTTTCTTTCTGCAGCACTAACCATAATTTCTATTTCAAAAAGAACCCCTCATTTTGTTCCTTTTTAAATTAAATGTTTTAAGTGTTACCGGTTTATTCCAATCAAGATGGCTTCAGGTGTGGCATACTTTTGTCATAAGTAAGGCTGTTAGCGCTCTAGTTGTTCTTTAGAACACTCTGGGAAGCTGCAGTAGAACACAAAGGCATCAACTGGCAGGCTGCTCCTGTTGAAATATAACAGGAAGATATTTGAGATCACACTTGAAATATGTCCTAATTTTTCTTTTTACAGCACTAACCATAATTTCTATGACAAAATGAACCCCATCATTTTGTTCCTTTTTAAATTAAATGTTTTAAGTGTTACCAATTTATTCCAATCAAGATGGCTTCAGGTGTGCCATACTTTTGTCATAAGTAAGGCTGTTAGCACTCTAGTTGTTCTTTAGAACACTCTGGGAAGCTGCAGTAGAACACAAAGGCATCAACTGGCAGGCTGCTCCTGTTGAAATATAACAGGAAGATATTTGAGATCACACTTGAAACATGTCCTAATTTTTCTTTCTACAGCACTAACCATAGTTTCTATGACAAAATGAACCCCATCATTTTGTTCCTTTTTAAAGTAAATTGTTTAAGTGTTACCAGTTTATTCCAATCAAGATGGCTTCAGGTGTGCCATACTTTTGTCATAAGTAAGGCTGTTAGCACTCTAGTTGTTCTTTAGAACACTCTGGGAAGCTGCAGTAGAACACAAAGGAATCAACTGACAGTCTCTGCCCTTGTTGGATGTACATGTTTTACTCAGAATGTCAGACTTCATTCTCACATGACTGAGAAAGATAATGTGAATTTACAGAAAATATGCTCTCATTCTAGCTTCTGGAGCACCTTCCAAAACTCTATGGGACAAGCATGTGAAAATAGTTCTCTCAAACATGATTCATGATATCCCAGCAGAAGGTTTTTCACAGGGTAAAATCACCTTAGAACACACCACAATTCCTGAAATTAGTATGGTACCATCAACAAATGAATTCTAATGTAACTAAAGTCTGTTATCACCCTTTATAGTTCTCCTTTTGGTAACCCTCAAAATCTTCGATTCACTACAATGCATTTCAATGGGGTACTATCATTTATATTGGTCCCAAGATGGCTGCCAGCAATTCCAGGATGAAGTGCTGACAGCCAATCAGATCTCACGATGACATGTGTGGTTAGGCTCCGCCCAGATATATATGTGACTTTACTTTTGATTTTCTCAGGAACTACTGAACGGATTTACACCATTTAAGCAAAGGCACGACACTGAACCAAGGGCTACCTCTTTGCCAAATTTGGTGTAATTCCGTTCAGCAGTTCGGGCTGTAGCTTCGACTAAAGGTTCCTATGGAAAAATGAATGGGGAAAGCGCGTTTTGGGACCCCCCTTTTTTCTCGGCCCCCGCTTGACGTATCACCCCGAGACTTTCAGGATAGGAGCGGACCGGAGCGCCCCAACAAGTTGGAAACTTTCGCGAAGATTCGTCAACCGGCGCCAACGTTATTTCAAATAGAATGTCACGGATTTCCTATGGATAATAGGTTTTAACTATAACTATCTACTGGCGACCGCCAGTAGATAATAGAGAGAGTATATATATATTTATTGAAAAAAACCAAAAGGTTAAAGTGACATTATAGTCAGGTGTGATAAGATCGGATCTTGCTTTTAAAAATCCGTTCTATTAACACACCACACTAAGGAACCTTTCGTTTTCATAGTGAATTTCTAGGTTTTTTCTAAACAAAATAAAATCGTACTATCACACCTAACTATAACATCACTTTAAACTCTGTTTTTTCAGTGAATTTCCAGGGTTTTTCTTCTAATGTATAGTTAAATGTAATACCAATTTCTAATTATATCGTCAGTTTAATGTTTTGTTGTTTCACTGGATCTTTCAAATGTAAACTACTGTTTCATTTCTATCTGTTACACTGTCTTGTAGTTCCTACTAATACATAGGATCTGCACGTTCAGATAACACAAACAAAGGGAAAGGTGTCCAGACTGATTACAGACGCCCCCGAAGGATGTGTTGGCCTTTAGACCAGCTGGCTCACAGTGCCACCATAAGCCCCCTAATCCTACCAAGGAGAGGATAGTTTCTGGCAACTATTGAACATGACAACCCTTGATCCTTCAGGGATCGTGGAAACAGTGCAGTACTTTTCGCTCAGTCAATCGTACTCACTTAGTCTCAGAGATACACAGAATAAATGATGGGGACTTTTTCAATAAGCATTTATTGAACCATGGTCATTATAGTATAAAACATGTGTGCTGCAATAACCATTAGACAGAAACAGATGTATAAGAATGCAAGCACCGACAGAGTAAATAAAAGGTAGAATTCTACCATGGTGCTAAAACAGTAAATATATGCGGGCATATCGATACATGGCAGTAATCGAGCGTACTCCTACGATGCAAACACTATCTAAGTGTACCTAAGTGTACCTAGCATGTATGTAGGTGTAAAGCCAAGAATCCCCTAGGAAAGAGCCAATCCCATAACCTGATGGGAGAGAATGAAGGAACCCGTCTTGGTCTCGAGTTGGACACCCCGCAAGGGATGTCAGACCACTGCGTGCTGGAGTTTCTACAGGCCCGGACCTCAGTGTCAGTGTGACAGCTTCTCCTCCGGATGCCCAGTGAAGATGTGGTTCTTTTATACCCGAAAAATACCCTCAGGGGTTCTACTACCTAGATGTGAAATGGTACTGAGGGCTTGTCGTTAAAGGATTACGATAGCAGTGACTTTTGTACAGAGTTGTTGTACAGAAGATGGTAATCCTGCTGTGCGTGTCCTAGGCAGGGGATTGAGATATGATACTAAGAATCCTCATGCAGAATAAATTAGATCAGTTTTCAAAGAAAACCACACAACATTTATTCGGCACATAACTAGGTAAAAGGTCAGCGCCAGAACCGTTATGTAGAGTAAGGTAGGACGAATGTAGGTAAAAGGTTGTGCAGCTACCTAAGCCTATATTAGGGTACCTAGGGGCTCATGATAACACCATCTAACAACCATAAATGGGGAGTGTTCCAATAAAAATAATTCCAGTACAAGGTGCAATAAAAAAAATTATTATAGTAGTCCTTCCTATTTGAATATTACTATTTGCTTATACTGAGCTTGCTACATTCAAATAAAAAAAGAGAGTGGGTTGTTATTATAATGTAGTTTATTATTGATTAAATTCAATGAACACTGTTTTATGGCTGTGTCTTTAGGTTGTGACTGTAAATAATAACATTTCAAATCTATATTGTTTTACGATCCCGCAAGAGTCTAACAGGAGGCCCGCAAGAGGGCTGCAAGAGGGTCATAGTGCAGTCCCCCACATGAAGTGAGACGGGGTGGCATTACCGGATTCCACTCTCATGGACTATTTGCAAAAGCGTAATTTTCTTAAAAATATTTAAATTGCTACATTAAACTTATTGTATGTGTATATTCACCATATATCTTGTGTTCAAAACATAAATCATACATTGGGAACATACATTATGAACATATTATTATTAGTTTTGGTTTACGATCCCGCAAGCGTATCGCGAGACACTCTAGGAGGGACCGTGAGACTGTAAATACACCCATCAAAGAGATTTTATTGGTTAATGAGAATGTCAAACTTTGTTTAGGGAGGGATCCACTATGTTTTCTAATTTTTGGTTAGAGCTCTTGACAGAGAATTATCTGTTGGTGTTACCACTATTACTTTCTCTAGTTCTTAGTGTGTGCAGGTGTTGTTTTTTAATATGTCTTCAACATCTGAAAGTGGTGAAGAAGCAGGCCCATTAATATCTTCCGAACCTCCTAAAAGTTCAAAAGTATGGGAATTTTTTACTTTTCCTGAAGGAGCTAAAATATGTCCTCAAGGAATGTTACATGCAAAATCTGCCACAAAGAGTTTTTCTGTGGGACACATTAGCAGTACTCATTTGAGATAACAGGCATGTGGCGCCATATGCATTCAATGCATCCTAAATGAAAAGCTAGAGGACTGGTACAAAGAAGTGCACAGGAATATTCAGGAACGTCTACCACCCTAGCAGAGCAACCAGGAGAGTCTGTTCCTGCAAAAGTGCAGACAAAGGAGGATGACTGTAACTCTGCCTACCTAAATAAGAAATTGTATTGCCAGTTCTGTGGCACTATAACATTTGCCTCAGACGTGGACTGCACTGCTGGCAATAGCCTTGCTACTGCCCATAAGTGTCCACCCAAACAGTAATTTCTTTCCTATTTTTATGTTTTTGCCATGCTTTCACTCCATTTATCCCTGACATGTTCTTGATGAACATTTAAAGTTATTTTTCCCCTATTAAAATTAAATAAGGCTCTCTTTTGAGAGCTACCCTATGTCATCTTTTTTCTCCCAGTTTATTACATCTACCTTTTTTTGTGGAAGTTAGATTCCTCCGGTAGAACTGCTGGAGCAACAGAACATAAACACCATATTCCTCTGCCTCCCATGCAGCGCCAGACTGATAGATAACTCTAGTAGGGTGTGAAGAGGGACTCCTCTTTCTGCTAAGAGATTTCTTTTGGATGATATATGTGTATAGTCGTATATAGAGAGGGACTGTCCTCTTCACTAACTGTTGTTCAAATAATAACGTGTGTAGCAAGCTTTTGGGAGAGACTGCCTTCTTCAGTAACACATTTCTCCAGCCTAGGGTTTGTTCTTACTAGAGTGTGCGTAGTAGAGTGTGGACATTGAAAATCAGTGACCTGTCCAGTGCTACTTCTATTTTGGATAACAACTCTGTGTAGTATAGTATGTAATGGAATTGGTCTCTGTATTGAGACCTGTCTCTTTGACTACAAGTATGTAGTAAAGCACGTGGGGGGGTGGCTTCTCCATTCAAATCTGTGTGTTCATCCTGGAATGTATTTAGTAGGTTGTGGTGAAGGACACCCTTGTCCTGTGACACTTCTGTTTTGAATGAGACATGTGCGCAGTAGTGTGTGGGAACAGGTAGGCCTTTCTGCTGACACCTCCATCTTCAATGACAGTTGGGCATTGTTGGGTGTAGAAAGAGAGTGTCTTCTAAAATGTGACCTCTCCTCAGAGTGATGGGTGTATGTAGTAGGGTATAGAGAGACTCTGTTATCTCTCTTAAAACTCTTACCCAGAGATATAGGAGTGGATAGTCCGGTGTACGGACAGACTACAGTATCTTCTGAAAGTTACTTTTCCCCTTGGTAACAGGTATGTTTAGTACAGTGTGGGAGGAGATTAGCTTTTGCACTGAGACACCTCAAAAACATGACAGATGGCTGTAGTCGTATGTGAGTACACACTATTCTCTCCTTCAAAGATTTTGTCCCAGAATAGTAGCTGTTTGTAGTAGATAGAGCAGAAGCATATGCTTCTTTCCTCAGACCTCTCTTTTGAAAGATGTGTGTGCCTAGTACTATCTAGTGAGGGACTGTACTCTCTGCTGAGACCTATGCCTAGGAGACAAGCATGGGTCGTAGTATGTTCTCGGAGAGTGGCCCGTATGTTCTAATGTGTCCCCAGGGTGTGGGTGTCTATAGTAAGGTGTGGGGGAGCCTCTCTGCTGACATATCTGCCCATAGTGACAAGTGTGCATAGTCGGATGTGGGGAGGGAGTCAAGTCTTCACTGAGACCTCTCCCCAGTGTGATGGGCATGTATAGTAGGGTGTGGGGTAAGACTAGACTCTCCATTGAGACATTTTCCCAGGGTGAAGGACATGCATAGTAGGATGTAGGGAGGGATATGGCTCTATGCTGGGACCTCTTTCAAGGATGATGAGCATGTGTAGTAGAGTGTGGGAGGAGATTGGGCTGTCTGAAGTCACCTCTCTCCAGTGTGCGGGTGTGTGCAGTAGGGTGTGGGGAGGGATTGGTATCTCTGGTGAGAGTTCTTCTCAGGATTGTCATCTAGTTTCCACTAATCAGTAGGAACTGCACGTTTGCGGACGGCATAAACTTAGGATGGTGGCAGACTGATTCCATGCCCCTGTAGGATATGTTGTCCCTTGGACCAGCTAGCTCGCAGTGCCACCGTTAGCCCCCCTAAACCTGAACAGGGAGCGAACAGTTCTGGCAACCACTGAACATGACAAATCTGTTGCCTCAGGAACCATGGTGACAGACTTCAAACGTTTCACTCAGTAACTCATGCTTTCTTCTGCTCAGAGAAATATACAAAGAATACATGAAGGGGTGCTTTCAATATTTATTGAACCGTAGTGATTCTTGCATGGAAAATATGGGCTGCGACGATTAATAGACAGATGCAGACAAAAGTTATAATGGGTGTCAACACAGTGACTAAAACAAAGAGTTCCACATGACACCTACTCCTCTTACATATGTCAGTGTAAGAAACTATCAAAGCAAACCAATAATATATTAGCTTATATAAAGGAAAAAGCTAAAATTGTATCTAGTAATATCGCTTTAAAATTGCATTAAAATCAGGCCCTCATGCTATTTGGAGGCCTAAAGCATAAAGAAAGCCAAACATTTAAAATGATAAAAAACACTTATAAATGAAGGCAATTTAAAAACAAATTTGGAAGTGAAAACAGGCCAAATAAAAAGTTCCCACCGCACGGAAAGTCAAATGCTGACATGTCCCGAGTGGTATATGAAACATTGCTGTTCCCACCGTCCACAGACGATGTTCCCAAAGGCAAACCTTGGAGCAAGTCGATAGAGCAAGTATGTTCCCATCCAGCACCCACAGCAGCCGCTGAGGGAGGAAACACAGCCACCTGATGTTCCATTGAAACAGAGCTTAGTTCCAAACCACTAGGTACAGAGACAACCCATGAGAGCTCATAGAATGTGGCCAGGAGCAGAGGTGTATGCAGGGGACATCTGTACAGAGGGGCCTTTAGCTGGTCCTCCAGCACATATATGTTCCAAGTTTCAACCAACTGCGATCCCAAGCACAGGTCCAGGGCACTCTCATAAGTGTACCAAAGGCAGCGGAACACAGGCTGTATGCAATGAAGCCATACAGGCCGGAAAGACAGAAATCAATGCTCATCCGGTTCTTGAAGCAAAGGCATGCCAAAGAAATGCACCATGCGTTTACAGCACAACAGGACGTGAGGCAGTGCCAGCTCATTTTGATCTCGAACTGGGACATCCATTGCGGAGCAAAAATAATGAAATCAGTATCCCTCCAACTAGGATCAGGACCAGTGGATGACCTCCAAAGATGCTTCCGAGGACAGAGTGGATGAAAGATGGAATAACTCCAAACACTGTCTGGAAGGTGCACACCAACTCAGAGCCTATGCTCTTGAAAACCCCTACAATTCCAGTCATATTAGACATAATTAATATACGATGGACCAGCTCCCCAAAATGTTGTGGGAAGTTAGTGTGAAGAAGCGCCTGTATCTCCGAAGAAGAACCCGCCACCTGAAGATCAAACGTCTACTTGGCCGAAGTTAAGGCCACATCTTTCTGAAACAATAAGGCTTTCAGTTTGCTCAGGGCTTCAAAGTGCACGTTGGTAAGATTAATCAAAGGCCACAGCATATCCTCCCTAACTACACGTGCAGGCGGAAACAGGACTTGTGGGCAACATGTTACAATGGAAGATATGGTCACCACATAGGCAACCCCTGGCTTCATTCCACAGCAACCCTGATCGTTCCACATCAGGTAACTCCCATTTGAGAGCAGTCTGAAATTCGGACATACCACAGCTGCCGGAGACCATTTTAAGTGGCAAGAAACATTCACCAAAGATGCATTGCATGCCCCATGCAACAAAATATCCTTGCACACTAGGGACCCTCTTAAAGTACTCTTGCAGTCCAAACCGCTGAGAAAACCTTCAGTGTCCTTATTCCTACTCCAAGATCGTGAAAGGAAGTTCCCATTGTTCATGTATGAACCCTTCACCTAACACTTCAAACCTGTCTGACAGTACTGAAAGTGAAAAGTGGAGATTGGCATCTTAATGTCCCCATGGATTATCCAAGCTGAAGATGCTATGTCTGCAACAGTAAAAGGTAATCTCTCTAGCTTCTCAATGCGTAACATAGTATATTTAGCATCTTTCCGTGCTATAGCTATCTGTTGTTCTGAAAGATGGTATGGTGAAACAGATCTGTTATATTAATGTATCGCCATGGCACGTGGCCAGAACGCAATGTTTGTAGTATCCAGCTCAACAATAGAATCAACCTAAGTTAGGACTGCCCATGTTGTAATGCAGACAAGTCTTGCTGAAACACATCTATTTTGGATGAGACATTGTTACCCAGGGAATAAATTCTAGCTGATAAGGAAGTCATTCCGTTGTCTACTACCGCCAGAGCTTGTTCTAAGTTAGCCCTGTCAATCTCACGCAGCTTTGCAGCAGCTTCCTTATGAGATATTTTCCATATCTCTTTATAGACAGCATTTAGGAAGCGTTTTTGATGTGGTTTCCGAGGACCAAATAGAAAGTCTTGTAATTCCAGGTCATCAGATAAAAGGGACAAGTGCTGTTTTACCTGGGACAGTGTCAGGGTTTTTAGCCAATCAAGGCACAACTACCCTACACTCTAAGTTGTCACCACTCCCGAATGTTCATTTTGCACTTAACGCATGTCAGGCCTATGGACAGTAAATCCACTGATATTACCTAGGGATCTGGCTTGACATTTGTTAGTGTCTAGTGACCATACTAACCATCCCCTCTAATTGGGATCTGATGAGTTATGTCTACTCTTACGCAGCATAGTATATATAGTGTGTTCATCGTATGATGTTATATGCTGCCAGTTGTCAAACTGTGTGGGAACCCGTGGTCCAAGGCAGACCCCAAGGACCTCAGGAACTTCCGACCCATCTCTCTGCTCCCGTTCCCCGCGAAGGTCACCGAGAAAATCGTCAACAAACAACTGACCCGCTACCTCGAGGAGAACAACATCCTGGACCCTTCCCAGTCCGGCTTCCGCAGCAACCACAGCACCAAAACCGCCCTCATCGCCGCCACCGATGACATCAGGACCCTGCTAGACAACGGAGAAACAGCAGCCCTCATCCTCCTGGACCTATCAGCCGCCTTCGACACGGTCTGCCACCACACACTACGAACACGCCTTCACGACGCCGGGATCCAAGAGAAGGCCCTGGACTGGACCACATCCTTCCTTTCCGGCAGAACACAAAGCGTCCGCCTCGCCCCCTTCCGATCCAAGGCCACCAAGATCATCTGCGGCGTACCCCAAGGCTCCTCCCTCAGCCCAACGCTGTTCAACATCTACATGGCACCCCTCGCCCACGTCGCCCGACAGCACAACCTCAACATCATCTCCTACGCCGACGACACCCAGCTGATCCTCTCCCTCACCAAAGACCCTCACACCGCCAAAGCCCACCTCCACGAAGGAATGAAGGCCGTCGCCGAATGGATGAGGACCAGCCGCCTGAAGCTGAACTCGGACAAGACGGAGGTCCTCATCCTTGGTTCCAACCCTTCAGCCTGGGACGACTCCTGGTGGCCAACATCACTGGGAACAGCCCCGCCACCCACGACCACGTACGCAACCTAGGGGTCATCCTCGACCCCACCCTCTCCATGACTAAGCAGGTCAATGCCGTTTCCTCATCCTGCTTCAACATCCTCCGAATGCTCCGCAGGATCTTCAAGTGGATCCCCACCGAAACAAGAAAACAGTCACCCAGGCCCTCGTCACCAGCAGGCTGGACTACGGAAACGCCCACTACGCAGGAACGACGGCTAAGCTCCTGAGACGGCTGCAACGCATCCAGAACGCCTCTGCACGTCTTATCCTCGACATCCCCCGACGCAGCCACATCACACCCCACCTGAGAGACCTGCACTGGCTCCCTGTCAACAAGAGGATAACCTTCAAGCTCCTCACCCACGCACACAAAGCACTCCACAACTCCGGACCAGCCTACCTCAACAGACGACTCAGCTTCTACACCCCCACCCGCCAGCTCCGCTCGACCAGCCTCGCCCTCGCCACAGTCCCCGCATCTGGAAAACGACCGCCGGCGGCAGATCCTTCTCCCACCTCGCCGCCAAGACCTGGAACACCCTCCCCACCAACCTCCGACAGACCCAAGACCTACTGGCCTTCAGAAGACTCCTCAAGACCTGGCTCTTCGATCAGTAGCAGCACCACCCCCCTCTTCCCCCAGCGCCTTGAGACCCTCGCGGGTATGTAGTGCGCTTTATAAGTGACATGATTGATTGATTGATTGATTGGTGTGTTCAAGTCTTTTATCTTGGTGAGTTCAAGACACATTGTATGTTGCACAGTTTTGTTCAGGTAAATCATCTGTTGTGGTATTGGGCTGGCTCTGAATGAAGGCTCAGTTCCCCAAACCTGCCAATTTTTTGTCCTCCAGATAGATTTAACATCTACTGTGTCCCTTCAAAAGTCAAAACCTTGTGCAGAGAGTTGGTAAAGAAAGGAACCAGAACATATCAGCTTAGTGTCAGTTAACATATTTTTCTTTGCAGGTGATGGTGCAAGCCTATAATAGAATGAGGCTGGGTCAGATGTGTCATAACCACAAAAATAATCATACTTTTGTGCAAAACTCACCTAAACTACCCTTTGGTGGTGTAGGGAAATATTCCCATTGAGTAAAGTTAAAGACCTCATGAGGTGTACTAGCTTTGTGTAGAAAATGATTACTGTAAAGATGATAACAGAATATCTCTTCAAAATTAGCTGTACCATCATATAACTCATCAGAAGAAAACACAGTTGAATGTTCTAGATATTGTAACATTTCATATACAGTATTAATGTCCCAATCATCAGAAATGGTGCTAGGGGTGATAATGTAATTTAAGGACATTTTAAACAAATTTGGAATTTGTAACAGGGCATTGGGACCATACACATCAAAAGATACCTTGTCCCATACAATCTCATCCAGCACTGGACCAGCTGAAATATTCACCAGGGACAAGGCTCTTTGTTCACAGGGCGATGATGCTTGTGGCTGTAGAACCAAGTTTACAGTGTGTATTGCAGAGCGTTCTGGGGCAAAGTTTCCATTTAAGAGCAGGAAGAACACAGTCACAAAACCAATTCAAAGTACTAGGAAAAGCAATGCAATTGTAATCCAAAGGTGTAACCATGGAGAAATAAGGTATGTTCTTTTCCAACGATAGAAGACACGTACATTCAGTTTGAACGGCAGGGGCGGTGCCGGCGGTGGAACCTCAGATGCGTCGGAGGAAAAGTCATCATAGTCGAAGAAGTATCCAGACACCATCCGGTCTATCTTGGGCAGCTGTGCAAGCTGGTTCAAATTAGAAGAAGACTCCATCTGTGGTCTGTTGACGTAGATCTTGTTCATCTCTGGATTCCGAATTGAAATCTGTGTTTTTGTACTTGTAGACTGCACAGTAGTCATTGTTTTTGAAAAAGGTAGAAGACATACTTCATTTTTGTTTGTTCTTGTCTCATGTTGAAGAGAGCAGGCTTTATTTGCAATTAAAGCTTCCATCTAAACTTCCTGAATGGCAGCAGGAGGAGATTGGTAGCTATTCAGGATCCCACGCAGCTTACTATTGAGAATTGGCAACATAGTGTGGTTTGATCAGATCAATAGAGACAAACCTTTTGTCTCTGCGTCCGGCAAGAGGCAGAAGAAGTACAGTTTGTGTACCTTCAACAGCCAGAACAGGCACAGGTGTCCTCTAAGATGGCCCAAACTCTTTTCTGTCCACAATCTTTTCCCTGACCAGAACCCCGATCTTTGGGATAGCCGGTTCTTGCCAGAACAACCTTCCCTTCTCCAGTGGTGGTGCGCTTTACTTGGATGTTGCTTTGTTTGTCCCAGAAATCATTAAATTCCTGTAAAACAGCCAAACGTCCATTGATGTCTAATGGTGTTTCTGTTGCCACTGTGCTGGCACTATCGAGGTCTGCGACCCACATCTTAACCCCAAACAGGATTTCATAAGGAGTACGACCACCCAGAGACTTTCTTGCCATGATTTTCAAAGCCCTCTGGACCCCATATAGGTGATGGACCCAACTGCGACCAGAACCAAATACCCTTGCTGTTAAAGACTGCTTTAAGTCTCGGTTTTTCCTCTCCACGACCGCGTTTTCCTCGGGTTGGTATTGAGATGAGAAATGCGGGCCACACCCAAACCTTCCATGGCCTCTTTGTAAGCCCAAGAGCTAAACGCCGGACCCTGGTCGCAATGTAATATGCCAACAGAGTATGTCCCGATAAAGACTCACAGATCTTTTATAATAGTTCGGGCATCAGCCGGTCGCTGCAGCCAAACCCACAGGAATTGAGAGCAGGAATCCACTGCCACCAAGATGTACTTGTAAGCCCCATCCGATAATAGGGGAACTACACGGCAGGTTGTGCAGAACCATCAACGTAAATGATGTAGTCATAGCGACCTAGAGGCATTATTTCATTAAGTAAAGGATATTCTTGTTCATACTGGAGAAATGCATGTGTTTGTAATGTAGAGTCAAATCTGTAGTCTACGTCTGTTGCAGTGAGGGAGTTTGCCCATTGTATCCATCTTGGAAGTATAGCTTTTGCATTCGGAACACTAGCTCTTGTAAACGGCTATAAAGTCGATACTGGGGTCATGACAATTATTCGTTTCCCTAGAGCCAGGATACGCTCTTTCACTACAGCAGTCTGAACTGCTGTCAGAATTTTTTCTGTCACTGTAAAACCCATTTCAGCATTTGTATAGCGATGCAATTTATATGCAATTGGTACTGTGTCACCTTCATTGAACATCACATATGTGTAGCCTAATGCCCCTGCGAGAAGACGGATCACCAGGTTTGTTGTCTTTACACATGTGTGTCAGTGTTCGGAAAGTATCATATCAGCTTGAATGGAATGTAAAATTTCTGTGTGTTCTTCTGTCCAATGTGTGCTGGTAAAGTCTGGACGAATGAAGTCTTAGAAAGTTTTTAACCGTTCTGCATAATCAGGAATGTATGTTCTGCCAAAATTTTAAAATCCTAATATGGATTGTAACCTTTTTAGAGCTGTTGGTGGTTGGAGCAGTGCACAGTTTTCTAAAAAATGTGTCGCCAGGCTCTTGTCTTCACTTGACAACTCGTATCCCAAAAATAAGACACTAAGGTGGACAATTTTGATTTTTTTAAATTGAATCTTTGTCCCATGTGAGCCAACCCCAGAATTATACAGTCCACTCTGGTCAAGTGCTCAATCAGGTCATTGTCTGTTAAATATATGTCATCAACAAATGACAATGCCTGATCATCAAAGTTCTCAAGTAATTCTATGACTCTGGCTAAACAACCCGGGGCTATTTTTATACCCCTGGGGTAAACAGCAGAACTGTTTCTGAGAGCCTAGCACAGTGAAGGCGGTCAAATATCTGCTTCCAGGTGCTATATTTTGGCAGAAGAATATATTCGAGACATCAAGTGCTGTTTTGTATTTTTTCCACACAATGTTATTCATTAGTGCAGCACTGTATGCATTTTGTACTGCGAATGTTCGAGTAGCTGTGTTCAAATTTTTGTAATCTAATACTAGACGGTATGATTGATCTGGTTGTATTACCAGAAATAGAGGATTATTCATCAAAAAGGTGCAACTTTCAATCACACCTTGATATTCAAGTTGTTCTATTATTTCCCTAACTTGTTGCTTTGCTTCAGTTTTTATTGGGTATTGTCTTTGGGGTTGTGGGGTTGTCCTCATCGGTATATCATGATAAGGTGAACGTCATCCCACCCCACATGGTTACGGTATAATGCAGGAGCTGGCGCTAAAGCCCACTCCCTAGCCTATGAGTGCTTACTTGATTCTGGAATGAGGTCAGAGAAGGCTGGTAAAATTACTGTTTCCCCCTTTGGGAAATCTATCACAAAGTCAGGTGGCCAATCTTTTTCGGACAGTAAAATGTGATAACCTTGAGTGAGTTCCTCTCAAAGGAGGACATTTAAAAATCTGGGTGCGTCCCCCTCCAACCGTAGCTGGACTTCGTATAAACGGTGTGGGGCGCTTGCCCTGGTATCCGGTGTTTCCATTGTGATATAGTCACTCAGCGCTACTCCCATCACACAATCCATCAGGTTGTGGTGAACTATTGTGACTTCTTCCACTCTGTCCAGCATTGTCAATACCCACTCCCCGTTCAGAAGCAGAGTCCTCAAAATCCGGGGCATGTCTGACTTTTTATCCTGCTACCTTCTTAAATTTAAATTGAGGTTTAAATATTTTAGGCGTGTCTTCTTGTTTAATAATGTATTCAGATGAGTGCTGTGAGTCTTTCCTTTGTTTCAGTGCTCTTCTGATCTCTGCTCTGACCGTCCTCCTCTCTCCGATCGTCTGTCAGATGTGTTCTGAAAGGAACGAGAGGAACGTGTATCAGTATCCTGATACCAGTCAGGTGGCTTAACAATATCACAGTTACATAAATTGTAACGTTTTTTGGTAGATTCCTGTGTAGGAGACCCACCCCATAATTTTGTTGTTTCTTTATTTTTCTAATTGCTCCATTTCTTCTTTGTGGAAGAGTCAGTGCTTGCTTAGAGTTACCCTATTCAGAATTAGTCTTTACCTGTGGTTTCGCTGGTCTAGCTCCTAAATTATCTCTACCCAGCGTAGCACAGGTTTCTTCGATAATTTTAGGTGATTTGTGCTCTTGTTGTGCAGGAGGCAAATCCCTTAGGCGTTGGCGTATAGATAACGCGGCTGCTTCCCCTTTTATGTTACTCAACATTATGGCAGATACTACAGCAAAATTGCCCCGCAGTTACATCCCTAAGTCCAGGGCTGGTGCTGCCCCGTGCTCATTCTGTATCTGTTTCAATACCTCAGGTAAAACCATTAGTAATGGGGTACCATGCTTTCTGGTGTATACTGCAGGAAAGACTGTACCCCCAGTGGCATAATCTTCTACTGGAGGAGCCATTCCCACTGGCAAGCAAATTTTTAATATCTTATGCCTTTCCTGCGGTTCCTTGTGGGGAACTACTGCTTCAAGCTGGTTTGTTTTTTGTGCGATCCAAAACAGAATTTCTTTCCTTTTGGTGGGTATCTTTCCCATTACAGCATTTAATGTCTGTTGGCTAATGCTTGGTGTAGTTAACTGTGGAGCTACGGCTTGAGCAGTCCGCACAGGAGCATGTGTTAATATTGATATTACAATTGTGTAAGACTTCTGTATATTGTCACTAGATTATTATATAATCCCCGTATCTGGCCTGCGGTCAGACTATCAACATTGGGATGCGGTGTGTATCTGGCTAGGACTGGCCATGCTGCCCCCTCATTTCTGAGTGTGCCCTGTCTCATGTTTTGTATACTATGGGGAAGGGCACCATTAAACCAATTGGTATGTTCTTTGCAAGTTAGAGGAATTTCTATTTCCTCATATGCAGTATATGCTTCAGGTATTTGACCTACTTCATTTTCATGAAATAGCTGTGTAGCATCATCTACAGTAGAGAATTTGACCCAGTAGTAAAATACCTCTGTCCTAAATGCTTCGTGTGCCTCTACCATGAAGGTAACATCCCTACCATCTAGTATGAGGCCATGCAGAAGTAGTTTTTGAGTGACTGCATGTCTGCAGTGCTCGGAAATATTCTGTGCAATATTTTGTAAGAAATATCTCACAGAGTTCGACTAACACAGCCGGAACAATTTTCTTTCAAGCTTGAATTTACCAACAGCAAATACTAAGGATATAGCTACTCAGCTGAGGAGGATATTCCCTACTACCAAGGATGTCTCCAGTTTAAAAAGTGTGTAGGGATCTCTGAGGAAGCATGATTGAACTACTCAGTTGATCCTTAATAAAGAAACCAACCAAATTTGACAGCACCATGTCGTGTAGTTTCCACTAATCAGTAGGATCTGCACGTTTGTGGATGGCATAACCTTAGGATGGCACCAGACTGATTCCATGCACCCCTATAGGATATGTTGTCCCTTGGACCAGCTAGCTTGCAGTGCCACCGTTAGCCCCCCTAAACCTGAACAGGGAGTGAACAGTTCTGGCAAACACTGAACATGACAACTCTGTTCCCTCAGGAACCGTGGTGACAGACTTTAAACTTTTTGCTCAGTCACTTGTACTTTCTTCTGCTCAGAGAAATATACAAAGAATACATGAAAGGGCGTTTTCAATATTTATTGAACCATAGTTATTCTTGTATAGAAAATTTGGGCTGCGATGATTAATAGACAGAAGCAGACAAAAGATATAATGAGTGTCAACACACTGAATAAACCAAACAGTTCCACCATCTTGTTGAGACAGGTTATACATGCATACATATAAAAGATTATAACAATTAAGTGTACCCCTATGATGCTAACCCTAACCTATGTGTCTAGGGTGTGAATCTATGATCTGCCAAGAAAACCCCCTCCTGGATGATCTAAACCCTTTACCTGGTGGTTAAGAGTGTGTGACTCTGTCTTGGTCACGAATTGGACACCCCTCACGGAGATGTTATTCAGCTGCTAGGAGAAAGCTTCAGTATGCAGGGACCCCTCACAGTCAGCAGAAGAGTCTCCTAGGAAACAAACAGGCTATATATAGAAAATGGCATCCTCACCTTGGGCTGAGATTTTGATCAGGCAACCCTTTTTGTGTTCTACAGATAGCTGTGTCGCCATATGGATGGAATAATAAACACATTTGTATTACTCACGTGAGAGACCTTGCACCTAATTCCACGGCAGTGTGATAGTATTCTCACAAAGTGTTCTGTGTCAGCAACGTAGGGAAACTAATCCAAGCATCATGAATGCAAATGTGTGTCAAACATCGATGTGGCAAAGAGAAGACAACTTTAGGAAAAAGGATTGTGTACATGGAAGAATGGAACTAATTTCTACCAGGCCTAACTCGGCACATGAAAGGATGATGACTGTTTGGAGCAGGGTATGCAAACAAAGTGAGCTCTTCAGAGAGAGTTCTGTCTTTAGTCCTCGATGTGTGTAGTACATTATGGCATTATGGAGAGTCACTGGCCTATGTTGAGAGTTCTCTCTTTGGCGACAGCTGTCTGAGAAGACTCTAAGGAGAGAATGGCCTCTCTGCTAAGACCTCTGTCTTAAACACTGATGGCCTCATTCATGAAAAGTGGTACATGGCTGGCTGAAAACAGCGATGCTACACTTTCCATTGAGCCCTCCTTGCGACACCATGGATGCCCCATATTTACACTACAGTGCTCCATGTCACAAGGATTGAACAGATACATCAGGCACAGTAATGACGCATTGCTGGAGTGTGTCGGAAAACAGACACAACTCCAGGAATTTATTTTTGCACATGGGACGAGTCCCATGTGAAAAGCCCTGCGTCAGTCCTTACGACTGCTTGAAGCAATGTAGAATAGGCGCACCAAGTAATAGTTTAATTCGGCATTTGCTCACTTTATTAGGTGGAAGAGTGTCGGCTACTTTCTGGATAAACACATATGTAAAATCATGATATAGTGGAATGATTTCTGAGGAATTTAGCTGCAGCACAAAGCATGTCAATGACTGAGGGGCCGATTCCGATCTCGGCCGGTAGTGCTCCGAATCGGATTCGGATTTACCGGATCCGATTCGGAGCCCTGTTTCCCGACCGAATCGTACGCGGGTCCGGCCGAGCGAGTACGATGCAAGCTCCCGCGAAATCGCCGACCGACTCGTACGCGGCTTCAACACGCTCCGACCGACTCGCACGGACACGACTCACACCGCGCTATGGAGACGTTTCCCGGCCGGGTAAGTACGATGCGCGCCGCAAGCAGTCCGACCGACTCGCGCCGACCGGCTCGAAAGAGCTGTCGGAGCCGGACTTTGGGGGTCCGCGTCGGACCCCCCTGTACGCGTAGGCGCGCGAGTCGCACACATGGGGGACCCATGGGTCCCCCCTACCTGTGCATGTACGCCGCGATGCGCATGGACGCGTACCCACTGTAGGGGGTGCCCTTGTTCGCCTCGCACCCATTGAGTCAATGGGAGCCCGCGTACGCGTTGTACGACCGGCTCCCATTGACTTCAATGGGAGTCCGACCGAATCGAGTCCAATAGCATGCGAATGCATCGTACTCGTCCGGTCGGACTGCTAGGGTCCGATTCGGTCGGAATTCTCTCCGGGTCCGGCTCTGAGTCTTTTCATTTTCTGTTTTTCGGAAGCAATGAATACTACTATATGATGGGTTAAAAGTGAACTCCAGCGTATTCCAGACCATATGGGGGTTATGTTTTCTAAGCCACGAAGTGCCAAGTATGATTTAGAAGGATTCTGCATTGATTATATTGAAGTAAATGTCTTCAATGTAAAATGTTCTGCCCCGAAGTTAAAGCAGTCTCATCTATTCCTTGTATCTCTTCCTTAGCAGTTTTCTCTTTGATAGGAATCTTATGTGTCACTTGAAAATGATTATCCATAAATTACCCAGATGCTCTGGAATCTTCCAAGGCAACAACCATCATGGGTCCTCAAGAGGTAGCAATCATAACTTGCAGGATATAATGTTGTTGATGTACTTCCATAATTCATGAGTCTGCCATGGGTCTGTTCTTTATGGACAGGCTGAATCGTTTACCTATAGCTGATGGCAGCCTCCCACCAAATGTCCTGTCTTTCCACAGTAGAAACACAGTCCTGCCTTCCTTTTTTTCAGCTGGCAAGGTCTTAGTGATTCCCCAATCTGCAAGGGTTCTTTGACCTGATGCATAACACTAATGTCATCCAGGACTAGGATTCCTGAAGTAGTTGTTGAGCATCAATTTTAGGCTCGGGCAAAAATGTAATGCTGCATGCAGAATTGGAGAAATTTTGGCAACTCCGAGTTACTCTTGTAACATGGAGCTCCTGCCTAGGACGCATTCCACGCCACCCAGAGTGGCATCAATGCAGCCTTCTGCGCATATTACTCTGTGCCTTAAGCATCGGAGAAAAAGACGATGACAGGGGTGCACTATCCCTCCCAGGCAGACCTGCAGCTGCCCCAATACATAGAGACCAATGATCTGCCTTCGAAGCTCCAACTACAGGGCAGGAGATCAAAGAGGAGGTCAGGGCCCTTCCCAGGGTCCAATCATCAGGTCCTGATGGTCTATACCTTGAATTCTACGTGACATATGATTCATCCTTGACTCCATGTCTCCTGCACTTGTGTCAATCAGTGAAGGAGGCGGGTTCCCTCCTCCCCTCCATGCGTGAGGGCCAGGTGGTGCCAATACTGAAGTAAGGTTGAGACCCCACGGTCCCTTCCTCATACATTCCAGTCTCACTCCTTTCCTCGGCTTACAAAATTCAAACCACAACTTCCCACTCCTCCCTGACCTGGTTCATGATGACCAGAGTAGCTTTATCCCCTGCGTAACAGGTCGCTGAATGTACAGCGCCTATGTGCAATTATGGAACAGGCCCCCCAGGTGTGACACTGAGTATGTTGTGTTCTGGTGTGCATGTCTCTCGTCCTGGAACAGGCCTTTGATACGTTAAACTGGACTACATGTTCTGGGCCCTCTTGCTTTTTGGTTTTGGTCCACAGATCTGGACTGGATTCATATCTGTTAGAAATTGGATCTCTAGTTGGCAGTGGTATGCACACATTCCAAGTAGGGACCACAATCCTAGTCAGTGTAAGCTAGATATACATTAAGAGCAAACCTGTGCTCACCCTTGGTAGTTTGGCACAGAGCAGTCAGGCTTATCTAAAGAAGCAAAGTGTAATGTATTCGTACAACACACACACACACACAGTAACAGAATGAAAACACCACAAAAATACTCCACAAAGGTCTAGAAAAATATAGAATACTTTTATAAATAAAACAAGACCAAAATGACAAAATTAAAATAAGTAGAAACGGAGATATTAATTTTTAAAGATGAAATCAAAAAGTAGTGCTTAGAGTCAAATAGCGCTTGGAGGTTGCTTGAGGTTGCGCTGGAACGGGGCAAATCCAAAGTTCAGCCCAACCGCGATGGAGGCCAGGTCAGCTACAGGACGCACGCAGGTCTCACTGAAGAAAGTACCTTGAATGGAGCAATTGTGGCCGTCAAAGACTCGATGCGTCAGTTATGATTCATGCAGTCAGGTATATACATCGTCGTCGAGCCTCGTAGTCAGGGCCTGTGTCGGCATTGAGCCCCTTACGACGCAGGCACTGCGTTGTGGTTGAACCTTGCAGTCGGGTCCTGCGTCGACGTCGAGCTGTGTAGAAATGTTCTTGGATCAGTACTGCATCAGCGTAGAAGGGAACTGCGCCAGATACGATTGGCGTAAAGTCGTCACTCCATTGATTTTGAAGGTTCTGTACAGCAGGACTGGATTGGCACCACTTGGCAGGACAGGACTCACAGCTGTCAGAGTCCACGTGCTGTTGCAGAGTTGAAGGAAGTCTTTGATGACCCTGAGACTTCAAAACAGGGGGTAAGCCAGCAAGCCCTTGGAGTCCCTCTGGGTTCAAGTGAGATGGGTCCAGTACTTATCCTCAGCAGGGCAGAGATCAGCAGGCAGCAGGGCAGCACAGCAAAGCAGAAAAGCAATTCTTCCAGAGCAGCAGTCAAGCAGAGTGGCGGTCCTTGTAACACAGCAGTCTTTACTCCTGGCAGAGTTCTTCACAGGTCCAGTAGTGTACTGTCTTGGTACGGTCAGAGAACCAGTGCTTATACCCAAATGTACCTTTGAAGTGGGGGTGACTTCAAAGCAGGCCACTGAGGTGCCCAGGTCCCCTTTTATCCTTGCCCTGTCTGTCAGGCTATCTCCGGGAGTAATCAGCCTTTTGTGTGGGGAACAGGACACTAATTCTACGTCCGCGCAATCAGGACAGAGCACGGGTCGAGCCAGCACGCTAAAATAAGGGCCTTTGAGCAAAAGAAGAAACAGAAGAACAACATAAACAGGGTGTGCATCCCTTCTCTTACTTTGAATAGTACATCTGTTTGTCCTCTCGATGGTTTGCACCCGTAAGGTTAAAAGGCAAGGAAAAGAGAACATCAAGGACTCTTGGGAATCGTCTTGCGACACTGAGCACATCAAATTTCATCTGCAGAAAATTGTGGACATTTTTATAACATCGTTGTTACTTATTTATCTTCATTTGTAAAAATGTAGGATTAATTTGTGAATCCTGATGGTTGAAGTAGGCATGCATATGTTTTGCATGTTTCGCAAATTTCTTTCTGCACATTTCTTTTATGTTTATTGGGTTTAACCGGCCAACGAAATAACGTGGTATGTTCACGTTTCACAATGGTTTTAATCATATTCACCTGAGGGGGAATTCAGAACCATTAAAACAACGGAGCATTTTGGGTTTAGTTTGGGCGTAAGCAAGAAAAGAAAAGGTTATGCAGCTGGATGCAGCGTTAAACATTAGAGATTCAAACCGCACATTTGAGCAGGGTGAGTTGATTTTTTTAGAAGGGGATGTTATAGAGGTAGTGAAAATATAATTTTAACATAGTGATGCACTTTTTGGTTTGGCAGTGTGATTCGTTAGTATTTCACAAGGAAGTTACACAATGTTTTTTTTCAGATAATAGTGTGTTTATTGCACTTCACAACATTATCGTAGTTTAGAGCATCATTGTATGTTGAACAAATCACATGGTATTTAAATGTTTATGATGACTCTCACTCAGGATGACTTCTGGCAACTGATGGGCTTTGTTTGTATTTCAGACTCATGACGAAGGGCTTTATAGCCCGAAATGCATTGAGTTTACACATGTACGGTGCCCAGGATTCAATGTTAATTCTAATGGGTTACAGAATAAGGCCTGGATTGGCATTTCTGGAGCTTCTAAAGGGGTGAATTACATTGCTTGTGAAAAAGGATTGAAGAAACTTCGGAATAAACATGGTTTAAAATGGATAAATTGGTGTAATAATTGCTGTTTCCGAAAATGATTCTTTGAAATTTCACATTTGCATAGCTGTAGCGCTCGAGTCTGGGAGAAGACATCCCACCAGTTTGGGAAACAGGACACTGTCAGGTGTAAGTGTAAACTCCCCCTCTCTTCCTACCCAAGAAGAGCTTGATGAATGCAGATGATTTCTCTGTCACAACCACCGTTCCTGTGTTTGTGGCTCTCTAGAGGGAATGCACAAAGTGTAGCTGTCTCCCACCCCAGACGTGTATTGGAGACAGGCTTCAGGCACACAGAGCTAAGTTAAGAGCAGACTCCTTTTTAATCAGAAATTACAGCTTAAAGGTGTATTAAGGAATTATCAATGCTAGCCTATGAGAGGAGTAGGCCTCACATTAGTGGAAAATGAATTTGGCTGTTTGGCACTACCAGGACATGTAAAACTTAAAAATACATGTACTACCTTTGACTTACACAGCACCCTGCCCATAGGGCTACCTAGGGCCTACCTTAGGGTGACTTATGTGTAATAAAAGGGGAGTTTAAGGCTTGGCAAGGGGTTTTAAATGCCAAGTCGAAGTGGCAGTAAATTGCACACACAGGCCTTGCAATAGCAGGCCAGTGACAGGTTTGAAAGGCTACTTGTGTGGGTGGCACAACCAGTGCTGCAGGTCCGCTAGTAGCATTTAGATAACAGGCCCTGGGTATATGGTATACCACCTTACAAGGGACTTATAAGTAAACTAAATATATGAATCATGTATACACCAATGTCACCATATTTAGGGAAAAAGCACATGCACTTTAGCACTGGCTAGCAGTGGCAAAGTGATCTGAGTCCTGAGGCCAACAAAAAGATACAGCAAAAAGAGAAGATAAGCAGGCAATACATTTGGGGGAAGACCACCCTAAGAGTGACAGGTCTAACAGTATCTTATACTCAGACCCCAATGCCATGGCAAGAACGAGCCAATATATCTCAGAGTCGTACCCAAACACAGAGGTGCCCAAAAAGGGCTTCCTGCTGTCCATCCTACTCTCTGTCCTGGCATTGGAAACCGCTGGTAGTACAGCTGCAGGCTAGAGGCAATGGATTGGGCATTCCTCTGGGTGACCAAACGCACATTGTCTCCCTTTACAAAGATTATATGATTCTGTACGTCAGGGATATCTGCGGGGACCTGACTGAGCTCTCCTCTATCATCTCTGCCTTTGGTAAGATGTCAGGCCTCCAAAATAACTATGCCAAATCGCTCATCTTCACCCTGACAGAACACATTCCTGCACAACCAGTTCAAATTGGCGCCGGACACCTTTTGTGGGCCCCTCAAACCTTAAAGTATTTGGGGATTCAGATATATCATATGGCATGGATCTCCTGGAGGGGAATCTTGGCAGGGCACTGGGGTCTTTGTGCTCCCAGATCTCCTTCTGGATGACCCTCACCTTGTCAGTGTCAGGCCGAGTGGTCCTTTCTAAAATCGTGATGCTACCCTGCCACGGCCAGCCAGCACTAGGCCTTGGGAGTATTTTTAAAAACTTTTTCTCTGTGCTATGAATTTTTTAAAACATTAAGGGGCACATGCATCAAGCTATTTTGCGATCGCAAACAGTGCGATTCGCAAAAATCGGCCGTTTGCGATCGCAAAATGGCCTTTTCTAATGCATGGCAGTTTTTTCCATTCGCAATTAAGGTAATCACAATTTCCTACGATTACCTAAATTATGAATGCAAATAGGGAATCGCAATTTGCGATTCCCTAATGCATATGCAAGAAGCCTTTCCTAAATGCAAACTGTGCATTTAGGAAACGCTAATTAGCATCAACTTCAAGTTGATGCTAATATGTGCATACTTTGAAAAATGCACAAAACTGAATTTTTCAAAGTGCCATGTGTGTGCCTTGCATGTGCACCTATTTTTGTCAGCGGGGCCTTAGGCCCCCGGCGCCCTTGCCTCTGCATTACCTAATTTGCGATTACCAATTAGGTAATCACAATTTAGGCAATGCATGACCATTCCCAACTATGGGCCTTGAGGCCCATAGGAAAGAATGGGGTTGCAATAGCAAATAGCGATTCCCTAATTGCGATTGCGGTTCTTATGGAATCGCAATTTGGGAATCGCTATTTTCTGCTTGCTTTGTTGCATTGCATTTTGCGCTTACCGAATAGCGATTTCTTCAAAATCGCAAATTGGTATTCGCAAAATGCAACTTTGATGCATGTGTCCCTAATTGATTTATGGGTGGCCTTTGTTTAAATCTAAAATGTGTTTTTTTAAGTTTTTCGGCAAAATGTTAAAGTGTGTTTAGGTGGGGTAATTTTTGATGCCTTTGGATGCTTTTGGTTGAGGAATTTTTAAAGTTGACTTAATTTTCATTTTTGGCATTGCTGAACTAATGGTAGTGTTTTCTTCTTTACCATGCCTCCTTCTTTGCCGGCCAAGCCGCCATAGTTATGTGGCCAGTGTATGTGTGTATGTTTGCTGTAGGCCACCATTTTGTCTTTGTTCTCCATGTCATGTGGCAAGGTGGTTATTTTGTGTGGCCAGTGTGCTTTTGCCATGGGTCTCCATTTGTTCTATGTTGTTCATGCCTTCGCACTTCATGGCCATGTGGCTTGGTGGCCATTTTGTGTAGCCAGTGTGCTTTTGACATAGGCCTCCATGTGTTCTTTGCTGTCCATGCCTTCTGGCTTGTTGTTGTGAACATGTGCCCGGTGGCCATTTTGCACAGTCAGCGTGCTTTTCCATGGGCCAACATGTGTCCTTTGTTGTCCATGCCTTCTTGCTTGTTGTTGTGAACATGTGACAGGCGGCCATGTTGCGTAGTCGGTGTGTTTTTGCCATAGGCCTACATGTATTATATGTTGCCTTCAACCCTGGTGGCCACGTGGCAGGGCGGCCCTTTTGTGTAGCCAGCGCTCTTTTGCCATAGGCCTGCATGTGTACTTTTTTGTTCATGCCTTTTTGCTTGTTGTTGTGAATATGTGGCTAGCAGACATTTTGCATAGCCAGTGTGTGTTTAAATCCTTTTCTTTCACTTTTCAAAGCCATTTTCTAGGGGCATTGATAGAAGAAGCCTCTGGCTTTTCGTTTTCTGTTATGTTTATTTCCCTATTACGAATTTAATATGCTTGAGGATGATTGTAGTGCACTGTTTTTTTGTTTTTCTATTCCTTTTTACCATTTCCCCTTGCACCTGCTTGCCTCCCATAGGACTTCTCATTGTCCCTAGGGGGACCCTAGCAATTATTTTGTTCAATTATTTGATTTTTCTCTGCACCTCCTGCCTGCCATAGGTGTCTCAAAGGCACACACCATCAATATATTTTTTCAAGAATTATTCAATTTCCCCCTGTTCCCCTGACTGGCAGGGGTGCCTCATAGGCCATAGGTGCCTACTAGCAATAATTTCTTTAATAATTATTATATTTTTCCCTGCACACTGTGCCTGCCGTATGGGTTAATCATAGGCCATAGGCTCACTCCAGCAATAATTTTTTTAAAGAAATATTCCATTTTACCCTGCACCCCCTGCCTATCAAAGGTGTCTCATTATCATAGGCCATAGGCACACACAAGACATTATTTGTTCTTGTATAATCCTACAGTTGGAGTTCAGCTCACAAGCATCATACGGAATAGGTGAGACCTCATTTTGTGATGTCGTCCCAGTTAGTGCTAGCTCACTAACTACCACCAGCATTAAGAAGGCCCTTTGGGAAACCTTGCAATAAGGTTTCCTAAGATTGAGAGAGGTAGAAGACATTGCTTAATCTATTCAGGAAAAAAGTTAAGAACTTAGGGCAGTTGGACTGTACACTGACAGGCCGTCAGTGGTGGTCCGACAGCAGACAGCCCTTCAGTCCGACCGTTGGATTACAATTCCAGAGGTCGGAGGGAAGACCACCGCCTACGACAGGATCTGTGATCCCGTCAGGGCGGCGGTCGGATTTGTATCCCTGAATGGCGGTGGGGCCGAGGCAGGCACCACCATTGGGATTACAATATCCCTTTCCGACAGCCTTTTCATGGCGGGAAGACCACCATGAAAAGGCTGTCAGAAACTGATATGGGGGCCCGTCCATTGTGGGCCACTGTAAAGTAGCCCTGAGGGCACATGCAGTGCCCCCACTCACCTCCATGCACCGTGTGCCATGAACGAGATGGTGCATCGCACACGGTCCATGGACATGAAGGAGGTGCTCCTTATCACTGCAGCTTGAGCTGTGGGCCATTTCCTTGGTCGCAGAACAAGCCGTCATGATAAGGAGCACTTTCTAACCTCCAGCACAGCGGTCGCATTGTAATGCAGCAGTTGGAATGCCACCTGCTTCTTGGGCGGATCCCTGTCCACCGAAATAGTGGGCGGCGGTCTGACCGATCACCATCATAATCAGCCCTTTAGTACTGAAGTTGTTCTCGGGAAAGAGGGATTGTGATTTGTGTGTATGTTTTTGGCAGACCACATTTGTGGTCAATAGTTACAGATGGTAGGACGAGGGAAGTAATTAACTAGTATACAAGTATCACTGATAGGTGGCTGGGTGCTACAAAACCTCATTAAGCAATAAAGTCATATATATAGTCAGTTTTTTATCCCACTCTGGTAGCGGGGTATACTGGACTGTAAGAAGAGGTAAGTAACCTACTGAAGAATAAATACATGGCAAGGGACTTCAGGTAGGGAAAGTCTAGGAGGAAAAGTGGTTGTACGGTATAATGTGTGAACATTTCAGAGGACAGCTTCTCGTCTCGTCACTAAACCACAATTCTACAATAACTAGCAATGCAAAGAAAGATACTAAAGATAAATAAAGGCCCATTTATTAGGCAAAAGTAAAAAAAAACACCACCTCCACCCACAAAAGGCCCACCCCCATTTCATGGAAAACCCCAAAATTTTCGGAAAAATGCAAATGTCCCTTTCCCCAATTCCCTTTCCCACCCTCACCTCCTGCAAAAGTCTCTCCCCCCCCCAGAAATGGATCGGTTATATTAATAAGTCCTTGTGGGCATCAAGATCCTGCCTCATCCTGGCCATTTCTTGGGGCAGGTTCTGCTGGTTCTGCCTGATGTGAGCCATCTCACACACAATGTGGCAGAGGATTTGATGAACAGATGACTGGGAAGGGAGGATCCTAGTAGTCTGGGTGGCAGTTGTCCTTCTAGTCCTCGGCTGCAAGTGGCAGTAGTGGGGTTGGAGGGTTAGAGGTGGGCCTGGCTAGTGGCCTAAAGAAGTAAAGGCCCTGGCCTCCTCCTCCTCCTCCATGACCACCAGCCCGTGGTACTCCTCAGCTAAAGCCTCCAACTTCTGCACACAGCCAGGTGGCTATCTCCCGCCGTGTTGGATGACCTCCATCAGCAGGAGTAGCTATGTCAAGAAAGAAAAAAATTGAATTGTAATGCTCAGCGCAAACAATTGTTTATACGATGGTGGCACACTAGCAGAAGATTGCTGGTTCCAAAGAGCCATTTGAACTTCTCATGTGATCACTACTCACAGGGCCAAGTTATTCCTGCACATGCATCAAAAAAATGCAATAGCATTGACTGAAAAGAATGAAGCCATACACCAACATATTTAGAAAGTGATTTTAGTTTAAAGGTTTTCTTAGGGCGAAACAGATACTTTATGTGTATTAATAAATGAATTTGGTGCCATTTATTAGTAAGGTGTATATGCTGCAGAATTACTTGACTATATGTGCAACATTAATCTAGCCATGCCGGCACGTCTGCTAATCTGCAGCATATTTTTGGGGCAGCTGTAATGGCACGTTATTAACTTATTATCACAAATTCCAATGGCCCTGTTCTTCCTCTACTCCCGCTTCATTTCTACTGTGAGCCCAAACTTACAGGCTGATAGAATCCGGCAGATGGGATACTCCACCACACATGTGGCAAATATCCCATCCACCGTATTACAGTTGACAGTACATAGAACATGCATTCTAGTAAAGCGAACAGGATATTTTAACTGTCGCATTTGTCACACCGTATCCCGTGGGCCAAACTCTAAATCAAGCCCACAGTCCCAGATTACACCCTCCACCACAAATTATTTTCAATAAATCCCTTCACTTGGCAGCGGGGAAAGTTACTCTACGTGAAGGTAAATTATAGGGGATTGGCTTAGGTACAGAATTTGCTATGGAACGGTTAGGAGTCACAGATCATTTACTTCACTTTTGCTTAGTCCCATTGGTGAGTGGAACAAATAAATTGGAACTGTGAATCCGTAATGTAAGCTTTTTGATTTGGCCCTTTCTGCAGGGTCATCCACAAACCTTTTACCTTCACCCTCCTGTTTTCCGATCCCGTTTTTGTTGGCTTTTCAGACTCTGCAAACTTTACCATTGCTAACTAGTGCTAACTGCAGTATTTGGAGAAAATATTACGTTATAAATATCGTGAGACAGAAATATCAGAAAAAAATATTGAGATACAAAAATATCATGATGCAGAAATATCATTGTCAAGAATATTGGGGCTCATTATGATGGCGGAAGGACCGCCACCGCCGGGCCGGCGGTGGCGGTCCTTCCGTCATCATACTGAAAATTCCCCACCGCCAAATTCGGATGGCGGTGGGAATCACAATGGTTCCGCGGCGGATGGAAAGTCCATCCTCCATGGTTCCACAAGGCGGCCCTTTTCCGGCCGCCTTGCGGAACCCGGAACCAGGGCAACATTGCGGCGGTGCCGTGCAGGCACCGCCGTAGGGATTACGGTATCCCTTTCCGCCTGTCTTTTTGCGTCGGATATCCCGCCGCAAAAAGACAGGCGGAGACTGGCTTTGGGGGCCCGTTGCAGGCCCCCACTGTGTGAGGGGGTGGTGCACTGGGTACCCACCTACATTTCCATGCACAAGGTGGCAGGCACCGCGTGGTGCCTGCCACGTTGTGCATGGAAATGCACATCCTGGCCTTTTAACATTGCGAACGGTGCTGCAGCCAGCAGCACCGTCCGCAATGTTAAAAGGCCAGGATGCGCCCGCCAGTATGGCGGACGCATCCTAATTGGACTGGTGGGACCGCTGCACGTCTGGCGGACGGTCCCAGCACCGCTATGATGGCGGGCGGACTGATGTCCGCCCGCCATCATAATGAGCCCCATTGTTCTTTCTGGTCAGCTGCCAAAAGATCACCTCCTAAAATATCGTGCTACAAAAATATTGGGACATAAATATCGAAGTCAAGAATTGTCATCCTATACTTATAATGATAAGTACAATTGATTGATATCCTGAACCTGGACCACGTTAATAAAATCCCTTGGGTAGCGTATGTCAGGAAAAATTTAACCATCCTAGGACTGGCCTTTTTATACAACACACCGACCCTCTGTGAACATTTTCCTAAATCTAGATTAAAGGACATTTACCTAAATAAAGCGATTCGGGATAGGTGGGAAGGCCATAGAGATAAATACTCGGTAAACTTTTATGATATTATACCGCAGATATTAAATCATTCTCTCTCCTATTTAGGGTTTGTTGAGAACAACCAGCATCATTTTATTTTGTCAAGATTTCGACTGAATTTAATTCCGTTAATGCTGGGTCACCCTAATAATACATTTTCTGTAAGCAATATACCGCCTTGTCTGTGTAACAACATGGCGCCCCAATCAACCTTTCACTTCTTATTCTTCTGCCCCCTGTACGCTCTAGAGAGGAAGATTTTTATTAGCCCTCTTTTAAAGAAATTCTCACTGCGCACGTCAGGCTTAGCCTTGTCCACATTTTACAATTTACCCACATTTTACAATTTACCGCCTTGTCTGTGTAACAACATGGCGCCCCAATCAACCTTTCACTTCTTATTCTTCTGCCCCCGTACGCTCTAGAGAGGAAGATTTTTATTATCCCACTTTTAAAGAAATTCTCACTGCGCACGTCAGGCTTAGCCTTGTCCACATTTTAACGCCATTAGTTTGTTACGTTCTTGCTTCCTTTTTTCTGGCCGCCCTGAGAACCCATAAGGTGGATAGTCCAACATCAGTCACTTCTTAGGTCTGCTGTTTTATTGATGTAGCTGCTCGAACACGAGATTGCTGTTATATCCTTGTCTTAATCGGATGTTTTTAAACCCACTGGCTCTTGTACTGTATTCATCATTTTATTGGATCTTTTTAAATGGATTTTAAATGTAATTTTAATTGCAATGAAATGTTCTTTTCTATTGTATACTTTAATGCATTGTCTCAATGCGAAATAAAGTCGGTTGATGATGATGATGATGATAAGTACAAACACATTGAAAAAAATATTGTCACTAATATCGATGTATATAATATTGTTTTTAAATATATAAACATTTAAATTGTAAGCATTAAATATATGAAATAATAACATTAATATAATAAAAATAAAATATATTCAATGTTTATTTAAACAAATCTAACAATTATACTTATTTTAAAAAGTTAAACACATGTATATTTTAATATATACATATTTACATATACATTTATATATGTAGGTACAAAAGTATTATTTAACTATAATTTTAATATTATAATGTAATAATGTTTTTAAATATGTAATAATATAAAAAGAAGTATATATACATATACTCACTAACATGGAAAATTTAAAAACAAGCCATTTTGATTTGTATTTAACACACTAAAAACAGTAATTATAACTATTATAATTTTAAATAAGCAGAACATAATAATATAAATTGTAGCAATATAAAAGAAACTATAAAACTTTACATTTAATACATATACTATTCCCACTACAATTTATACAAAAGTAGGCAAAGTGTTGGACTGAGGAGGGATACCATTTACTACTCCTACTCCACACAATGCAACTGTAGGAAAACTGTTACATTACACAGGGGTAACATTTACTATTCCCACTCCATTCAGTGTAACAGTAGGGTAATTCTTAAATTGCAGAGGGGTACATTTTACTATTTCCACTACAGTCAGTGCAACAGTAGGGAAAGTGTTGGATTCCGGAGGGGTAAAATTCCCACTGCACTCACTGCAACAGTGGGGAAAGTGTTAGATTGCGGAGGGGTAAAATTTACTATTCCCACTCCAGTCAATGCAACAGGAGGGAAAGTGTTGGATTGCAGATGGGTAAAATTTACTGTTCCCAATCCAGTCAGTGCAACGGTAGGGAAAGTGTTGGATTGTGGAGGGGTAAAATTCACTATTCCCACTCCTCCACTCAGTGCAACACAAGAAACAAACTAATTCACTTCAACAAAATAAAATATTTTCAAAAACATAGTAAACAATTAAAAAAAAAGAAATGTTAAAAAAAGAAATATAAATATATCTTTTTAAAACAAATTAAATAAATACGTACTACATTATTAAATACATATAAATTACAACAAATATTATTATAATTAAAATGCAAAACTATGGTGTCCATTACGATGTCGGGCGGATAAAAATCCGCCATCAACCACAGTGGCTAAAATCCGCCCGCCTACACCCCCTGAATACCGACAGAGCAATTACGATGGCGCAAACCGAAAACCGCCGGATGCGGAAAATAAACAGAAAAAACCGCCCGCCCATGTCCGAGTCCAAGTCCATCCGCCCGCCACGGACGGAAAGACGCACGAAAAGCCAAAACCGCACGCCCTGACGACCGAGACACCGCCCGTGAAATTAGGATCGTACCGACATGAGCGCGGAAAATCCACAAATACACCGCCCGCCAGCGCAAACAACAGTGACGAAAATGGACACGGCGGAAGCCCTGGCGGCCACCTCCATGCACAGAAACCATCCGCTGACGAAAACAAACACACACAACATGGCTAACAAGTCCACACAGCAACCCACGCACAAAAACCCAAACACAGTACACATCCCTGAAACACCCCCCCCTGGACATACAAATCAACTACAAATCCCAGAACACCAGCCACAACACACCTGAAAACAACAGACCACCATGACACACCCACATAGGTAAGTACAAAACCAGCCCCTCCACAGACCACAACCCCCTGCAACATTACAAACTGAGGACGAAAGCACACAACACAGCGAGACAGAAAGGACAGCAGCACACCACAGACACGCACCTATCACACCCATCACCACCACCACCAAACACCTGACCCACAAACCCCCTGCACATCACACACCACACACCGCACCAGCACCACAAACACCAAAACACACACCATGGCATCACACAGAATGCCCAAGTTCACCTCCACTGAGCTGACGGTCATGGTCGACGAGATTGTCAAGGTGCACCCACAAATCTATGGCAACCAGGTCCAACAGACACCACTATCCACCCGAAACCGGTTGTGGAGCAGGATCGTAGACCAGGTCAATGCAGTCGGGAACGTTCCACGCAACAGAGGAGAAATTAACAAAAGGTGGAACGACCTCAAAAGCGTGGTCAAGAAGAAGGAGAGCAAAAATCGAGAGCTGGCTGCCAGGACTGGCGGAGGGAATCCCGCGCTTTTCAAGACCTTCAAGGCGTGGGAGGAGAAGGTGCGAGTGATCATACATCCGGAGATCCTCACCGGATTACCAGGGGGAGTGGAGGCTGGTAAGTACAAACAAACGTATACCAGCACACCGCTATGTACTCACATGCACCACCACCATGCCATAGCTCCCAGGGACAAACACCCCCATGTCCAGCACACAATACACAAGACATCACCCACACATGCAACAGACACTGATACACACTCAGCCCAAAGCTACCAACCAACAAAACCATGGGGGCATGTGTACAGTGAGCCAGCACCGCAACTACCACCAGGTCCCCTTGTACTCCAGATGCGCCAGAATGAGCACTCCCCACACCCACATCCATGTGACCGCCATAGCTGCACTGACCGACAATGAACAGGTAAGTAGCCGGAACACAAAGACAGTGAGTCGGAGGGGGGACAGCTGAAGTCAAACACCCACCAGGCCCCCACTACCACAGACCAGCAAGGTGAAGCACCCCTCCCTCCCAGTACCATGTGGCATCCATTGCATTGCGCACTCAGAAACAACCTGTAGGTGGGAAACTGAACAGGGTGGGGCATCTGTAGGCATGAGGACTGTACTACGACTGACACATGGGACATGACACGTAGCAGAGGAACACGCAGCACTGCTCCCAGTCACAATCATGAGACCAATGTGCACACGGACATGTTCGACAGAGTCAAACCCCACATGACCTATCACAGATACAGCAACACCTAAGGAGCCACGTCTGCATGTACAAGTCCCACTGGAGCACAGACCCACACGGCAGGTACTGTGCCACCCATCACACACATCAGCAACACCATCGAAGTCCTGTCCATGTAGTCCTCACTGCCTGTCACCCACACATCGTACAACAACGCCCACGTAAGACAGACCGTACTAGAAGTAACAGCTTGGAACCACAACATTGCATACAAAGACAACCACACCCATGAAACACACAGGCACACAATGCACATTCAACATATCATCCATCTCATCTCACAGCCACAATGTCATGATAGGTATGACATCCGAACAGCTGGCCCACATCCAGTAGACATGCACAGATACCTGCCCATGACAAAACAAGTGCCTGCAGTGACCGAAGCGCACGTCACACTGCGAATAACGACACACATAACATAGTCAACACCCCAAGAGCACAGCACTGATGCACATGTACCAGGGCAGCGCGCACACAAAGGAATTGGCCCATCTTCAACACGACGTGTGGCACACAACAAGCACGAACTCACAACATTGCTACCAATGTGATGTCCATGAATGATAACAGTCAGCAGATATTCCGGCCATGTGAGACAGACACACACCTTTGTCCATGCACTGTCACGTTGCCAGAACACATGTCACGTTCTGCACCCATCACCCACAGCATGTACCCCAAAAGCATATCACAACCCAAGAGCGTGTAGGGGGCTGTACCCCCTTCTGGCATCAGCGTACCTAAGCGTACCATCCCTCCCCCTAAACCATCGTTCAACCCAACATCGCCGATGGCCCTGGAGCACGCATACACACGAGCCACAAAATGTAGGAGCATAGCAACACACACCCATCGGCATTGCTAATCCGTCCCATGCCACATGTCCACATCACACAGACCCATTGCCTAGCCCACGCATACACACATCGTACATCCACACACGCCACTGGGAAACCTGTGCACGACAGTGCACGAACTGTGAATGTCAGACAACCAATACATACTTTGCTAGGTGCAACACAATGACCCATTTCATCCTCCCCACAGGTGCCGAACTGCTGGATGCTGGAGA
This sequence comes from Calotriton arnoldi, assembly GCA_963921515.1. Lineage (NCBI taxonomy): Eukaryota > Metazoa > Chordata > Amphibia > Caudata > Salamandridae > Calotriton > Calotriton arnoldi. Next base: position 118,752 of record CAWUFW010014088.1, read on the forward strand.
GGGTGACAGCAGCCAGCACAGCCAGTCTGCAAGCCCCCGACCCGGACTCACGGATGTAGAGGAGCTGGACACCTCTCCGGACACGGACCACCCAGCAGGCCCATCTGGAGTGGCAGGGCACAACCGCTCCCCAGGGCCCCTCCTGCCTACCAACCCATCACCCAGGGCTGCTGACCAGTCACAGACCCCTGCTGCCACGGCCGTTGCGGCCACCACCACCACCACCGCCACAACCACCACCACCACGCCATCCCTCGCCACAGCACCTGTGCAAGGGTCGGCACGGCCGTCGGGCTCCAACCTGGGAGCCAGAGCAAGGACTGTGGTGAGCAATGTGGCCAGTGGGCAGGTCGGTGGCAGCAGTACTGGTAGGAGGAGCAGGGTCAGGCCAACGCCAACTGTGCCTGGGAGCCAAGCCCTGCCGCCAATCGACAGAGTCCTTGGGGCCTATGAAGAGGCCCAAGGCGAATGGGCCAGGTCGGCAAGCGACACGCGGGAGGTCCTTGCGGTGTTGAGGTCCATGGACGCCCATATGGCCCAAATCGCGGCACTCATGGGCCAGCTGGTGGTGGGGGAGGGCACAAGCAAGGCCAGCAACACCACCTCCGCCACCACCTGCTGTGGCGCAGGCTCGTGCAGCCTCGCGTTCCCCTGCGTCCACAGCGAGTGAGCACTCCTCAGCCACCACCAGCGGAACATCAACACCCCCCCACCCAAACGTGGAAGGGGCCGTCCGAAGTGGAAACAGGTGTCCAGAGAGGACTTCGCCCGCACCAAACGCCAGTGAGTCAGCCAGCCACCTTGACCACCTACTGCATTGACATGGAATACGATCCTACCCCACACTGCCATGTGAATGGCATGTGTCTGTTGGACTGTGGACATAGAACTCCATGGGTACACCTTGACCATCACGCAGCCATGACCGTCAAGGCATTGTCACAGCATGCACCACATTTGTCATCACCTTGCACACAATCACATGTCACCGCTGTTAATAAATACACCTTGTTCACAATCGGCTTAATGTGTCCTGGGTTTATTCCACGATGTGCAATCGCCACCATGAGCAGAAATGCATCTGCTGTGTGGCATGTCGATGGGACAGGAGAGGCTGCAGGGACCTAGGGGTGTGAAACAGAACAAGAGTACATTCAATGAGTGTGTCACACACTCATCACACAGTACTTGTCACCAACTACAAGCAATGCACACACATCTCACAGAGCAACAGGGCACAATGCTACAGCCACTGTCAGTGGCATACCAACCTGGACATGGACCATTGACACACAGCACTCAGTGAACAAAAGGCCCCCGTAACAGAGCACACATACACCTGCACAACTACAGCTACATCAGCCGTCGTACATGGTCACTCACCGTCAAGTGAAGTAGCGGGCGATGAGCTGCTGACGCACATTCACAGCTTCATCCTCTCCACTGTCCTCTTCACTGGAGCTGTCCAGGTCTGCAGGCTGGGGCCCTGGTTGATCTCCGTCATCCACAATTAGGGGGATCTGCTTGCGGATCGCCAGATTGTGCAGCATGCAGCAAGCCACAATTATCTGGCACACCTTCTGTGGGGAGTATGCCAGTGCGCCCCCGGTGCGGTCCAGGCATCTGAACCTGGACTTGAGGAGGCCAAAGGTCCGCTCAACCACACGTCTGGTCCTCCCATGTGCCTCATTGTAGCGTACATCTGCTGGGCTCCCAGGACGTCGTAATGGGCTGAGCAGCCAGGCTCCATTCGGGTAAGCAGAGTCACCTGGGTGTGAGGGACACAGAGAACCGTTGCAATTCCAACTGGACACAAGACAGCATTGCACAGCCAGCACGCTACACTACTCCACATACTCACCAACAATCCAGCCACGGTCCGGTTGCAGATTGGTCATCAGACGTGGTAGGATGCTGTTGCGCATGATGTGCGCGTCATGGGCCGATCCTGGGAATTTCGCACACACGTGTGTGATCACCATGTCCGCAAGGCACACCACTTGCACATTCAGGGAGTGCGTGTGCTTCCGGTTGCGGTAGAGGTGCTCGGTGGCCTGTGGTGCAACAAGGCCAACATGGGTGCAGTCTATTGCACCAACGACGTGGGGGATTCGTCCAAGAGCATAGAATGCACCCTTCACTGCCGCCAATTCACGAGCCCTGGGGAAGCGGATGTATCTGTTCCTGTACAGCATCATGGCTGACAGTACATCCCTGAGCACCATGCTGAACATGGGTTGGGACATCCCACCTCCACTGCCCACTGTGTGCTGGAATGACCCAGTGGCGAAGAAATGCAGTGCAGCCATCACCTTAGCCGTGGGGGTGAATGCTGTTGGATACACCCTGCGAGGACGGAGGTGGGGTTCCAACAAGACACATAGACGATGCAGGGTGGGTCGGTCCAGACGATATTTGCGGATGACCTCAACATCCACCATGTCTGACAGCAATTGGTAGGGGCGATGAATGTTTGGTCTCCGCCTAGGAAAGATGGAAGTGAACACATGTCAAAGCAACACGCCACATGGCATATTCACATACACAGAACATAAATGACTGAGCAGGCAATTGAATGACAGAACGGCTGACGAGTAGGGACAGCACAGCCACAATACACTTACACAGGTCCCCTACCAATAGCAATGGGCAGTGACACACACCATTGCCATGAGCATGCACATGGGGAGTCAGGCATTAACAACTAGTACGGCATGCTGAAGGCAACAGACTGCATAATCGGTAAGCTGCAACACCACGGCAACATAACTAGCTGCTGTGCATCACACTGCTTCCGAGGCTGGGTCTGTAGGGCACACACCAACAACGCTATGGACACAGGCTGAGCGGCCAAAACAAGTGGGACCGGTGGCACGAGGGGATATGAGACAGTCATTGATGTCCCTACTGCACCCTAAGTACAGCACTGTACGGATCACACCTCCTGAAACATTGACAGGTGTACACATTGACAGCCCCATGCCGACACGGCTGTGTGCCTGCAACTACACATCACAAGTGACACGTAACATTGCACGTGCCAAGTGGCAGATGTACATAGTGAAAGATGGCATGTGTGTATATGCATATCCCATGCTCCCATGCCAATGTGTACATGATGATGTTCCTACAAACATGTGGAGGCTGAGCACTGGCCGTCCCTGCCTATGCACACGGCATGTTGTGGCCCTGTCCATTGTGGTCCTGCACCCACACGCAAATCATGGCCACACCTGCAGATGCATTGCGCACATTATACTGTGTGGTGCACATGGCATCAGCGGACTGTACCCGGCATGGGCCAGGCCCTTACGGCCAACTCCAATGACCCTCGCGGTTGCACCCTGCGTGTTCCACTGTGGAGGTAAGCGTCCCGGGCCAGCTGGGAGCAGGCCAACGTCTGCAATTGCAGCTGCCAGACATGGTACACGAATCGCAGCAGCTTGTACCCACTGCGACGGCCCCAGGGGGTAATATGTGTGTGTGAGTGGGACAGGCATGACCACAGCTACCTGGCACTGCAGCCTGGCACCCCTCGACGACAGCTGCTGCTGCCACCACTACACCTACACGTGGATGACGCTGAGGACATGTCCAGGTCCACTCACCAGCGAGGAGCCGGAGAACCTGGATTCCGTGCTCCACGCACACTGCACATGGCTATTCCTTGCGAAAGTTGTGTGTGAGAGACAACTGCAGTGGGTGTGGGTGTGCATGTGGGGGACACACATGTCGTTGCTCCTCAGCACTATGAGTCAGAGCCTGTGGTGTACAGACATGCACTGCACACCATGCTGGCCGCAGGTGGCATGGGTATGTGAGCTCTCGGGCGCTTTGACCTGTCTGTCCCACCCGAGTGGTTGTACATGGCAACTTCATGTCAGACATCCAGTGACACAGACAATTGGCAATGCAGGTCTCAGTGCACCTGTCGGTCGTGTGGAAGTCAGGCTGGGGCCATGCTGCCCTTCTCAGTCCCAGCAGGCCTGGCCTGCACATTGACTGCACAATGCCAGTCGGTGCCGACACAGACTGCCTAGTGGGTTACATGTGTCTCCTGTTCAGGACCCCCGGATGAGCGCTTACTCTGCACTGTCGATTGGACACACCATGACTCGTGATAGGGATGTGTGTGAGGGATAGTGGCACTGAATGTGACCTTCGTTGCGGGGTGGGCCATGCACAGGGCGAGTACGCTGATGGTTGCGCAGTGTTGGTCACAGTGGGTACACCCACACAGATGTGTTGCCTTGTGATCTTTTTCTAGGTCAGCCTGACAATGGACAGTAGATGTGGGCAGGCTACACATTGCTCGATGTGCTGTCTATGTGCATGTGCATTCACACCAGGCACAACTGCCCCTGCACATGTGACCCCTGCTGCACTCAGTGCTGGGTCTGTTGTGCTGATGCACCGTCTGTGCGTGGGGCAGACAGCTCTGCTCACTTCCGTCATTGCCCATGACATCACTTTGCCGCAGGTGACATGGTTCATGGGGGGACCACATGTACGCGTGGGTGGACTACACAAGACTGTCCAATGGTTGTCACCCCCAGTCAGTGCTTCGAATGGGAAGTATGTGGTGCTGGTACTCATTACGCTGTGTCGGGTGTGCGGGGCTAGGTGCGGGGCTACATGCAAGACATGGGTAGGTCATCGGCTTATCTACTAGTTGCAATACACACGAGACATGTCTTTTTCCGACCACATCAGGGGCATTCCTTAAACTGACTGGAAGTCAAACAGTTATCTTTTACACTGTCCTCATGGCCTCCCCTCGCTCACACCAATATGCATTTGCACATGAGAAGCTAGCGCATGCACAAGCAGCTCCAAGCTCGCCCCAGAGAGGCCAAGGAGTGTATGTGTGGGTCCATTTGTACATGTGGTCTGTCTCACGGTATAATTAGTGGCGTGACGCCGTCCACATGCGTGGTGCCCCGACTCGGGACCCGGGCAACATTGACAATGCATGACAGGCTCCGCAGTCCGGATACACCACCTGCAACACACAGAGGCTGTAGCTGCCCTAGCGGGCCAGTCCGCGTTCAACTGGAGCTCATGGCCCCACACATTCACTCTTTGGCCTCTCTGGAGCGAGCTTGGAGCTGCTTGTGCAAGCGCTGGCTTCTCTGTTGCAATGGCATGTAACGTGTGTGGGTGTATTGTCAATGGGTGGGATGGTGCGAGCCACCTTCCGTGACGTCACTGCTGCTTGTGATGTGTGCGTCCCCCACTACTTCCATTTGACTTGTGCCATACTACACATTGTGGATGTGTTGCCTGCGTGGTGTGACAAGGATGGGCGCGCCATGACCTCTCACCCACCATGCTCAACTGCCATCCCGTGCCCTGGATTGCCTGTGCAAGTGGACAATGTTGGGGAAACACCAGGTCGACAGGGGATGTGAGTGCCTTGGCAAGGGCCTGGCGGACGCGCAGCAGTATCCGGCATGTCCACGGAGGGTGGGCTGACGTCTACACTTGATGCGGCATTGTTCGTGTGCCCGCCTGTTGTGCACACACGAGTTCACATTCGTCACCAGACAGGTGGTCTTTACAGATTCCCAGCAGTGCGCCAATGTACTGGTCCTGAGTCCTACCAACACAGCGTGTTTCAAGATTGCATGTGCGCACCTACCCGTCACACCAACCCACCTGAGCCATGCGTAACTCCCGCTTCACATGACACATGTGTGTCTTCCACAGTTTTGCTACTCATTTGCGTTGACATCCAATGACAGTGGACTACATGGTCATCTCACGACTGCCGTGTACTTCACACACACTCATCCTCTCTCATTCGTACTTGTGAAATGAATCAGCAGAGACACATTGTTGCTTCAAGCCATGTATTGGGATTAATGTCCTCTGTGATGCAGTATAGTGAACACTACTGGCAGCGAAGTGCATGTGGAGGATATACTCAGCATGATTACACATAGCATAGGGTGTAGGGGTACAGTGTTTAGTTGTTGACTGTGGGATGTGGGCTTCAGAGTTACAACTGCTTAGCCGTTGGTGTGCTAATGTACATTTGCTGATTGCTGTGGTGCTGCTGACTGACACAGACAGTATACATTTAGCCTACCAGTCCGCTTGTCATCATGGGCACAGTGCATCTCAGTTCCATGTTACAGGTTTGCTGCTATGGTTACTCATACACACGTGCGTGGAGGTGACATCAGGGCATGGGCTTACGTGCATGCAAAGGCGTCCCACTTGTAGTTGCGATGTGGTGGGTACTGGCCATGTCACAGTCACTGGGCTCATGTTGTTGGTGGATGCACTTGGTGTCCATGCAAAGGTCCTGGCTCGGACGTTCAGTGGGAGGTGTGGTGACAGCTCTCACATACTACAGCAGGACGATTGCTGTCCACTGACCGGTGCATATGTTCATGGGCGCAGGATCCATATCATGGCATGGTTGTACGTGCAGTTCTGTCCATGTGGTTGCCATACACAAATCCCATGCCTCTGCCTCCCCCTGTTCATGCAGGGTTCCTGGATGTGATGAGGTACAGGGTGCATTTCCCAAATAGTATCAGATGTAATGGCAGTGTAGTTGTTGTTGTGGTGTCAGTTGCAGGTTGCATGGTGTAGTAGTTGTACTGGTGACTGCCTAGTCCGTGCGTAAGCCAAGCATGGGTACGGTGTGGGACATCATTGCTCAATTGGGGGTCTGGCGACGGGGCCCGACGAATTGACAGGTTGTCAGGAATGCAATACCTTCCAGCAGGGCTTCCATGGCATTGGTGGTGGACATGGTTGCCAGCCAATGTAGCGGATGGTGGCTGTCAAGGTGTTGGTCGTGAGTTGTCCCTTGTAGGAGCATGATGGGACATGTTGGATGGCATTCGATGTAACTGTAATCCATTATCCGTCGTGTGGAGGCACAGTGGTCCCATTGCAGTGTGGGTCCGATAGTCGCCACATACGCCATGCCCCCATAGGCTGAACAGGCCCTGTCGTGGGCGTCCAGGGGTGGAATAGTTGTAGCAGGTCCGCCCTTGGACATGCCGGGTTGGAGAGACATAACTCCACAGGATAGTAGGAGGGACACCTCCGACAGTAGAAGACGGGGATGACGCAGCTGAACAATGCGATGCGGTAAGTTAGTCGGTAACTTACGTTCAGCAGGGCCAGATTGTCACATCCCAATATCTGTATCAGGTTATGTTTGTACAGCTTGATCTGTCCGGCGTAGTTGGGTAGGTGTGGTGCAAGTGCCATTTTGCTGCAGGGCGCTGTGGTGGCGTGCTCCGGCTGTCTGTGCAGTCTGCAGAGTGCAACCTCCGATGTTGCTGGGAATTCTGTAATGGTCGTAGGGAGGCAGGACTTGTGTTATGTTGGCTTGTGCGGAGGACACGGGCCCTCATCCCACATGCTTCTCTGAATGGTCAAGGTCAGTGGTGTCTGACTCCTTCCAGATAACTTGCATGTGAACCACATGGGGGAGTGTTATCATTTCTTCTTTCCGTTGTGGATGTTCTTTGGTGTTCTGCGCTATCTGCCCTGTGGCCGCTTCCCTCTGCATGCCTGTGTTGAGCTTTGTTTGGTGCAATGACTGTTTTCTCCGGCTTGTTTAGTCGGGATGTGGTTTCAGAGTGGGAATGGAAGGTCATTCGGTGCTGTCTCCTCTCCCGTGTGTGGGCAGCAGGCTGCGTTTCCGCTGTACGTTGGGCCTTGTGTTATAATTGGTCCCACCTGTTGTCTGTCCCCGGAATCTTTGATGTTACGTATTGCATGTCTTGTTATTGGGTGCAGGGTGGCACCGGTGTTTCTGTGTGGTACTGGCGTACCTTTTCCCGACGGGGTCCATATTCTGCTGGGTGATGTTGCCTCCGCTGTGTGCTTCGCCGTGTTTTGCACACAGGGGTGTGTCCTAATGTGGCATGACGTCACTGACATATTTGGGTCAGTTGTGTGACGTCAGGTTGGCAACAGTGAATTGCCGGTTGGGGACATAACTGTGGCAGGGCTGTCACGTGACATGTGCGTTCTGGGTGGTGCTGGTGTGTGTGGTGTTTGGTTGTGACCCTGTGTTGTTTGTGTGCGGCGCATGCATTGCGCTGCCGTTGGCCTCTGCGTTGTGCGCATGTGTGGGTGCAGTGGTGGATGTGTCGTGTCCACGCAGGGGTGTCGGGGTGGGGGCCATATGCAGTTGTCCCGCCCTTGCACTGTGTGCGCTGTTTGCGTGCCCCTGTTGTGTGTCTGCCTACCTGCGTCGCCGCGGTGCGTTGACTCCTGGGTGCTGCATCAGGTAGAGCATGGGGAGGGCCTGCAGTGCTGGATTCATGCTCGGGGGGTCCGCCTCTTTGCTAACCGTACTGTGAGTTCGGTTTTCCGCCTTGCTTTCACGTGCGGTGTCTCTTAGCCGGAGGAACTGTTTGGTTCTGGCATCGTAATTTGTACACCGGGGGGTACGTGATTTCGTCGGGCGGTGTGTCTCCATTGGCCGCGCCGCTCCGTGAACGGGCGCACTTTGATGGCGGACGGCATCGCTGGCGTACGGGCAGTGTTTGGCTGTCTTTTCGCATCCTAATTGGGCGGGCGTGTGTGCTGTGGCGGGCGGACGGTGACTGGTGCTTTTTGCATCCGCCATCACGGCGGTGGTGCTTCCGCCCGCCATCCTAATGGGCCCCTATATTCTCAAAATGTTAACAACTAATATACAATACTATTTGCGTTTAAAAAACACAACACAATTAATACATACAATAATAAATAACATATTTAAAAAAATAATTTCCTATTTTTAAATTTATTACTTTAGTAACTTTCTACCCTATACTTCAACAAAGTACACAACACATATCTAAAAGTCTTTATTGAAATACCATTATGTACACATTTTAAATAATTAAATATTAGTTACAATATTAATAATAATTTAGAATCCTAAAATAATCATGGTTAATTACCACCCCACCCTTTATCTATACAAATAAATCAACACACACCAAATATATAAATGTAAAATGTATTATTTCCATCATTTTCATAATTACATCTCAATTATACATTTATTAATAATAATTAGGTAATAATAAATTATTAGTATCTAATTAACTTCCCACCATTTACTCTTCACATTCAACAACTGACATCTAATATATAATATAAAAAATAATTTATTGACATATTTTACATAAATATTTATAATTTCTATACATTTTATAAATTAAGTTGCTTATTTAGTATAATTAATTTCCTACACACCCTTTACACATACAAAAACAAAAACACCCCCAAAAAAGAAACATTTATTATAGTACACAATTTACATAATTATTTTTCAATTAATATTATTTTAAAATTAATTATTAAATTTAGTTACATCCCACCTATACTCCTACAGAACCCACAACCCACTCCTAAAATTTAATGGAGCAAAAAATTATTTACACAGTTAACATAATTATTTGTCAATTAAATAATTAATTGTCAATTAAATAATTAATATCAATTAAAAATTAATTACTACCTAAATAAAATTAATTTTCTTCTCAACCTATACCCCTATAAAACCACAACCCACACCTAAATTTTAAAAATAATAATTGCACTATTAATATAATAAATAATCAATTAAGTAATTTATATTAATTAAAAACTAATTTTTTATTAATTATAATTAATTTACTTCCCACCCTGTACCCCTTTAAACTCCGCAACCCACACCTAAAATTTAACTTAACAAAATTAATTACACAATTAACATGATTAATTATTCATTAAATAATTTATAATATTAAAAACTGATTATTAATTCATTATAATTAAATTACTTCCCACCCTGTAATCCTCCAAACCCACAACCCGCTACGGTACTAAAAATCACAAAAATGTATTACATTTAATTGAATAACTACTAAAAATGTAACACCTATTTTAAAAAACATAAACAATAATTATACAAAACATTTACAAGATATACATTCAAATTATATACTAAAACGCATAACAATAATAAAAAAACGATATTATTAACAACTATATTTTTGTAAATTATATCAATGACCGATATTTTCAAAATCAATATTACTTACCCTAAATCAATTGTCTTGACAACGATATTCTTGCAGATGATATTTCCATATCACAATATTTTGGGTACGATATTTTGGTAGCACAATATTTTTGTTTCAATATTTTGTCTGAATACCCATTTTTTCTGGTAAGTAGTATCGTTGTTAAGAATAATGTTGTTGTTATTATTGGTTTCAATAGTATAGTTGCTGAGAATATTGTTTTTTAAGTATTTTATTGTGTTTTAGTTCATATATTAATTTTATGTGTTACTATGTTTAAACAATTGTGATTAATCTCTTGAAATAGAAGTTTGTCCTTTTAAGTGATTTAGAATTTTTAATTTAATTGCTAATACTAATTTATAGTGTTGTAGCAGGGTTTGGGGTTTGTAGAGGAATAGGGTGGGAAGTTAATTAAGTAATAATTAATTAGCAATTAATTAGTAATTTTGAAGTAAGTATGTGAGTAATATTATGTATACTTTACTTTATTTAATTTTATTTCGGCTGATAGCTATAAAAGCACATATCGTAAAAACACAGTTAAAATATTCAAATTAATAACAAGATAAATCTACAAATAGGCAACTTTCATTCATACTAGGACAATAAATATTTTTACAAAATATCAATAGACTAAAATCAAACAATCCAATTGATAAGACATAATATTATTACATTAGCAGCAATGGCAGATATTAAAAACAAATCACACAGTCTAGTCTATAGATGGAACGATAGCCCACTTCAGTCTACACCTCCATATATGTAAGAGAAACCGGGAGACTGCAAAGACTATTGGGTGAGCTGTATTGATTCTTAAAATTCTTAAGGCAGAATTGTGGTCCCAAACCCCCAGATTATGGCAAAGCGGAACAATCCAGGCCCTCCTATAAAAATAGTACTGGGGGCAAAAAAACAAAAACATGCTCTACAGTTTCCTTGGTACCAACACAAAAGGGACAACTCATCTCCTGCTCAATAAGGGAGAGCTGCCATCTTGCCAGCAAAGGGCGAAGAAGCAGGGTCCCAAACCGGAATTGAATGTACAATGTTCTAGCAGTTGGAGACTCAGGGGCCGATTCCGATCTCGGCTGGTAGGGCTCCGAATCGGATTCGGCTTTACCGGATCCGATTCGGAGCCCTGTTTCCCGACCGAATCGTACGCGGGTCCGGCCGAGCGAGTACGATGCGAATTCGCCGACTGACTCGTCCGGGCGTCCCGACCGCTCCGACCGACTCGCTTCCCGGCTCGAACCGCACCGACCGACTCGCTCGGACTCGACTCGCACCGCGCAATGGAGACGTTCCCCGGCCGGGTAAGTACGATGCGCGCCGCGAGCAGTCCGACCGAGCCGCGCACTCCGGCTCGAAAGAGCTGTCGGAGCCGTACTTTGGGGGTCCGTGTCGGACCCCCTGTACGCGTAGCCGCGCGAGTCGCACACAGGGGGGACCCATGGGTCCCCCTACCTGTGCGTGTACGGCGCGAATCGCCTCGCCGCGTACCCGCTGTAGGGGGCGCCCTTGTCCGCCTCGCACCCATTGAGTCAATGGGAGCCCGCGTACGCGTTGTACGACCGGCTCCCATTGACTTCAATGGGAGTCCGACCGACTCGAGTCCGATAGCATACGGACGCATCGTACTCGTTCGGTCGGACTGCACGGGTCCGATTCGGTCGGAAATCTCTCCGGGTCCGGCTCGGTCGGAGAAATTTCCGGCCCGAATCGGAATCGACCCCTCAATGTCATCCATAAACTCTTCCAAAAAATTGGAATCTTTGAATTCCAAGAATGCTGTAGTAAGGGGGCCACATTCCCTAGCCTGTGAAACCTTTCATCTTTATATCTCCAATAGATTGCTTTTAACATGGACTTTGTCATCCTACCAACAGTTTCAGGATGTGCTCAAAGCGTCTCACAACAGATCTCAACTAGGCTGCGTTTGATATATTCTAATCAAGCAGTCTTGCCTAGCCCATGGCATTTTAAAATGTCTTCAAGACTCAGCCTATTATGTGCTAATTCAGCGGTGGACCAAATCCTCCTCCAGTATATCAGCTGTCTTAGTCTGACCCTATGTACAAGAGATCTAATGCCCAGATCTAACCACAAAGGTGCAAGGGGGGTACTTGCTGGCAAATTGGTGAGGACACATAAAAACCAGTTCTCCACCATTACCAAGTTGTTTACATTCTCATGTCCCCAGAGTTCACCACAATAAAGCGATCCTCCCAATGCCTGCAAGTTATAGATCTGTAGAGCAGGAGTAACAGGACGAAAGCTAGAGCCCTGGACAGGCCTCAAAATGCTACCCGAGTAATGCTTCAATCTAAGTTTACTCTTCTGAATCTAAGAAGACCAACCGAAGGAGTCATTGAGAGTAAAGCCCAAGTAATCAAAAGTGCGAAATCTCTCCAGGGGGACAGCGTTGTAAATTGGGTGTGAACTAATGGTGGGGGAAATATTAAAAACGATAATCTTGGTTTTACTAATATTGATCTCCAGCCCTCTCTGCCTGCAGAAGACACCAAACCGATCAAACAGGTTTTGTAGGCCCATGTGAGATTCAGAGATCAGCAAGGTATCGTCTGGAAACAGGAGTGCCGGGATCTTTCTATTGGCCAGGGTCGGTGCATTATGCTTACACTGTTCCAAATGAGTCACTAGATTATTAATAAAAAGTAAAAAAAGAGTTGGGGCTAAAACACTTCCTTGTCTCACACCCGAAAGACTGGGATAGGATCAGTTAACTTCCCAGAAGTCCCACATCTGACCTAGGCATAGTTATTTATATGCAACTTTCTTAAAACATCCACAAGATATTTCGGGACACCCATGTTGGTTAAAACCTACCATAGTGCCTTCCTAGGGACAAGGTTAAATGCTGACCGAAGATCAGCAAAAATAACATATAAATGACCACCACCCAAAGTAACATATTTCAAATATACTAACTGCAGTTGAAGGACCTGATCAATAGTACTTATCCCAGCCCTGAACCCCGCTTGTAGGGGTGTGAGCACGTCTGTAATCTCCATCCAATCCTGCCGTCGACTCAGAATAATTTGACTAAAGAGCTTCTGCGAGCTATCAATAAGACTTATCGGTCAGTAATTGGATGGAAGTGACCTAAGACCCTTTTAATAAATTGGAATAATCTCTGCTCTGGCCCATGACCGTGGCATTGGTAGCCCATTCATGATACTATTAAAAACACAGAAAAATAAGGACCCCAGATTTCCTTCTCTGCGTTAAAAAGATCACCTGGAACTTTACCCAGGCTGGGCGCTTCCCCTGGGGTGATTGAGGCAATAGCATTTACCACTTCACTCACTGTGATTGGGGCTGGAGCACAAACAATCAGGCTAGAGGTATCTCCTGCAAGTGAGACATGGGATGACAAACCTGTCTCTAGCTATTCTCCCAGGTCAGCCATACCCCTATCAAGGCCCATCACGGGCCCACTCTTGGGAATCACTTCAGTGTCAGTGTGAGCATATAGGCCAGAGAATTGGTCAACACAGGCAGTAGCTAAAATATTACATGTTAAAGGGTCAGAAGTTCCAGGGCCCTTATTGGACAGTGTATGACAAAACTGGTGACAATCATTCCCCTTTGCTGCGAACAGTAATGTCTCCCAAAACGTCAAATCATGCTCGCGCTTGGCCTTTAAAGTGACAGCCTAGTAGGAGGCCCTAGCTTCCTTAATTAGGGGTCTATTCCCTCCTTTAATTGTGGCCATAAGAGAGAGTCTGGAAGCCCTACAATCCTTGGTGTACCAATTCGCCTCCTTGGCCCACTTAGGAAGGGATCTAGCCTCTACCATCAAAAGGTCCTTTATAGAACAGAACAATGTTTGATGAATAATGTTATGTATATTTTCTAATACTGATTTAAATTATTTATATTGTAGGTGGTGGTTGCTACGTTTGTAGGGGTATATGGTGGGCAGTTAGTTAGTCAATAATTAATTAACAATTCATTAATCATATAATTGATTATTAAATATGTAAATTGTGTAATAATAATATATTTTAGTCACATTTTAGTGCGGGCTGCTGGGTTTGTAGGGGTATAGGATGGGAAGGTAATTAGGTAGTAATTACTTAACAATTTATTATTAATTTAATATTAATTATTGAATTGATTATTAATTATGTACATTATGTAATGCTGATTTATTTTCTTTATAGTTTAGTTGTGGGTTGCTAGGTTTGTAGGGGTATAGGGTGGTGAGTTAATTAAGTAATAGTAAATTTAACCCTTTCGAAGTCCAACGCTTTTCCTACTCTTGCACATACTGGAGTGAGAATAGTAAATTAAACCCCTTTAAAGTCCAACGCTTTCCCTACTGTTGCACAGAACGGAGTGGGGATAGTAAGTTTAACCCCTCCGAAGTCCAATGTTTTCCTTACTGTTGCACAGACTGGAGTGGGAATAGTAAATTTAACCACTCCGAAGTCCAAGTCTTTTGCTACTGTTGCACAGACTGGAGTGGGAATAGTAAATATTACCCCTCCAAAGTCTAACGCTTTCCCCTACTGTTGCACAGACTGGAGTAGGAATAGTAAATTTAACCCCTTTGAAGTCCAACAGTTTTGCTACTTTTGCGCTGTTTGGAGTGGGAATAATATATTTAACCCCCCGAAGTCCTACATTTTCTGTACTATTCTTTTTCAGGTTGTGAGTAAGTGCGTTCTGTTTGGCACAAACTTCTACTTGCATATGCCACAAAATGACTTTGAGCATTCATGTGCCCACTGTGCTTTGCAAGGATAGCACCTAACCCGATTGGTTTGCATCAGCAGCAACGTCCATATGAAGCTTCAGATTGAAATATGCCATTTCAGCAGCATATTCAATGGCTTGTTTAATTTTCCTAAAACTTTTTTCACATTCCTGTGACCAATGAAAAGAAACATTTTTTAGGCAAACCTCTCAATGGAGCACTTACAGAAGCAAAGTCTTTTATGTATCTGGAACAGTAACTGGACATGCCAAGAAATGAACGCACCATGGAAACATCTTGGGGGGGTCAGCATTTGACAGCATTTGTACTTTAGCAGGTTCTGGTGTCATGCCCCCATCAGAAAAGATATGGCCAAAGAATTTTAGCTTTGTCTTATTGAACTTACTCTTGTCTGCTCTGCATTCAAAGTCAAATCTGCTTCAGCAAGTAAACTACATACTTATGTAAGAGCTTAATTGTGTTCTTTTTTGTGCAGCTCCATAAACCAAAATGTCATCGCTGTAATTGAATGCATTCAAGTCAGACTGTATGATACGTGGAATGATGTCTTGAAACAGTTATGCAGCAGATGACACACCAAAACATAGGGGTCGATTCCGATCCCGGTCGGAGGCGCACCTAATACCATTCGGCCGGGAAAAAAGCCAGGCGAATGCCTGTTTCCCGACCGATTCGCACATACGTCCGAACGAGCAAGTACGATGCGCACAACTGCCCAAATCCCGACCCAGTCGTACTCACCCAATACAGGTCCTGTTCTCCGACCGAGGCGGATGCGGAAAAGCAGAATCGAGTCGCACGGAAGCAAAAATGCAGCCCCGGCCGGACAAGTACGATGCGCTTTCCGTACGCGCCGAACCCCTCGCTACGCACAGCACGTCAAAGCATCCGGGAGAGGCGGACATAAGCTCCGATTCGCGCCACAAGACGATCCACGGCTACGAGACGAACACGCCAGCGACGAGGACGAGGCGAAGCAAAGAGAAAGACTAACGAGACGAACCAACCATGAATTCCATTGTGCCGATCCTACCAATATTCTACATCTATTACCGGAACAGGCAGGGACGCGTACGGCGCAGAAGGTAAGTCAGACACCAACCACAAAAACAAACTACACGTACCCGACATATCACACACACACAGAGGGATGCAGAAATTACTTACACCAGCAACAGCAGCACCATAGAGGCGGGATGGCTATCACCAATGCCACATATACATATAGGGGCCTGGATGCCAACAACTAACACCACCACTACCCAGGGGGTGCTAGATGCCTGTCACTACTACCACCTCTACCCATGGGTGCCAGATGCCTACCACTACTACCACCTCTACCCATGGGGAGCAGGATGCCCACCACCACTACCACCCCTACTCAGGGGGTGCCAGATGCCTACCACTACTACCACCTCTACCCATGGGGGGCTGGATGCCTGTCACTACTACCACCTCTACCCCTGGGGGGCTGGATGCCCACCACCACTACCACCCCTACTCAGGGGGTGCCAGATGCCTGTCACTACTACCACCTCTACCCCTGGGGGCTGGATGCCCACCACCACTACCACCCCTACTCAGGGGGTGCCAGATGCCTGTCACTACTACCACCTCTACCCATGGGGGCTGGATGCCCACCACCACTACCACCCCTACTCAGGGGTGCCAGATGCCTGTCACTACTACCACCTCTACCCATGGGGGGCTGGATGCCTGTCACTACTACCACCTCTACCCCTGGGGGCTGGATGCCCACCACCACTACCACCCCTACTCAGGGGTGCCAGATGCCTGTCACTACTACCACCTCTACCCCTGGGGGCTGGATGCCCTCCACCACTACCACCCCTACTCAGGGGTGCCAGATGCCTGTCACTACTACCACCTCTACCCATGGGGGGCTGGATGCCTCCCACCACTACCACCCCTACTCAGGGGGTGCCAGATGCCTACCACTACTACCACCTCTACCCATGGAGGGCTGGATGCCCACCACCACTACCACCCCTACTCAGGGGGTGCCAGATGCCTACCACTACTACCACCTCTACCCATGGGGGGCTGGATGCCTGTCACAACTACCACCTCTACCCATGGGGGGCTGGATGCCCACCACCACTGCCACCCCTACTCAGGGGGTGCCAGATGCCTGTCACTACTACCACCTCTACCCATGGGGGCTGGATGCCTGTCACAACTACCACCTCTACCCATGGGGGCTGGATGCCCACCACCACTACCACCCCTACTCAGGGGTGCCAGATGCCTGTCACTACTACCACCTCTACCCATGGGGGCTGGATGCCTGTCACTACTACCATCTCTACCCATGGGGGGCTGGATGCCCACCACCACTACCACCCATACTCAGGGGTGCCAGATGCCTACCACTACTACCACCTCTACCCATGGGGGCTGGATGCCCACCACAACTACCACCCCTACTCAGGGGGTGCCAGATGCCTGTCACTACTACCACCTCTACCCATGGGGGCTGGATGCCCACCACCACTACCACCCCTACTCAGGGGGTGCCAGATGCCTACCACTACTACCACCTCTACCCATGGGGGCTGGATGCCTGTCACAACTACCACCTCTACCCATGGGGGCTGGATGCCCACCACCACTACCACCCCTACTCAGGGGTGCCAGATGCCTGTCACTACTACCACCTCTACCCATGGGGGCTGGATGCCCACCACCACTACCACCCCTACTCAGGGGGTGCCAGATGCCTACCACTACTACCACCTCTACCCATGGGGGCTGGATGCCTGTCACTACTACCACCTCTACCCATGGGGGGCAGGATGCCTACCACCAACAACACCCCCACTCACAGGATGGCTAATGCATGACACAACAAGCACACACCAACATAAGGAATGCAACAAAAAGACATCCCCCCAACACCATGACAAGCGTGTGTAGACTGTGTCAAATGCCTACAACACTGAACATGACTTTGAACATACAATGTGACCCCCTATCACATGTGTCACACATAAATGTGTGTGGCCCCCACAATGCAAGCAGACCATGACCACTGTGGCAATGGGGTCTAAGCCCCCATCATCACAGTGACCAAAAGGTAAGTGTGGGGTCCATAGCTGAAGCACATTTTGCACATTGTGGCAATGGGGTCTAAGCCCCCATCATCACAGTGACCAAAAGGTAAGTGTGGGGTCCATAGCTGAAGCACATTTTGCACATTGTGGCAATGGGGTCTAAGCTCCCATCATCACAGTGACCAAAAGGTAAGTGTGGGGTCCATTTCTGAAGCACATTTTGCACATTGTGGCAATGGGGTCTAAGCCCCCATCATCACAGTGACCAAAAGGTAAGTGTGGGGTCCATAGCTGTAGCACCTTTTGAACATTGTGGCAATGGGGTCTAAGCCCCCATCATCACAGTGACCAAAAGGTAAGTGTTGACATAGAAAAAGCTGCAACTGCCAAACTGCATGGATGATTCCTGGTCACAGAACAACAAACACATCAGTGGCAAAGTAGTGCCTGTGTCCCATAGCAACATAGATTGGGTGAGGCAAACAGTGCAGTGCAAATAAGACATACCTTTGGCCATGTGCAGACAAACATCACCCATGGGGGCTGACACTGTCAACATCCATCAATGACACATCCATGTAGGTTGATCACATACATGCAGAGGTATGGACACACACGTGTGGGACACTGCATGTAGGTAGCAGATCGCGGACAAAGGCCCCTCCCCGTGTTGACTAAACACCAAGGATTTTAGGACATATTCGACATATATGTAGATGTACTGTCTAAATTGAACAAAGGTCACGACTAACCAGTTATTGACTTTGAGCCCTGAAGAAGTTCCATCTGTGGAACGAAACGCGTTGGCTGATGTTCAACTTTTACGATTAACAACATTAAAAGAAACTATTTTGGATATATTTGGAGAGAATTGACTCTATTTTGGTGCACCTTCCCTGTTTGTATAAAGATTACGTATCTGGTTTCCAGTGGAGCTGAACTGCGGCAAGCTTTGGAAGTGGTTCCACAGAACTTTTAATATTCATATATACTTGGGATCAGATGTGCTGAACCTTTGGTCAGCCGCAGTTTGTTTATGTGTTAACAACTACCAACATTGCAGCTCTGACCCTGAGGAGTGGCAGCAGTCACACACACAACGTGTCACAATCACTGTAAGCTAACACAAACTGTAAATCACATTACTCGTGTAAACAACAAGTGCCAAGGGGAATCCTGAATGTGTCCCATCTGCGTTTGCCCACATCCCCAGCACTGACAACAAAGACAACCTGGGATGACAACCTCATGAACATTAGTTTGCCATGCACCCACATCACAGAGAAACCAGGTCCAAGATGCTGGATGAACACAGAACAACTCAGCAAGCATCACAAACAGGAACATCCCTAGGGACACAGCCTGTGTAGGAAAAGGGAAGGGAACACGCACAGACATGCTTACACAACACAGGCCCACGCAATGTCACCAGATTACACACTGCCATGAGGGCACACCACTCCTGTGGAAGGTCCGCTGTGCCAAACCTTGTCTGTGCACGACCCAAACATGTCAGCAGAACACTCCGTCAGTGAGTCAACAACCACAACACACAGAAGGCTCTGCTCACATCAGCCTGGGTACGGGGGTGTCACGTCAGTCATCTGCACACACACCAAACACGTGTCAAGCAAGTTGCACTGTTTGCACAGATGAGTCCTTCGACATTGATGTGCAAAACTGCATGTCCAGTGGAGCTGGGCACACAGTCAGGGAAATAGGAACATTGAACAGTGCTAAGCCCACCAGATGTGCATCAGTGTAAGACAAAGATGTTCATTTACAAATGCAAAAAGGACATCCCTGTGTCAAATGCTGAACATTACACCCTCAGACTGTAGCAAAGGATGCCATAGATCCAAAATACAACAGGACACATATCCCATGGACCACATGGAGTCCATCACTGCAACACTTCATCGTCCTGATGTGAACACTATTACAACTGCAAATGCAAAATGCTACTCATCCACATCATGTACATCAAAAGAAAACCCAAAAGTAAACAAAAAGAGGCTTTATTCAGCAAATGTCAGGGTAAAAACGGAAGTCCAAAAGAAACTAAGGCCAATGGCCAGTCCAAAATAACAGTACCAACGGGGTGAGAAGTGACAACTGGTCACACATTGCTTGCCTGCACTGGTACGGTTGGGGGACATCCCCCTGGAGGGGCATACAAGGGGCAGGCCAGGCACCGCAGGGACAGAATCAGGGGATGGCAGAGTGAGGCAGTGAAGGGGTGGTGGGTGCAGGAGTGTCACCGGCAACTGCAGTGGAGGTGTCTGACTCAGGGGGGGCCGGCACCACCGTGGTACACAAGTCAGTTGGTGTGGGTGCCGCAACCACTGCAGTGGGCTGGACTGATGTAGTGGACTACCCACTGCAGTGCCCGAGTCAGACGTGGTGGTTGTGGACTCCACTGCAGTGCATGACTCCAAGGAAGTGGAAGGGTGGGCAGATGAGGTGGGCAGGACAGAGGGGGGACCTGGTCACAACAACAGTGCCACTAACAGGCAGAGCGTCTAGGTTGGGGGTGGAAGAGCAAGTGGCAGGGGGAGGGCCTAAGCAGTCTGGGGATGCGGTATCGGTGTGTGGGGGAACCTGGGGCAGGGTGTGGCGGGGGAACCTGTGCAGTGGTGGCCTGGGGGATGGAGGAGAGAGACTGGGCGCTGGAGCTGCGTGGTGGTGGTGGTGGGGCCTTGCTCTTCCTGCTCCGGGGGACTTCCGAATGGGCTCCTGTGTCTGCCTGCGCCTGGGGGAGGGTGTCCGGGGGCGAGGGGCACTCCTCTCTGTGTGGGTGGACTTCCTCTTCCCCTGGTGTGCTGGGTCAGCAGGAATGGTGGGGAAGAGGCCGAGGTCACACAGGAAGACCTGCTGTGTATGTGTGGTAGCAGGCGAGGCAAGGGAAGGGGTCTTGGAGGGAGAGGATTTGGAGGACTGCGGAGTGAATGTGGATGCCTGTGTGTGTGTGTGTTCCCCATCACCTGTGTCTGTGGTATCAGTTCCCTGAGGATGCTTGTGTGCACGTCTTGCCTTACTCTTGGGTGTGTCTGTGCTGCTTGTGTCTGTGTGTATGGATGACTGTGCAGGTGTGCATGTGCTTTGGACAGGTAGGGGGGCAGGAAGTGTGGATGGGGCAGAGGTGGGAGGGGTGAGGGACTGTTGGAGGAGGGACACTGCTGCCGTCAGGGAGGAGTCCATGGACCTATTGCTCCTCTGTAGGGCAGACATACCCGTCGAGATGCCCTCCATGAACGACACCAGCTGTGTCAACAGAGTGGTGTGTGTGCATGGAGGACACTCAGCATTGCTGTCTGCTCTACATGGAGCTGCCGAAGGAGGTACACAGACTCCTCACTCAGGGCAGCAGGGGACACAGGGGCAGGGGCTGCGGTGCCTGGCACGAAGGAGACACGCTCCCGAGCACGGGAGCCTCCACGGACCTCAGGAATGGGAGCCGATGGGAGGGCGGTGGTGGTGGTGGTGGTGGCGGGGCCAGACAGACTAGCTGGCCTTTGGTGGCTGCCGAGACCCGCCTCCACAAGGGAGTCATCCTCCGAGCTGCTGTGGTCCCCAGCTGAGGTGGATGGTGCTGAGGACTCCTCGGTGTGGCTCCCTCGCCCTCCGTGCCACTGGGTCCCTCTGACCACTCATCCGATGCTGACTCAGTCTGGCTCCGCTGCTCCTCCTGGTCCGTGGAGCTGTCCCCTCCTGTGGCCGTGGATGTATCTGCAAACAATTAGGGAAACAGACACACATCAGTCACCTGCACTGACCGCACACACCACAGTAAGTACAGCACATTACAGAGCAAGCCCTGGCATCCTTAGTTGAACATTGCCTAAAGTCCTCGCACAGATTCGGGGAAGCCAATTGTCAGTGTGATGGTCAACCATGGGACTCACACCCCTCCTGCCCTTGCACCCATCTGTCTGGTGCCTGTCTGATGGTAAGACCCCAGTGTGGACACATGCACCACCTACACAGTTGTTGGACATTGCAGGGAACACGGTGAAGCATGTGAACATGCACACATCACATCTCTTGCCACTGAGTCAGTGCAGGTGTCCGGATAAAGGGATGGCCAGATTCTAATTAGAAATGCATGTGATGCATACCAGCACCAGACACCATGATGCACCCATGTCCGGATAGTCAATGCCACAATGGGGTGCATGTTGCACATGTCACTCCCCTGCAGGATCAGTCCCAGGAAGTTGAATACCATGACACAGGAATGCGTGCAAAGTCATACATTACTGTCTCTAGTCACATGGCCATGGCAGCCAGACAACAACAGTCTGCACTGTGTCACAATCCGAGGGCATGGGGAATGCAAGTTATGTGACTGACAAGTGCACATGTCCATCCCCCAAAAACCACATCATCTGTACTACTATTTGTCCACGTCATACCAACTGGACATATGGGGGACATGAAACACAACTCCCTGAACATGAGCACCTCACAGTGTGCTGTGAATGAAAATACAGCTTCCTGAAAGTCACAGTCGCAAACACCTGTGTGCACAGTCAAGTGATCAGACACCTATAAGTCACAGAAGTATCGTCTATCATGGTCACATCTCAGATGGCATGCTGAGCCCCAAACGATGAACATACCAGTAGTCCGGACAACGAAGACACAGCACAATGAGACAGAGGCAGACACCTGAGGGTACATTTCACGGATCACAACATGCCAGATGATACATGGGAGTGGGAGTACAGAGTGTATTGTATGCACTGGGGTAGGCATGACTGTCCAGCTCCACCTGTAAGAGGGATGAGTCCTGGACAGTAGGCAGGTGGCTAAGCATGTGTGACACACTGGATACACATACTCCTGAGGCCCAAATATTGTTCCCACCAGCAGCATGGGTGTGTGCCACATTCCCCAGGGACATGTGGTGAGTCAGAGCAGCAAGCGGACCACATATCAAAGTTACACGCAGATCACATGTCAGAACTTAGGCACTGTGTAGGCAATTGACCCACCCATGAATCGCACAACATAGTCACGGGAACAAATGCTGTCCTCCACCTTGAGCAAAGCAAAATGCAATGACACAGTACCCAAATGACACAGTTTCCTGACTATAAGGGCCACACATATGCGTATCAGAGGAGAAGTGGGCATGTAACAAATGAGGGACATGGGTCCTGGACCACATGACTGATGTACTGTGGAAGTTTAACCAGGCCAGAGGAGGGCACATAGCATGTCAGACAAAGTGCACAGTGCAGTCATGGACTCACCCCTCCTTGCTGCTGTCTGTCCCTCAGCTGCCCATCCAGGTCAGGGAAGACCACCGCCAGGATCCGGAGCATGTGGGGGGTCAGGGTCCGGTGTCCGCCCCTCCTGCGAGGAGGCGACAGCTTCAGCTGGACCCTTGCGATCCTCCGGGTCCAGCCACGAAGGTCCTGCCACCTCTTTTGGCAGTTGCGGATCCTGCGCCTGTAGACCCCCACGGATCTTACTTTCCGGGCGATGGTCAGCCAGATGTCCTGCTTCTGGTGGGCATCAACCTGTGAGGATGACAAAGTGAAAAGGCCATTACTACACATGCAACATATCCATGCATCACACAGTTGGATATACATGTCTCAATTACAGGGGCATATGATGTACACAGGCAGTGCAACAATGGCTATGAACAGTTTGCCAGCAGTCACTACATGGTATCATTGCATGGGAAGTAAACCTAGTTGGAATGCACTGTTACTGCACTGTACCAGTTCAGTGCATGTAACTACATACTTTGGGGTGTGACAACTACTCAGTGGGCATGCTAGCCAGTGGTGTGCACAGTGAAAGTCCTGCTAGTCATACAACATGCACAATTAGTGATGCAGTGGACAGCACTCACCTGCTCTCCTGGTTTCCCATACAGCTTGCTGTACTGTGGAAGGAGGCTGTCCAGCAGGGCCTGGTTCTCCTCAAGGCTGGGGCTCTCTCCACAGTACGTGCCATTGCAGGAGCCAGAGGATGCATAAACAGCAGCAGTGTTGGTGGCAGATGTCGTCCTGGAGCATGTAGTGCAGGCAAGTGAGCTCTCAGGGGAACAGCCAGCATTATATGTGTGCTGCAGAGGCAGATACTGTCCCATGTGTCCAAAGTGATAGGTCCAAGTCGTTTGCATCTTCTAAATCTGACCAATCCATGGTTTAGCAGCACTAATACACGCCCACAGCATCCTTCAAATCTTCAACTTCATGACACCCATGAATTTGCAACATTGTTGTGGCTGGCCAACTGAATTCACTGCATCAGACTCGTTGGAGCTTCGAAAACGCGTCCGTTGCCATGCCAAGCCCCAGCCAATGTGTGCGCACCGATCGGTCCATTGCTGTACAACGCGTACCCGCGATACAATGCGTACCCGCGATACAACGCGTACCCGCTCACATTGAATGCAATGGGCCGGCCGGGCACACCGATCGGTCCATTGCTGTACAACGCGTACCCGCGATACAACGCGTACCCACTCACATTGAATGCAATGGGCCGGCCGGGCACACCGATCGGTCCATTGCTGTACAACGCGTACCCGCGATACAACGCGTACCCGCTCACATTGAATGCAATGGGCCGGCCGGGCACACCGATCGGTCCATTGCGGTTCAACGCGTACCCGCTCACATTGAATGCAATGGGCCGGCCGGGCACACCGATCGGTCCATTGCTGTACAACGCGTACCCGCGATATAACACGTACCCGCTCACATTGAATGCAATGGGCCGGCCGGGCACACCGATCGGTCCATTGCTGTACAACGCGTATTACGAATACAACGCGTACCCGCTCACATTGAATGCAATGGGCCGGCCGGGCACACCGATCGGTCCATTGCTGTACAACGCGTCCCTGGACAAGTCACTGGCATATGTCACCATGCCTGTCACAGGTGAACATATGCCAGCCACATATACTTCCCAGGGAGTGAGGGGCACACCTACAACACCACAGCCTGTCCACACTGTATCCTAAGGCATGTAAGGCTGCATTACCTATTCCGTGTATGGGGTGAACATGTTGTTCTGTGGGTGTCACTTTGGGGCTGCCACTCCCAGGCTGTGCACGTGTTCATGGGGACAGGATCCTTGGTGTGTCGTGCACATGACCACTGTGATGTGCAACTGTTCATTCCTGAGCATGTGGCATGGTCACATTTCACGGTGGTGTATGTGTATGTCATGTCACATACCCCCTGAGTCCCATGTGGGATGGTATGTACGTCCCAGGGTGACCCATTGGCACAATAGTGATGGTCCTCCACAGTCTGTGTGCATGTTGTGTTTACAATGTCTTGATTCCATGTGCACAATGGGAGACAGTCTCCACATCCACGTTGTTTGTGCATGAACTTTGATGTTGTGCATGTGTGTGTCACAGACGTCCATGTCTGTCCTGACGAGGCAACAGGGACCACTACCTGTGGGGGTCATGGTTGTTTTGCTGTGGTGTATTCATGATGCACCATGTCATACCAGTGTCCATGTGGCAATACAGGGTCCCTGGGAATCTACCTGTCGATGAGCTGTGATGCCTGGGGCACATCTGTCCACACATGTCACTGTGGGGTGTGTTTGGAACGTGGCAGCAGTAGATGGGAACTGTGACACGGCCTCATGATATCCCATGGCACAACATGGGACTTGTTGATGCCACTTGTTGAACTGTGATGTTAGATGTTGGCCATGTAGGTGCCATACATGTCCTTACGGAACTGCACACATCATGTACTTGTGTCTCATAATGATGTATCATGTGATATTGTGTATGGTCAATGCCACATATGTGGGGTGACTGACAATCTTTCTTTCTTTACCTATGCACTGCAGGGCACCAGCTGTCCATAGACCATTCCCTGACCTTGCATCCCTGGTGGAACGGGACTGCATCCGACGGTACCGCTTCACCAGGCCGCTGATTGAGGAATTGATGGTGCGCTTGGCCCCACATTTGCAACCTGGCCGGACATACCCCACAGCGCTGACCCCCAAGGTGAAGGTGATGGCAGCCCCACACTTATTTGCCACCGGTACCTTTCAACACTCTGTGGCGTCTGCTGGTGGGATGTCACAGACCATGTTCAGCTGTGTGCTCCGCAATGTTTTGGAGGCTATGTTGAGATACCTGAACCAGTACATCTATTTCCCTAGACCTCAACAACTCACTGACGTGAAGAGTGACTTCTATGCCCTGGGGAGGATGCTGCATGTCATTGGCTCCATTGATGGGACACATGTGGCTTTGATACCACCACAGGCACATGAGCAGGCATACAGGAACCGCAAACATTACCATTCGGTCAATGCACTGGTGGTATGTCTTGCTGATATGAGCATCTCACACGTGTGTGCCCGTTTCCCCGGTTCTGCACACGATGCCTACGTGATGAGTAGTCGCATCCCGAGGATGATGTCACAGATGCGGAACCAGCGTGCCTGGCTTGTCGGTGTGTACTGACTTTGTACCATTGTGTGTGTTCTGCGATGTAGTATTCCACCCTCTTTTCCAAATCAGGTAATGTGCAATTGTCCATATGTAGGTGACTCCGGATACCCCAACATGCCGTGGTTGCTGACGCCCCTCAGGAACCCTGTGACACCAGCCCAGATGCGCTACAATGAGGCACATGGTCGGACCAGGAGAGTCATTGAGCGGACATTTGGTCTCCTGAAGAGCCGCTTCCGCTGCCTGGACAAGACAGGAGGGGCCCTCCCATATGCCCCAGCAAAGGTGTGCAAGATTGTCATCGTCTGCTGCATGCTACACAACCTGGCTGTGCGGAAGGAGTTGCCTCTCATCCTGGATGACGATGATCAACATCCGCCACCTGTGGAGGATCCTGGCCTGGACCACGATGCCAGTGATGATCATGATGATGATGGTGATGTCCGCACACAGCTCATCACCAACTTCTTCAGCTGAATGTGAGTATCCGGAGATGTCATGTCAATGATGTGAGTATGCATGATATGTGTTGGTGGTGCTCTGGTGCTGTTTGAGTGTGGCCATGTGCTACATGACTGTATGCGTGTAGCGATGTGTCCTTACAGTTAGTCTGTACTCCACAACAGTGTTGACATGCTAACTTGGTTCTGGGTGGGTATCTTGTGACATGTATTGGGCATGAGTATTGCAGTTCTGTCCTGTTCTTCAGTGCTTTTGACTGTGTGTCATTTCTGTCCTTCACAGGGTACTTTCAGAGTTGTTTGGTCAACTGTGATCCCCCAACACCGTGATTGAACTTCCAGGGTGGTAGCTGTCGTGTCCCCACAGGTGATGTGCGCCACACCCATGGATTTCCTTCCTTCTACACTTGTTGACTGTGTGCCCACTGCCAGGTGGGATTACCTTGCATCTGTAGTGGTTACAACATGTTGCAAATGTGTAATAAACCTGTGCTTCACTTTGTGATGTGCGTTGTCTGTGGTCACACATCTGACTGATATTTGCTTACTGCACCAGTGGGCTAGTTGACAAAGACTGTGAATAGGTGTTGTGTCTGTGCATTGCACCGTATTTCCTGGCAACATCAGTGTAGGCGATGAGTCAGGTGGCCTTGGTGTGTATATGTTGTGTAGCCCTGGTGGTGTGTCTCCCTCATATGTGTCACGTTGCCATGACTCACATGCCTGTGTTGTACTTGCTGTAGCAGTTAGCATGCACAGTGTAATTTCGCAGGTCATCATCTCCATGACAGAAACCACGTTGGAATCACAACAGAGGCAGGTATGGTGTATTAGTGAGTTTATTGTCATACATGTGTGAGTATAGTGCACAGGATGGTGGGTGCTGTACATTGTGATTGTAATCCAAAGTTCCTAGATGATTTGGTAGTCCTGGTAGCAGAAATGTCCTGAGTAAAGTCCACAGTCATCTGATACATTGGTCCAACTTGTACTCCCCATGTCATGTGGGGGAGTTGTGTTGCATTCAACAGGGTGAACAATTTGCCCACAAAGGTGATTATCCAGAACAGGTTTTGGCTTCCTGGGGGTTGCGCATGGCCATCGGCCTCTCAGTTGCCCTTCCTCAGACAACCCCTCTTCTTTGGGGGGGGACCCTCAAGTGCAGGCTGCTGCGGTGCAGGGGACTCTCCGCCAGAGTCATCCTCCCTCCCTGTGGCAGTTGCAGTTGTTTCAGCACCAGATGTTGTGGGCACACAGGGAGGTGTTGACATGTTGCTGCTCATCTGGCGGAGGCATTGTAATATGTCCCTATGCACCGCCGTCATCTCTTGCAGTGTGTCCCACTTGGCTCCATGCGGGACATGTGTAAGTCCAAGCGGGCATGATGGGCAGCCTGCTGCTGTCGTATGTCCCTGAGGATCCCCACTACCTGGCTGAGCTCTCCGGTGCTGGTCTGGTACGCATCGGCTATGCGTACCAGTTGTGGGTCATCATGCAGTCCAGACCCCTCTGCGAGCAGCGACCTATGTCTACCACCCCTCCCACCACCCCTGGCGACACGTGCAGTACCTGAGGTGGCACGCACAGGTGACCCTGGGCCCCCTTGGGGGTTGTTGGTGGTGTTGGTGTCCATAGCCCCACGTTGGGCAAGGGTCCGTGTGCTGGTGGTGGTGGTGGTCCTTGGTCTGTCCGTGTCGGCAGGGGTGGATTGTGTGTTGTCAGTCGTTGGAGGGGTGGGTGCAGGGGGTGCAGCTGGTGGTCCTGCTGGTGCTGCATGATGACTCGCTCCGGAGGTGCCAGGGTAGGTCTTCGTCATCCAATGAGGGCAGAGGCTGTTCCACACCAGTGAGCTCCGTTTCCCCTGGATCCTGGGACAGGGACTCCTCAGCGTCTGCTGCTGTGTCCCCATCATCACCTGTTTTTGGGAGACACACACAATGTATGTTATGTTTCTGCAGGCATCAATGGTTGACACACCTGACAGTTGTGACTGTACCTCTGGATGCGGGCCTGTACATTGCATTGTCCTAAGTTGTCACAGTCAGAGGTTGATATTGGTGTAGCACATTGTCCTGCATACTTTGAGCATTTCAATTTGAATGTTGGGGTGTGTACATGGTCTGCATTTGTTGTATTTGGTTGACATCCGGCCCTCCTTCTCCCCCCAGCCCAGTTATCCCACCATGAAGCATGCCACCCTTGCAGTGGGTTCAGGTTGACTCTCAGGATGTCAGTGAGTGGTGTCCTGCTGTTGGTGGTGCCCAGTTCCCAGCAGGGCCTTGTGCTCCCCACAGCGGTACCCACTGTCAGCCATCTTGTCAGTTCTTTTCCACTCCCTGTGATGTGCGCATGGTTCAGGGTGGTGTTGATGGGACAGTTGTGGGGGTGACCAATATCTGTGACTGCCACTCCCATCATGCTATTGCCTCCACCCCCCTTCCCAGCATGCCCATGCTTCCTTCCTTTTGACTCTGCTTCCCTGTGGGGTTGTGTGCCTGGGCTGACAAGATGGCTAGACAGTGTTATCCTGGGGTTAGTTTTGCTACAAGTCCCATGTGTGTCCCTGTGCTTCACACAGCATGACCCAGGGTTGTGGTTATTTCTGGGATATTTGATTAGAGTGTGAGGCAATGCATTCTCCCAGGTGAGTTGTGTGGAGTTTGTGTTAGGGGTGTGTGTGAGTGGAGCTGCTGGTAACTATGGTCAGTGCTGTGAGTCCTCCTTCCCACCCAGCCAGATATCCCACCATGGAACGTGCTTCCATTGCAGGGAGTGCAAGTTGTCTTTCAGGATGTCAGTCAGTAGTGTCCTGCTGTTGGTTGGTGCACAGTTCCCAGCAGGGCCTTGTGCTCCCCACAGCAGTACCCAGTGTCAGCCATCTTGTCAGTTCTTTGCCACTCCCTGTGATGTGCACATGGTTCAGGGTGGTGTTGATGGGACAGTTGTGAGGGTGAACAATATCTGTGACTACCACTCCCATCATGCTATTGCCTCCACCCCCCTTCCCAGCATGCCCATAGTTCCTTCCTTTTGAGTGTACTTCACTGTGTGTGAGTGTGACAGCAATGGCAAGATGGCTGACAGTGGTGTCCTGCTGTTGGTTGGTGCCCAGTTCCCAGCAGGGCCTTGTGCTCCCCACAACATAGCACCAGTGTCAGACATCTTTGATGTGGCTTTTCACTACCTGGTAGGTGTGCATGCTTTAGTGTGAGCTTGCTGGGCCATGTTGGTGAGGGATGTTGAGCTGTGACTACCACTCCCATCATGCTATTGCCTCCACCCCCCTTCCCAGCATGCCCATACTTCCTTCCTTTTGAGTGTACTTCACTGTGTGTGAGTGTGACAGCAATGGCAAGATGGCTGACAGTGGTGTCCTGCTGTTGGTTGGTGCCCAGTTCCCAGCAGGGCCTTGTGCTCCCCACGACTGAGCACCAGTGTCAGACATCTTTGATGTGGCTTTTGACTCCCTGTGAGGTGTGCATGCTTGGGTGTGATCTTGCTGGGCCATGTGGGTGGGGGATGTTGGGCTGTGACTACCACTCCCATCATGCTATTGCCTCCACCCCCTTCCCAGCATGGCCCATGCTTCCTTCCTTTTGACTCTGCTTCCCTGTGGGGTTGTGTGCCTGTGCTGACAAGATGGCTGACAGTGTTATCCTGGGGTTAGTTTTGCTACAAGTCCCATGTGTGTCCCTGTGCTTCACACAGCATGACCCAGGGTTGTGGTTCTTTGTGGGATATTTGATTAGAGTGTGAGGCAATGCATTCTCCCAGGTGAGTTGTGTGGAGTTTGTGTTAGGGGTGTGTGTGAGTGGAGCTGCTGGTAACTATGGTCAGTGCTGTCAGTCCTCCTTCCCACCCAGCCAGATTTTCCACCATGGAACGTGCTTCCGTTGCAGGGAGTGCAAGTTGTCTTTCAGGATGTCAGTCAGTGGTGTCCTGCTGTTGGTTGGTGCCCAGTTGCCAGCAGGGCCTTGTGCTCCCCACAGCAGTACCCAGTGTCAGCCATCTTGTCAGTTGTTTTCCACTCCCTGTGATGTGAGCATGGTTCATGGTGGTGTTGATGTGCGCATTGTGAGGGTGGGCAATATCTGTGACTACGACTCCCATGATGCTATTGGCTACACTGACTTGCCCAGCATACACAGGATTCCTTCCTTTCAGTGGGCTTCACTGTTAGGTGGTGTTGTAGTGGTGGCTACATGTCTGTGCGTTTGTTAGTTATATTTGTGCCACTGCCTAGCTGTAGTTGTAGTTGTGTTTGTACATGTGATGACACAGTTACATATCACTATGAGGTGGCATGTGTTGTGTTTATCTGACTGACATACACATTTTGGGATGATTCTGTTTTGGTTGCTGTGGATTTGCTAAGGGTGCATGGTTTGACTCTCCCCTTGACAGTGATGTGTGTGTATTGTCGCACAATATTGTGTACATTTGTTGTGTACTCACCAGGCTCTGGGATGTTTTCTAGTCCATATACGCTCACTGGTGGTAGGATGGCCCTCACCTTCTCCTCCCAGGGCCTGAGGTATACTGGTTTAGCAGGAGGGCCACTGCCGGTGTGTTGGCTCAAGAGGTAGTCCTTCTTCAACAGGTCCCTGACCCTCCTGCGCACGTCATACCACCTGTTCTGGATGTCTCCCTTTGTGCGCAAACATGGTGATTGTGCGTTCACCCTGTCGACAATCCTCTCCCACATCTTGGTTTTCTGCGACATGGGTGTCTGTTGGACCAGTGTACCAAACAGCTGTGGCTCTACCCTGAGGATCTCATCTACCAGGACTTCCAATTCACTATCTAGGAACTTTTGATTCTTCTATGGGGGCATGGTGATGGGTGGTGGTGGTGTGTGATGTGTGTGTTGGTGTGCAAGTGAGGGTGTGTGAGTGTGTGTTTTGCTGGGTGTATATGAGTGTGCTATTTGTTGAGGTGCTGCTGGTGTGTGGCTTGTGTGATGGATGAGCTGTGAGTGTGTGTGTGGTTGCTGTCTGTTGGTGTTGAGTGCTGGCAGGTAATTTGAATTTGCAAAGGATCATTGTAGGGATTTGTGTCCTTTATATGGGTGGAGTTGTGGGTGTGTCTTTGTTCCCTGTTTCCCCCCCCCAGTATTTATTGGCTTTGTAATTGCTTGTTTGGCCTTTTTTTGTGTGTTTTTTCCTTAGTACTTTTTGTGCATGTAGGAGACGTTCTTCTGACGGAGTCGGACCCTGCAGTTGTCTCGTGCGAGCTTCTCAGATTCGTTCACGCTGTGTTTGTGCTGTTTTCTGTGCTGCGTACGCGTCGGTCGCGGTGTATTGGGTTGCTTCGGCTCGCAGTTTTGTATGCGTGTTGGTCGTACGGCTTGGGCTCCGTGCGACTCGGTCGTGTTTTCCACGCGTTGCATCGTACTTGGCGGGTCGGAGTTCGCGGGTACGTTTCGTTCTGGATTCTTCCTGGTGCATGTCGGTCGGTTCGATTCGCGTGGTTTTCCGGCCGGATAGCTGTTTTCCGCGCGGTTCGGTCGTTCGGCTTGTGTTCCGTACGAGTCGGTCGGATTTTGCACGCTTCTCATCGTACTTTGCAAGTCGGGCTGCACCGGTACGTGTCGGTCGGAATGAATTCCGGCTCCGAGTCGGTCGGTACGTTCTCCGGCCCGAATCGGAATCGGCCCCATAGTCTTTTGTATCGAAACAGACCAACATGTGTAGAAAAGGCTGTAATGTACCTGCATCTTCTTCAAGTTCTAACTGATAATAACCTTTATTTAAATCAAGGCGAGAGAAGATCTTTGCATCATTTAATTGCATTATCATGTCATCAATGTGTGGAACTGGATGTCGTTCTCGTTCAATTGCCTAGTTAGCCTGACGCATGGCAACGCATATGCACACACCTCCTTCACTGTCCTTTTTGGGCACTACAACTATGGGAGAAACCCATGGCGCTGGACCAGTAGAACGCTCAATAATATCATGCTTAAGTAACGATTCAAGTTCTTTCTCAACAGCTTCTTGCAAATGAAAGCAATTTGTCTATGTCTTTGAGCAATATGGCTTTCATAGTCTTAAGTCCTCATTAATATGCAACTTCACTTTCATAGTCTAAACTTTTCTCAAATCTTGAATTAACTAAGGGAACTGACTTGTTATTTCGTGGTGAGCATTACTGTTGTAATTCATAGAAATCAGCCCCATATCAGCGGCTGAGCTGAAACTGAGTAGTCAGTGCTGCAGCAAAAAATGATGGATGGAATACTGAATAAATTAAATATTCACCACCAGTCAAGAGATCTGGGTTAAATCCATCGTTC
This sequence comes from Calotriton arnoldi, assembly GCA_963921515.1. Classification (NCBI taxonomy): domain Eukaryota; kingdom Metazoa; phylum Chordata; class Amphibia; order Caudata; family Salamandridae; genus Calotriton; species Calotriton arnoldi. The sequence goes on from CAWUFW010014088.1 coordinate 151,827, forward strand.
TTTTGCTCACTACACCACCCCAGTTTAGACCCAGCCATATGCAAATCAGTCTCGACCCTGCTCCTCATGGGAACAGTCCAGCCCGAACTGCCAAGCCGGGTCCTTCTGGACCAGAAACAAGCATACTGGGACCAGTTCGGGGTGCCACCCCTCATCAGCCAGACTAGCTTGAATCTAGTGGCACAGGGAGCAAGGGACCCACGTCTGGACATACCCATCCCACTTAGGGCAAAAAATGCTGCAGCAACAAATGATGGACTGAATGCTGAATGAATCAAACATTCGCCACCAGTCAAGAGATCTGGGTTAAATTTATCGTTCTTTTGCGCACTACCCCACCCCAGTTTAGACCCAGCCATAGGCAAATCAGTCTTGACCCTGCTCCTCATGGGAACAGTCCAGCCCGAACTGCCAAGCTGGGTCCTCCCTAGACCAGAAACAAGCATCCTGGTACCTGGGACATGGAGGACCTGGCTTGGCAGTTCAGGCTGGACTGTTCACATGGGGATCAGGGTCAAGACTGATTTGCATACGGGCGGATCTAAACTGGAATGGTGCGGCGTGGAAAAAAAATGGATTTAAACCAGATCTGTGACTGCGGGTGAATGTTTGATTTGTTGAGCATTCCGTCCATCATCAGTTTTTTTTGTATTTGTCACCCTAAGTGGGAAGGGTATGCCCTGACGTGGGTCCCGTGCACGCTAAGCCACCAGATTTAAGCTAGCCTGGCTGATGAGGGGTGATAATCCGAAACTCGTCCCAGTATGCTTGTTTCTGTTCCAGGGAGGACCTGGCTTGGCAGTTCAGACTGGACTGTTCCCATGGGGAGCAGGGTCACGACTGAGTTGCATGTGGCTGGGTCTAAACTGTAATGGTGTGGCACGCAAAAAACAATGGATTTAACCCAGATCTGTGACTAGGGGTGAATGCTTGATTTATTCAGCATTCTGTCCATCATCTGTTCTTTTTGAAACTGAGTACACAGGCACTGGACGATGTGCCTGGAAGCACATGGATGGGTGCTTGTACCTTTGTTTTCTTGTGTTCCATTGTCGCTACAAATGAACCTTGGCTTTTTAAGGGCATCAATGCAGCACATGTATACACTTTGGTTTTCGATGGCATAAGTTGCGGCAATGGAGATAGTTCATTGTATTTCTTCTCAGGCATAATGTTATTGATGCACCACTGTCGATAATGAAAGGTATCGAACAACCATTTACTTTCAGTGTAATTTTCGGACAATGTTTGAATGACTTTAGAGCTTTGGTATGTCGATTTTTCTTTGACTGACATTTTCCTTCACAAGTGACCAAACCAACATGTGCATGCTTTTCTGAGATGACCATCAAGATGGTGCAATCATTTTCATCCATTTCACTTGATACTGATACCGTAGAACTCTTTGGCGAGGATTTAGATGACAATTGACTTTGCTCACTGTCGATTTGTCTCAACTGATATCGCAGCTTGGCCTTTTGGGTGTATGCCGAACGTTGTTCCTGGAACGTTCTGGTGGCTATTTTGTCATTGCGCTGTGACACACTTACTTGTCCCTTTGCTTTGAAAACCATCACAAAATGATTCTTATTCTTACAGCCTTTACATATGTGTCCAAGAGCTGGACATTTACCTTGGTGTGGAAATGAAAATCCACATCTAAAACGCAACTTCTTTTTACCAGTAGACATCATTTCTGTCCTTCAGTCCTTTGTTTTGGCTTACTTTTCACACTCATGACGGATTTGTTCTGGGCATCACCGGCCTCCATGTCAGTAGCTTCTCTATTAGCATACTCTTCAGCTCTGGCAGCCATTAACACTCACTCCAGACTAAGTGCCTGATTACTACTTTGGCGGTGCGGCGCTGGGTCTGCCCCACCGCCAGAGCCATGGTCAGGTCGCCCGCTAAATTAGGAGTTTCCTCCTGTCTGATGGGCTTTTTTTTTTTTACGTTTCCACTGTGGTGCCCTGAAAATGGGCACTGCAATGCACTGCAATGGGATCACCAAAAACAGTTTCTGCACGGCATGGTCTTTTAAGTCCATGCCACACAGTAACTGGGGTACATGCATAAAGAGGGGCACATGTTGTGCCCCCCTGCATGCATCCCCTTGCAGGGCCCCCTTTGTTTCTTCTCTGCCACAGTGTTCATGGAGTAGGAACCTCCATGACACTGCCGGCAGAGAGGAAACTCGTAATATGCTTGTCGGGATGACCGGCAGTCCCGCCAAGCATATTGTGGCCTCCTGACCACCGCAGCACTGCCAGGGGTTGGTGGCTCCCTGGCGGCTGCGGCAGAGCAATGGCGGTCCAACCGCCCTAATAGTAGTAGGGTGGTCGAGAGACCGCCACCATTGCGCCCCCACGAGTCTGGCGCTCCATGGACTGTCAGACTCATCATAGAGCCTTAAGAGTTTCTCTCAGCATTTAACGTCTGAATGAATCTGACAAACATTCATCAACAACTCTCAGACGCATAGCTTCTTCATCATTAAATTCTTTTCACTTACAATGTCTGATGAGTGTGTCGAGCCTCTCCACAAATTCATCAATGGTTTCACCAACCTTTTAATGTTCTTGGTTGAAAATGTATTGTTCATAATCAACATTTGGCCTGGATTAAACTTGAGATTTAACACGTCTTTAATCTGACGATATGTGATTTCTTCATCAGTTCGCGGCATTCTCTTTATGACTTCTTTCGTGCCATTGCCAGCAAGATTTCTGAGATACTTGATAATCATTTTGTTATCAGTCTCTTCAAGGCATCAATGAAATCCTCAAAAGTCTCTATCCAAGCAGTCCATCTATTGCCAATATTTTGTTTTTTGGTTGTATCGAACAGTAGTGGTGGTTTTAGGAATGCAGCAACGTTGTAGCCATTTCTGGAAGTGGTTGATATTGAGGGTGGAGCTCACTCCAGCTCCCTTGGCAGTTCATCTTGAACCTGTTTGTGTGAGCCATCTCTAAGGCCTTGAGATGTGCTGGCCTCTGGATTGTCCTTGATGACTTTTGGAAAAACGGCTTCGGTCTTTGACTCCATTGAAAAAAAGTGTCTCCCTATTCCAAAGACAGTTGAAACGATTCTGATTGTCGCCCACTGCTATGTTCCTGTTCCGACCACCTTCACAGCCCCTCAGGCGGCTGGACAGGACCCACCCATATTCTAAGCACAGCCCCTGTGCATGCCTGGGTGGTGACACCTGGCGCTGAGGTCGTACTTGCTTGATTTACTGAGGTTCTGGTGAGTAAATAACTGTTTTATTCTTTGGCGTCTCTTTGCGCACACTTTGACTTCATCACTTTCTAATGGTAACATTATCTTTCACCTTGTGATTATCAATAACTGCTTTCTGAAAACCTGGTTGTATCTGCCTTTAGCGATCACGCTCCAGATTACATATGACTGTATTGCATAGCAGAAAAGTACCTTTGCATATGATCTGACCGGCAGGTTCTCGGTCATCGATACGAAGATATCTTTGCAGTGCTTTCGTAGTTTTTATGTTCTTTAAGGCAGCCATAGTTGCACTTTAATTCCACATGCATTAAGTGTTGGTTCCGCACTTCGACTGCAACACACATGGCATGCACAAGCAGTTTGTTTGGACCACGGCAAACTCTCTGGGAGAGCACGGTCACTCTTCAGGTTACTTATCCCTAACTCATTGCCAGTTGTAGCGTCCTCCCCAGCATAGGTACCGCAAAGGACTACGCCACACACAGAGCTTATTAATACACATCTTTGTTCTTGTGCGTGTAACTGCGAACTCAACATTATAAACCAGCCTTCAGTGCATTCCACTCTAACACTTAGTTCACAGTTCTACAAAGTCCATTTGGTGCCAAAAGGGTTTCATCTTTTCTAATTCACAAAACACTACAGTATATATTAAAATATTTAAGATTTACTACTTTAAAATATATATTATAAGGATAGGGACACAATATTTGTGTAAACAATATTTTTGACATGATATTTGTGTTACACGATATTGTAGATTCTGATATTGTGTCAGTGATCCCTAAAGTGCTTGTGCTCTCTCCTTTAAACATGGTAAAATTGACCTACACCTAATTGACATATTGAATTTACTCATAAGTACCTAGTAAAGTGGTGCTACATGTACCCAGGGCCTGAAAATTAAATGCTACTAGTGGGCCTGCAGCACCTATTGTGCCACCCCCTTAAGTAACCCTTTAAACAATGTCTCAGGCCTCCCATTGCAGCCTGTGTGTGCAGTTTTTAATTGCCATTTCAACCTGGCAAAATAAACCTTCCTCCAGGCCAAACACTCCTTTTTAATGCATGTAGGTCACCCTAAGGTATGCCCTACACAGCCCAGAGAGTAGGGTGCATTGTAGTTAAAAAGTTGGGCATGTACTTTTAAGTTTTACATGTCCTAGTAGTGAAAAACTCCTAAATTAGTTTTTCACTACTTTAAGGCCTACCTCAGCTACAGGATAACATTGAGTTATGTTATTATATTTAATAAGTTATAACTTTCAACTGGGAGCAGGAAGACAGGTCGAGTTTGGTGTCTATGGAATTGCAGTTAAAAGGCCTTTTTGAATGGAATTTTAAGTTACAATTCTGAAAAGCCATTTTTATTTACGTTGGCATTTTCTTGTCCTAACCATTTGGTGCCTGAGGCCTGTTCCTGGGTCCCATGACTAGGTGTAGAGAGGGAGAACACTGCCTGGCATACCAGTGGTACTAAACCTGAGAATACTGTGAGCAGCTATGCCAGCACCCCCAAATTTCACTTGTTTTTCTCTACCGAAAAAGGACAACAATCCTAAAACACGTGTTTGGAGGTACACAGCACTGGCTGCCCCAACAATGGTGAATACTAAAGATTTTCAACTGAAGTGTGTGTTATCATGCACAGCATTTACCACAATATATCTGGGCTAATTGTGTGCTGGTATGCGAGGCAGTGTGCTCCCTCCTCCTTTCAGTGTGTGTCGTAAGCACCCTTGCACTATGGCACATGAGTGTCTGTGTTGGCGCTAGGCAGCACTAAGTGCTCCAGCCCAAAGTGTGAGCAGGAATCCAACATACCTTGGTAAATATATTGCATTACTGCCCTTTCCCTCTGACGCAGTGTGGTGCAGCAAGCTATCTTGCTGCCCTGTGCTGTGTGAAATTTTGATAAATGTGGGCCTGATGCACTCAGCAAAGTGAACAGATAAACTGTGGTGTATTACATGCCAACTCCTTTTGAAACCAAGACAGTGTATGCAAGCACTCTCTGATGCAAAAAGTGCATTTATTTCTGTGAGCGGCACACATAACATTTAAAAACCTCCTGACCAGTGCTTAATTTGTGGCGGTGGTTTCCGGTGCTCTGCACCAGCCCTTAATTGATAACACCGGCACTTATGACAGTCTGCCACATGGTGGTACTGTTTGAGTAAATTAGAGATAAGCAGAACAACAATTGTTTATTAATTCAATATACTTTAAAAATTATTAATAACTGCCTCCCAGGCCATTCTTATAGCTTTGGGGGCCTGGAATAGTCTGAATTATTTCACTTGTAGAAGTGTGATGGTTAGTAGTTGTGTTGGTACTATTATTGGCAGTGCTGGCAGGGGCAATGGGTGTTGCAATCTGCAGAGGCCTCCTGACGAGGGCCCAGCACTTATTTTTTTTTACAAATTAAGCACTGACTACAAGACCTGTAGCGAACAGCCATATATATGAAAAGGTGCGAGTGGGCGAGAGTAGAACGATGCACAGAGGTAGTTGAAAAGAGACAAGATCAAAATTCCCCACCAGACACCCTCCTTTACTCCAATTAATATTGTAAAGCTCAAGACATTGAAGATGTGCATTGCTTTTCCTATCCTGTTTTCTCTGATTCCGTATTCCGGAAAAGTGTTTTAGAGTAAAAGTTTAATCCTTATGTTGGGACCGTGGTTACATTTTCTTGACCTTCTGTCATTGCAGGCAAACGGGAATGGGGCTCTGCAACACAATGGCCCGCATAGGTGGGATTGTGGCACCACTGGTACAGCTGACCGGAGAGTATTTCCGCTTCCTGCCGCTGGTAATCTACGCCTGCGCTCCCATAATCTCCGGCATAGCTGCTTGCTTCCTGCCAGAAACGCTCAATGTCGCCTTACCGGACTCTATAGAAGAGGTGGAGAACAGGTGGGTTCTAAATCTGCAATGGAAACTGTATCTGTGATGGGGAATGCGTCTTGGAACTGGTCGAAAGAATGGGTAGTGTTGTAGCCTTGGTGCATTAAAATGACATTTATAACAGCTACATCGAAGCCAAAGGTGACTGAAGGGCCTCAAAGACCACCCTTTAGACTGCTTCACTAGCAAAATGTAAGGCGAGGAATTTATAATAGTGCTAGGCCGATAACTATGTTATTATACAACATTATAGGAAGACATGTTAATGCAATGATTGGGTTTTGTAGAGCATGGTAAAGGTAGAGTAGGCCAAAGTAGTAGGTGTTGTGCTTTGTGTGAAAAGTAGAGAAGCTATCCCCACCCTGGCCCTCACTCTGAGAGGACTATTAATGCAGCCGGAAAAAAAAACAATGTAATGCAAATGGCAGTGCATTAATACTGAAAAGAGCTGAAAGGATGTACGTGCCATTGCAGGGTCCAGAGGGGCAGAGACAGCAGCAGTGCAGTGGCAGATGTCGTCTTGGAGCATGTAGTGCAGGCAAGTGGGCTCTCAGGGGAACAGCCAGCAATATATATGTGCTGGAGAGGCAGATACTGTCCCTTGTGTCCAAAGTGATAGGTCCAAGTCGTTTGCATCTTCTGAATCTGGCCAATCCATGGAATAGCAGCACCAAAACACGCCCACAGCATCCTTCAAATCTTCAACTTCATGACATACATGATTTTGCAACATTGTTGTGGGTGACCAACTGATTTTCCAGCAACCGACTCGTTCGAAATTCGAAAACGCGTCCGTTGCCAGGCAAGCCCATTGTCAATGGGTGCGCACCGATCGGTCCATTGCGGTACAACGCGCACAGGGGTACAACGCGTACCCGCACACATTGAAAGCAATGGGCCGGCCGGAGGCACCGATCGGTCCATTGCTGTTCAACGCGCACAGGGGTACAACGCGTACCCGCACACATTGAAAGCAATGGGCCGGCCGGAGGCACCGATCGGTCCATTGCGGTACAACCCGCACAGGGGTACAACGCGTACCCGCACACATTGAAAGCAATGGGCCGGCCGGAGGCACCGATCGGTCCATTGCGGTACAACGCGCACAGGGGTACAACGCGTACCCACACACATTGAAAGCAATGGGCCGGCCGGAGGCACCGATCGGTCCATTGCGGTACTGACGCGCACAGGGGTACAACGCGTACCCGCACACATTGAAAGAAATGGGCCGGCCGGAGGCACCGGTCGGTCCATTGCTGTTCAACGCGCACAGAGGTACAACGCGTACCCGCACACATTGAAAGCAATGGGCCGGCCGGAGGCATCGATCGGTCCATTGCGGTACAACGCGCACAGGGGTACAACGCGTACCCGCACACATTGAAAGCAATGGGCCGGCCGGAGGCACCGATCGGTCCATTGCGTGTACAGCGCACAGGGGTACAACGCGTACCGCGCACATTGAAAGCAATGGGCCGGCCGGAGGCACCGATCGGTCCATTGCTGTTCCAACGCGCACAGGGTACAACGCGTACCCGCGACACATTGAAAGCAATGGGCCGGCCGGAGGCACCGATCGGTCCATTGCGGTACAACGCGCACAGGGGTACAACGCGTACCCGCACACATTGAAAGCAATGGGCCGGCCGGAGGCACCGATCGGTCCATTGCGGTACAACGCGCACAGGGGTACAACGCTGTACCCGCACACATTGAAAGCAATGGGCCGGCCGGAGGCACCGATCGGTCCATTGCTGTTCAACGCGCACAGGGGTACAACGCGTAAACGCACACATTGAAAGCAATGGGCCGGCCGGAGGCACCGATCGGTCCATTGCTGTTCAACGATCACTGTACATGTGACTGGCATATGTCAGCATGCCTGTCTCAGATGGACATATGCCAGCCACAGATAGCTCCCAGGGAGTGAGGGGCACACCTACATCACGACAGCCTGTCCAAACTTTATCATAAGGCATGTAAGGCTGCATTTCCTATTGTGTGTATGTTGGTGTACATGTTGTCCTGTGGGTGTCACCTGTGGGCAGCCACCCCCAGGCTGTGCACGTGTTCATGGGGACAGGATCCTGGGTGTTACGTGTACGTGACCACTGTGATGTGCAACTGTTCATATCTGTGCATGTGCCATGGTCACATTTCACAGTGGTGTATGTGTATGTCATGTCACATACCCCGTGAGTCCCATGTGGGACGGTATGTTTGAGCCAGGGTGTCCCAGTGGCACAATAGTGATGGTCCTCCACAGTCTTTGTGCATGTGGTGTTTACAATGTCTCTGATTTCATGTGCACAATGGGAGACAGTCTCCACATCCACGTTGTGTGTGCATGGACTCTGATGTTGTGCGTGTGTGTCACAGACGTCCATGTCTGTCCTGCCGTGGCAAGTGGGGCCACTACCTGTGGGGGTCATGGTTGTTTTGCTGTGGTGTATACATGATACTCCATGTAATGCCAGTGTCCATGTGGCATTACAGGGTCCCTGGGAATGTACCTGTTGTTGAGCTGTGGTGCCTGGGGCACATCTGTCCTCACATGTCCCTGTGGGGGTTATTGTGACACGGCAGCAGGAGATGGGAACTGTGACACGGCCTCATGATATCCAATGGGCCAACCTGGGACTAATTGATGCCACCTGTTGGACCGTGTTGACAGATGTTGGCCATGTATGTACCATACATGTCCTTCCGGTACTGCACACTTCATGTAGTTGTGCCTCATAATGATGTATGTTGGGATATGAGTGTGTTCAATGCCGCATATATGGGGTGACTGACAATCTTGCTTACTTCTCCTCTGCACTGCAGGGCTCCTGCTGTCCATCGGCTATTCCCAGACCTGGCAACGATGGTGGAACGGGACAGCATCCGACGGTACCGCTTCACCAGGCAGCTGATTGAGGATTTGGCAGTGCAGTTGTCCCCACATTTGCAGCCTGGCCGGCCGTATCCTACAGCGCTGACCCCGAGGTGAAGGTGATGGCAGCCCTATACTTCTTTGCCACTGGTACCTTCCAACATACTGTGGCGACTGCTGGTGGGATGTCACAGACCATGTTCAGCCGTGTGCTCCGCGATGTTTTGGCGGCAATGTTGCTCTTCCTGAACCGGTACATCTATTTCCCTAGACTGCGACGACTCACTGACGTGAAGAGTGACTTTTATGCCCTGGGGAGGATGCCGCATGGAATTGGCTCCATTGATGGGACACATGTGGCTTTGGTACCACCACAGGCCCAGGAGCAGGCCTACAGGAACCGCAAGCACTACCACTCGGTCAATGCACTGGTGGTGTGTCTTGCAGACATGACCATCACACACGTGTGTGCCCGTTTCCCTGGTTCAGCACACGATGCCTTTGTGATGAGGAGTAGTCGCATCCCCAGGATGATGGCACAGATGCAGAACCAGCGTGCCTGGCTTGTCGGTGTGTACTGACTTTGTGCCATTGTGTGTGATCTGATCTGTAGTATTCCGCCCACTTTTCCAAGTCAGCTAATGTGCACTTGTCTGTCCGTAGGTGACTCGGGATACCCCAACATGCCGTGGTTGCTGACACCCCTCAGGAACCCTGTGACACCTGCCCAGATGCGCTACAATGAGGCACATGGTCGGACCAGGAGAGTGATTGAGCGGACCTTTGGTCTCCTGAAGAGCCGCTTCCGCTGCCTGGACAAGACCGGAGGGTCCCTCCCATATGCCCCTGCGAAAGTGTGCAAGATTATCATCGTCTGCTGCATGCTCCACAACCTGGCAGTGCGGAAGGAGTTGCCTCTCATCCAGGATGACAATGACCAACATCCGCCACCTGTGGAGGATCCTGGCCTGGACCACGATGCCAGTGACGATGATGATGATGATGGTGATGGTGATGTCCGCACACAGCTCATCACCAACTTCTTTAGCTGAATGTGAGTATCCTGAGGTGTCATGTCAATGATGTGAGTTGGCATGATGTGTGGGTGGTGCTCTGGTGCTGTGGGAGTGTGTCCATGGGCCACTTGACTGGATGTGTGTTGCGATGTGTGGTGACAGGTGGGCTGTACTCCCCAACAGTGTTGACATGCTAACTTGGTTCTGGGTGGGTATCTTGTAACATGTATTGTGCATGTGTTTTGCTGTTCTGTCCTGTACTCCATTGCTTTTGACTGTGTGTCATTTCTGTCCTTCACAGGGTCCTTTCAGATTCGTTTGGTCAACTGTGTCCACCGACGACGTGATTGCACATCCAGGCTGGTAGCTGTTGTGTCCCTACAGGTGATGTGCGCCACACCCATGGACTACCTTCCGTCTACAGTTGTTGACTGTGTGCCCGCTGCCAGGTGGGGTTACCTTGCATCTGTAGTGGTTACGGCATGTTGCAACTGTGTAATAAACCTGTGCTTCACTTTGTGATGTGCGTTGTCTGTGGTCACACATTTGACTGCCATTTGCTTACTGCACCTGTGGGCTACTTGACTACAACTGGGAATGGGTGTGGTGTCTGTGCATTGCACCGTCTTCCCTGGCAACATCAGTGTAGGCAATGAGTCAGATGGCCTAGGTGTGTATGTGTCGTGTAGCCCTGGTGGTGTGTCTCCCTCATGTGTGTCACGTTTCCTGTACTCACATGCCTGTGTTGTCCTTGCTGTTGCAGTTCGCATACACAGTGTAATTTTGCAGTTCATCATCCCCATAACAGCACCCACGTTGGAATCACGACAGAGGCAAGTATGGTGTATTAGTGTGTTTATTGTGATACATTTGTGTTAATAGTGCATAGGATGGGTTGTGCTGTACATGAATCTTGCAATCCCAAGTTCCTAGGTGAATTGAAAGTCCGGGTAGACAGGATCCCCAGTATCGGGGCCACAGTTGTCTGACACATTGGTCCAACTTGTACTCCCCATGCAATGTGTGGGAGTAGTGTTGCCGTCAACAGGGTGAACAGTCTGTGCACAAAGGCGAACATCCAGAACAGGTTCAGGCTTCCTGGGAGTTGCGCTTGGCCGTCGGCCTCTCACTTTTCCCTCCTCGGACGACCCCTCTTCTTGGGGGGGGCCCTCAAGTGCAGGCTGCTGCGGTGCAGGGGACTCTCCGCCAGAGTCCTCCGCCCTCCCTGTGGCAGTTGCAGTTTGTTCGGCACCAGATGTTGTTGGCACACAGGGAGGTGTGGACTGGTTGCTGTTCATCTGGCGGAGGCAGTGTAAAATGTCCCTGTGCACCGGCGTCATCTCATGCAGTGCATCCCACTTGGACTCCACGCGGACATGTGTGAGTCCACACGGGACATGTGTGACTCCACGTGGGACATGTGGGAGTCCAAGCGGGCATGATGGGCAGCCTGCTGCTGTTTAATGTCTCTGAGGAGCCCCACTACCTGGCTGAGCTCTCCGGTGCTGGACTGGTACGCATCAGCTATGCGTACCAGTTGTGGGTCATCATGCACACCAGCAACGTCTGCAAGCAGTGACCTCTGTCTCCCACCCCTCCCACCACCCCTGCTGACATTTGCAGTGTGTGCAGTGGCACGCACAGATAACCCTGGTCCACCTTGGGGGTTGGTGGTGGTGGTGGTGTCCATGGCCCCAGGTTGGTCCAGGGTCACTGTGCTGGTGTTGCTCCTTATTCTGTCCATGTCGGCAGGGATGGTATTCGTGGTGACAGTCGTTGTAGGGGTGGGTGCAGCTGGTGGTCCTGCTGGTGCTGCAGCTGGTGGTCCTGCTGGTGCTGCATGTTGACTTGCACCGGATGTGCCAGGTTGTTCTTCATCGTCCGAGGAGGACAGAGGCTGTACAACGCCAGTGAGCTCGGCATCCTCTTGAGCCTGGGACTGGGACTCCTCAGCGTCTGCTGCTGTGTCCCCATCATCACCTGTTTTTGGGAGACACAAACAATGTATGTCATGTTTCTGCAGGCATCAATGGTTGACACACATGACAGTTGTGACTGTGCCTCTGGGTGCGGGCCTGTACATTGCATTGTCCTGAGTCGTCACAGTCAGGGGTTGATATTGGTGTGGCACATTGTCCTGCATTATTTGGGCATTTCTATGTATTTTCTGGGGTGTGAACATGGTCTGCATTGGTTGTGTTTGGTTGGCAGCCGGACCTCCTTCCCACCCACCCAGCCAGTCAGTTATCCCACCATGGAACGTGCTTGCGTTGCAGGGAGTGTAAGTTGTCTCTCAGGATGTCAGTCAGTGGTGTCCTGCTGTTTGTTGGTGCACAGTTGGCAGCAGGTCCTTGAGCTCCCCACAGCAGTAGCCAGTGTCAGCCATCTTGTGAGTCCTTCTCCACTCTCTGTGATGTGAGCATGGTTCAGGGTGGTGTTGATGGGACAGTTGGGGGGTGACCAATATCAGTGACTACGACTCCCATCATGCTATTGCCTCCACCCCCTTCCCAGCATGCCCATGCTTCCTTCCTTTGACTCTGCTTCCCTGTGGGGTGGGCTGGCTGTGCTGACAGGATGGCTGGGAGTGTTGTCCTGGCAGTTGTTTGGCTAAGAGTCCCAAGAGTGTCCCTGTGCTTCACACAACATAACCCAGGGTGGTGGTTCTTTGTGGGATCTTGTGTTAGGATGGAGGGCATTGCATTCTACCAGGTGGGTACTGTGGAGTTTGTGTTGGGGGTGTGTGTGAGGGGAGGTGCTTGTGACTATAGTCAGTGCTGCAAGTCCCCCTTCCCAGCCAGCCAGCCAGCCAGCCAGATATCCCACCATGGAACGTGCTTGCATTGCAGGGAGTGTAAGTTGTCTCTCAGGATGTCAGTCAGTGGTGTCCTGCTGTTTGTTGGTGCACATTTGCCAGCAGGGCCTTGTGCTCCCCACAGCAGTAGCCAGTGTCAGCCATCTTGTGAGTCCTTCTCCACTCCCTGTGATGTGAGCATGGTTCAGGGTGGTGTTGATGGGACAGTTGTGGGGGTGAGCTATGTCTGTGACTACGACTCCCATCATGCCATTGCCTCCACCCCACTGCCCAGCATTCCCATACTTACTTGCTTTTGTGTGGAGTTCAGTGTGTGTGGGTGTGAGAGCAATGGCAAGATGGCTGACAGTGGTGTCCTGCTGTTGGTTGGTGTGCAGTACCCAGCATGCCCTTGTGTTCCCCACGACACAGCAACAGTGTCAGACATCTTTGATGGGCCTTTCCACTCTCTGTGGGATGTGCATGCGTGAGTGTGAGCTTGCTGGGCCATGTGGTGGGGGATGTAGAGCTGTGACTACGACTCCCATCATGCTATTGCCTCCTCCCCCTTCCCAGCATGCCCATGCTTCCTTCCTTTTGACTCTGCTTCCCTGTGGGGTGGGCTGGCTGTGCTGACAGGATGGCTGGGAGTGTTGTCCTGGCAGTTGTTTGGCTAAGAGTCCCAAGAGTGTCCCTGTGCTTCACACAACATAACCCAGGGTGGTGGTTCTTTGTGGGATCTTGTGTTAGGATGGAGGGCATTGCATTCTACCAGGTGGGTACTGTGGAGTTTGTGTTGGGGGGTGTGAGGGGAGGTGCTTGTGACTATAGTCAGTGCTGCAAGTCCCCCTTCCCACCCAGCCAGCCAGATATCCCACCATGGAACGTGCTTGCATTGCAGGGAGTGTAAGTTGTCTCTCAGGATGTCAGTCAGTGGTGTCCTGCTGTTTGTTGGTGCACAGTTGCCAGCAGGGCCTTGTGCTCACCACAGCAGTAGCCAGTGTCAGCCATCTTGTGAGTCCTTCTCCACTTCCTGTGATGTGAGCATGGTTCAGGGTGGTGTTGATGGGACAGTTGTGGGGGTGACCAATATCAGTGACTACGACTCCCATCATGCTATTGCCTCCACCCCCCTTCCCAGCATGCCCATGCTTCCTTCCTTTTGATTCTGCTTCCCTGTGGGGTGGGCTGGCTGTGCTGACAGGATGGCTGGGAGTGTTGTCCTGGCAGTTGTTTGGCTAAAAGTCCCAAGAGTGTCCCTGTGCTTCACACAACATAACCCAGGGTGGTGGTTCTTTGTGGGATCTTGTGTTAGGATGGGGGGCATTGCATTCTACCAGGTGGGTTCAGTGGAGTTTGTGTTGGGGTGTGTGTGAGGGGAGGTGCTTGTGACTATGGTCAGTGCTGCAAGTCCTCCTTCCCACCCAGCTAGCCAGATATCCCACCATGGAACGTGCTTGCATTGCAGGCAGTGGGAGTTGTCTCTCAGGATGTCAGTCAGTGGTGTCCTGCTGTTTGTTGGTGCACAGTTGCCAGCAGGGCCTTGTGCTCCCCACAGCAGTAGCCAGTGTCAGCCATCTTGTGAGTCCTCCACTTCCTGTGATGTGAGCATGGTTCAGGGTGGTGTTGATGGGACAGTTGTGGGGGTGCACAATATCAGTGACTACGACTCCCATCATGCTATTGCCTCCACCCCCTTCCCAGCATGCCCATGCTTCCTTCCTTTGACTCTGCTTCCCTGTGGGGTGGGCTGGCTGTGCTGACAGGATGGCTGGGAGTGTTGTCCTGGCAGTTGTTTGGCTAAAAGTCCCAAGAGTGTCCCTGTGCTTCACACAACATAACCCAGGGTGGTGGTTCTTTGTGGGATCTTGTGTTAGGATGGGTGGCATTGCATTCTACCAGGTGGGTTATGTGGAGTTTGTGTTGGGGTGTGTGTGAGGGGAGGTGCTTGTGACTATGGTCAGTGCTGCAAGTCCTCCTTCCCACCCAGCTAGCCAGATATCCCACCATGGAACGTGCTTGCATTGCAGGCAGTGGGAGTTGTCTCTCAGGATGTCAGTCAGTGGTGTCCTGCTGTTTGTTGGTGCACAGTTGCCAGCAGGGCCTTGTGCTCCCCACAGCAGTAGCCAGTGTCAGCCATCTTGTGAGTCCTTCTCCACTCCCTGTGATGTGCGCATGGTTCATGGTGGTGTTGATGGGACAGTTGTGGGGGGCAATATGTGTGACTGCGACTCCCATGATGCTATTGGCTACACTGACTTGGCCAGCATACACAGAATTCCTTCCTTTGAGTGGTCTTCACTGTGTGTTGGTGTTGTTGTTGTGGCTACATGTCTGGATGTGTTTGTTAGTTCTATTTGTGCCACTGCCTAGCTGTAGTTGTAGTTGTTTGTACATGTGATGGCACAGTTGGATGTGACTTTTTTGATGGCATGTGTTGTGTTTATCTGACTGACATACACATTTTGGGATGATTCTGTTCTGGTTGCTGTGTAATTGCTATGAGTGCATGGTTTGACTCTCCCCTTGACAGTGATGTGTGTGTGTTTTGTGGCAGTATATTGTGTACATTTGTTGTGTACTCACCAGGCTCTGGGATGTCCTCTAGTCCATATACGCTCACTGGCGGAAGGATGGCCCGCACCTTCTCCTCCCAGGGCCTGAGGTATATTGGCTTGGCAGGAGGGCCACTGCCGGTGTATTGGCTGTTGATGTAGTCTTTCTTCAGCATGTCCCGTACCCTCCTGCGCACGTCATACCACCTGTTCTGGATGTCCGTCTTTGTGCGCCGACATGGTGATTGGGCGTTCACCCTGTTGATGATCCTCTCCCACATCTTGGTTTTCTGCGACATGGGGGTCTGTTGGACCAGTGTGCCAAACAGCTGTGGCTCCACCCTGAGGATCTCGTCTACCATGACTTCCAATTCACTATCTAGGAACTTGGGATTCTTCTTGGGGGCATGGTGATGGGTGGTGATGGTGGGTGATGTGTGTGTTGGTGTGCAGGTGAGGGTGTGTGAGTGTGTGTTTTGCTGGGTGTATGTGAGGTAGGTATTTGTTGGTGTGCTGATGGTGTGTGGCTTGTGTGAGGGATGAGCTGTGGGTGTGTGGTTGCTTTCTCTTGGGTGCTGGCAGTGGAATGGCATTTGCAAAGGCTCATGGTAGTGATTTGTGTCCTTTATATAGGTGGAGTTGTGGGTGTGTCTTTGTTCTCTGTCCCCACCCCCAGTATTTATTGGCTTGGTAATTGCTTGTTTGGCCTTTTTTGGGTGATGTTTCCTTTGTGCTGTTTGTGTATGTTGGAAACGTTCTTGTGACCGAGTCGGACCCTGCATTGGTCTCGTACGGTGTTCTCCGTTTCGTTCACGCTGTGTTTGTGCAGTTTTCTATGCTGCGTACGCGTCGGTCGCGGTGTATTGTGTTGCTTCGGCTCGGTTTTGTATGCGTGTCGGTCGTACGGCTTGGCCTCCGTCCGACTCGCTCGTGGTTTTCGCGCCTTGCATCGTACTTTGCGGTTTGGAGTTCGCGTGTACGCTTCGGTCGGATTTGTTCCGGGTGCGTGTCGGTCGGTTGGATTCGCGTGTTTTTCCGGCCGGATTGCTGCTTTCCGTGCGGCTCGGTCGGTCGACTTTGTTTCGGTACGTGTCGGTCGGATTTTTCGCGCCTTGCATCGTACTTGGCGTGTCGTGCGCCACGGGTACGTGTCGGTCGGTATTTTTTCCGGATCCGAGTCGGTCGGTGCTTTTTCCGGCCCGAATCGGAATCGACCCCAGAGTGTGTTAGTTCATCATAGCTTTCAAAAAGGCTCGTGATTTAGGCGCAGGTACAGCTCTACTTTTATTTGACTTATCTAACTTTAGGTCCATTACTATGTTAAAGACTCCTGCCACAATTACCGGACCCAAAAACTCTAACAAATTTGAAAACATGTTTTTAAGTGGCTTCCAATCCTCATGGTTTGGATCATAATATCTTACTAATGTTAGTAGCCTATCCCTTATTTTTATACTTGCTATGATCCACCTACCCCCTTATCCGCTCTCATATCTGATATCCATATTTTTGGTTGTTTTTTCACCACTATTGCAACCCCTCTTATGTTTGCATTCTGATCTGTACATATTATCTGTTGTACCCATCTTTGTTTTCTAAATAACTCCACACATTCCTTTTTACCAAATGTGTCTCTTGTTAGATCATGATCTGCGCAGGAGAATCTCTAAGGTATTGTAATATCTTGTCCCTCCTCCCCTTCGTGAGTAGCCCATTAACTTCCATGTTAAAATCTGGATAGACGTGTCCATACTCTTCTAAGTCCGTTATGTCTCTCTGAGCTTTTTGAGGAAGTTTTTATCATTTTTTCCCACATGCTCCCCACCCAATGCCCCCCCCCCATCCTCCCTCCCTCCACCCTTCCCTGGAGAACCCTTCCATACTTCTTCCTGGACCTGATGTTAGTCCAAATTTCTTTTCCCGCACCACAGGCACCCATCGCCAAGAATAACTACATGTCCATGTATACCCCCCCACATCTCTGCAGTACCCCTTAAGAAAGAAAAGAAAGGAGAGAAGAAGCAAAGATCATCCTAAGCTATAGCTTCTTTTTATTTGCATATCATTCAGCTACCTGCTCCTCCCTTCTTAATGGCTTCTAATAAATCATCTGCCTCCCTTGGGCTTCTTATCATATGCATTTTGTTGTTATGTATTACTCTTAGGGATGCAGGGAATTTGAGCTGCGCAGTACCTCCTACTTTTTAAAAAATTCATCCAGACGCTTTCCCAACTCCCATTGTCTATCTAAGGTCACCCGAGATAGATCTGATCTAATTTCAAATGGGAATTCTGCCCCCCTTAGAGTTTTTAATTTTAATGCACATAGGAGGATTTTTTCCTTTAGGGCATATGTCTGAAAGTTAATGAGAATCTTCCTTGGCTTAACTCTATTTGGGTTTTTCTTAAAGGGATCTCTGTGTACTCTTTGAATGTCTTTCGCAATGTCAGCCTCACTCTCTTCGATCTAAACTGATGCCTTTATCAATGACACCACATAAGTTTTCAAGTTATCCTCCTCCTTCCCCTCAGGAATATTCAAAACCCTCAAGTTGTTCCTTCTGGAGTTGTTTTCCAGCTGTTCCAATTTCTCCTGCAGCCCCTGCTCATCCCAACGCAGCACCTGAAGCTCCATTTTGCTATTGTTTAAATCTTTTCTCCACCGTAGTTTCAAGTGTTTGCGCCCTTTCAGACAGAGTGTCCATCTTTTTCTCCAATGCCTCACAGAAGCCACGTATTTCCCCCTGGTTTGCTTCTGATACTGCAAACCCTTTCTTAATATCCACAGTGAGTGACGAGAGCATAGCCTCTAGGGAGCTAACTGAGGTCTCTACGTTGTTTTTTCCTTCTCCTGAGTTTTTTAATGCTATAACTGGTAGGTGTCCCCCCCATCCTTATCTTGTATAGTATCGCCCGCCTGGCACTCAGTTTCTAATGTATTGGCAACTTTTAAGGCCTTTTCCTGACTAAGCCCCTCTGCACTGAGGTGTACCTCCTCCGCCTCCATTGTTGCTGTATCTAAATTATTTCCAGCCTTCCCCACCACAACTTGCTGTTGCTCTTGCAGAGTCACTATGGGGGGGGGAAACCTTAAAAAAAGGACCTCAGGGAAGGTGTAATTTTTACCTTACGCTCCAAATTGTCTTTTTTTTTTCTCAGTTTTTCTTATCTTTTGTACCTCCCTCCTAGGCTTCACTTTAGGTTTGCACACTTGTGTTTGAGGGAGAGCTTTTTCTGTGCAGTGCGTGGCCGGTAAACAAAATGGAGGAATCTTATTAACTGGTCAGAGAGCTGCTTTTCATCTCTCTCTGTTACGTTTGTATCTTTTCTAAGGCAAATTTCTTCTGGTTGTCTTCCGTTCCCCCCACCAGGACTGGCCCCAGGACTGGCCCCCTACCTTTTCTACCCAAGGTCTCCTTGCTGGGAGCACCGGCTGAGTGCCCCTTAGTTCCTTCTTCTTCGGGCATCAGAAAGCCTTCCAAACCTGCAGGACGTGCGGGTGCAGCATATGTGCTGACGCTGCCACCGCTAGCCCGGAGTAGACCTTGCGCTGCTGCCCTTCGGCTCTTCCTGAGCTCCAGGGCGGCCCTGATCCAGCTCGAGCCCCTACCGTCTGCGTCCCGACTTCCCTGCCTTTCTGATCCCCAGACTCGGTAAGGCACATTGATTCTGCTGTACCGGGGGGAGGGGAACTAAATTACACTACATTAGCGGTGGATGCCTTGCGGTGCGACGCGGCCTGCGTGCGACGCGGCCGCTAGATAGTATTGTGTTGCTTTCAGAATGTTGTTATGAGCCTGGAAGGCTCCCTACGTCATATAACGAAGCCATTGTAATTATTAAACGATAATACATGGGAGCCTGCCATACAAGTGCAAAAGAAGTGGTGGATGGAATGCTTGAATCAATCTCAGACACTGGAAATTACTTCGGGCCACATGGCCATCCATCTCTTTTTCGCACGCTTTGCCACCTCACTAGACCAAGCCATATGCAACTCAGGCTTGAACCTGCTCTGGGGTGCTTGTGTTCCCATTTGGAGCGGACCTGCCTTCGCAGTTTGGGCTGGACTGATCCAATGGAGCAGAAACATATGGTGGGTTTTTCTCTCGACTGGCATAGTGGGTGAAAACTGATGCTCTGGAATGTAGACTGTGCGATCGCCAGTGGTTGTGATTAATTCAAGCATTCCTTCCATCACCTTGTTGTTTTTATCCATGTTGAAAAGCCTGTTTCTAATTTCCTTTTACAGTCGAGTAGTGAGATCTCTAGTCACTTGCAATAACAAACCGATGAAGCAGTACTAATGTAATAAATTATGAGGTCAGAACTCAACAGTAATAATAACAGTTAAGTTGTGACATCATAATGCTTCCTGCCAGCAGCCAAGGCGAAAGACAGGTCACAGAGCATAATTACAGCTGCAGTTTAAACAGTGTAAATTATAACTGGCTTTTATACCAACGTGTTTATTTGTTGCCTGCAATAGGTCATTACAGGAAAATTAGAATCTCCAAGCATATTTCTACACATTCTGAGCTTCAGCATTTTTTTTATCTGACTTACATTTAACTGATTCTAATATCTTTTTTTTCAACAAACTACTGACTGCTTTTTGGTGTGTTTACTTTTGCCCTACAGATTCGGGGGCAGATTTACAATAACTGGCGCATCCCTGCAGATCAGCAGGGATGTGCCAGTTATTTTGCGTGACGTTAGGAACCCCTTGCGCCACCATGGATGCGCCGCATTGTAAATGCGGCGCACCGTGGCGCAAGGAGAGACAGATGCGTGAAGCATCTGTCAGCGTATAGGTGCCGCAGTGCTGGAGTCGTGTCGCAAGCGCGACGCAACTCCAGCACTGCTCAGGGGCATCCTATACTTGCAATGCTGCGTCACTCCTTACGCCTGCTACAAGCAGGCGTAAGGTTTTGACGCAGCGCAGACGTAAAAGTGACAGTGAAATCTTGTAGATTTCACTGCGTCACTTTTACGGGGCTTCCTTGCGATGGAACGCCCACCCTACATACATTATACCTGACGCAGGTATAATGTAGCGCAGGGCTTTACAACGTGACGCATCTCACTAGATGCGTCACGTTGTAAATCTGTCGCATAGTGGCGCATTGTTTACGACGCTGCTGCGTCACATAAGTGACGCAACGGTGTCGTAAAGATGTCGCAATGGGCTTGTAAATCTTCCCCTCTGTTTTTATTCTTCATGTATGCAACATGCTATCTCTTTTATATGAAAGAGCAAGACATCAAGGATTTATGCAATTTGTGGGAATAGTAATGGGGTGACTATGTATTATAAGAACAAAAATACCCTCAGCTGTACATTAAAAAAGGATACTGCATGTCATTGTGTAGTTCAATGATCATGGTCACTGAACTCCTCACCAAATAAATGATATATCCTTATAATGTACAAAAGAGGGTAGATTATTCCAAATACAAAAAGGCTGCTTCCAAACATTGTTATTAAGTACACTTCTAAATCATTCAACAAGTATAGTTCCCACTTTTTAAGATTAGACTATGTAAAGGGAACTGATATGTGAAATTGTGCTTGGACTTAATGAATGTATGTGAAATGTGCAGCAGAATATCAAATTCTCAAACATTACTATTAAATACGTTGTGCTCAATAAAGTGGAGCCTACAATTTTTAGGAGAGGGCATGATTTCCTACCCTTGTAACCGGAGAGAGCACATCCCAGGAGGTTCTCCTCTGGTAACAAGAGAGTGCTCAAAGTCTGCTTCTTTAATGAGTAGGGCCCACCAGGGTTGGACTTGTCTATAGGGCAATCAGGCAGAGCCTGATGGTCTGGTCTGGTAGGTCAGTGTGTGGGCCTTTTTTTTGCTGTTTATGGGCCTTTTTTATTGTTTGCTAGGTCGTTTTTTGCTGTTGATTTCCCTCATATAAAAATGCATTGCCTGCATCTCCCATATCTTGCAAAACACTTATGCAGCATGTCTTTTACAACTTCAAAACTGACTTGCTTTGAAAACATGTGACACTTTTTTAGCTATCTAATTTACTATTGGGGGCTACTCCTATTTTGGTATCCGGGCCAGTTTTCGGTCTCAATCCTACCCTTTCCTGATCTCTTTAGGGAAAACTTGGAGTGTTCTCTTAACGGTAAGGAGTAAGGTTTATTTGAGGGTATACATGAGCTTGTCTATAACTAAGCCACTAAGTGCAACAAACTTATAATAAACAATATGCTGAGCGAGCAAGGGAACTCTTGTGACTAGCAACAATGCAATATAAAAAGGATTTCATACATCTGAATATTTTAGTACTGAAAAGTTCCAACTCTAACCCAGCAGATTAATAAAGATGATCTCACCCCAACCTTTCTCTCACCTTGGAAGGAAAATTGCTTCTCCTTCTAGCAGGGACTTCTTACTCAATGGGACACTTCCGGCAAATGTCACTCACAAGGTATTTATTGATTCCAGAAAGAAAAAACATTTATTCGAAGTGCTTACAGATGAAAAACAAATCTGGCCTAGTCGGACAGTTGCCTCTGAGGCAGACGTCACATTCCACATGTACAACTTTTGGGCCAGGACTTACACAACCTTTGGTAAAACAAGAAACCATTGATATCTACCACCCTGAGAGACCAAGGGAAAAAGATAAAAGGTGCATAAACAGGCACCCAGGCCCAGATTTACTATTCTTTGATGCAAAATAACATTACACCAAAGTTGCTGGGCTGTCATAGATCAAACCAGACAGTCAATCCACAAACAGGCAGAGGCCCACAGAATGGTTAAACAAGAAAATGCTTACTTTCTTTCCTAAAAGATGTTATTAAATTCTGAGTTCAGAGAGCCTAAACTTTATTCCTCTATCTTGTCCCAATGGGAAGTTATACTTGTAAGATGTTACACAGTATCTCCCATGTTATCCTCAGGGCAGATAGCCTTTCAATAGTGAAAAACGAAATGGACAGTATTTCCCTATCAGGACATGTCACACACACCAGTACATGTCCTACCTTTCACATACACTGCACCCTGTGCATGGGGGTACCTTGGGCCTACCTGAGGGGTGCCTTACATGTAAGAAAAGGGAAGGTTAGGGCCTGGCAAGTGGGTGCACTTGCCAGGTCGACATGGCAGTTTAAACTGCGTGCAGACACTGCAGTGGCAGGTCTGAGATACAATTACAGGGCTACTTATGTGGGTGGCATAACCGGTGCTGCAAGCCCACTAGTAGCCTTTAATTTACAGGCCCTGGCACACTCAGTGCACTTTAGTAGGGACTTACCAGTAAATCAAATATGCCAATCATGGAAAGCCAATCATGTTCACAATTTACACAGAGAGCATATGCACTTTAGCACTGATTAGCAGTGGTAAAGTGCCCATAGTCCTAAAGCCAACAAAAACAGGTCAGGAAAAATAGGAGGAAGAAGCAAAAAGTTTGGGAGTAACCCTGCAAACGGGGGCATTTCCAACACCCAGTCTCAAAGTGAGCTCCTCTGGCCGTTAGGCCATATTGCCTCCACATTCTATAGATTACTGTCAGCAGAAGTGGCAGTTCTAGTGAATCAAATGCTTTCTCAACATCCAGAAATACAGAGACAGCCCTCACCTCTGGGTGGATCTGCTACATCAGTGGATATAGTGTGAGCAAGTTGTCGAAAGTGCCTCTATCGAGGCTCCACTGTGTACAAAGCCCATTTGGTCCACTAGGATTTTCCAATAACAGGATCAATAAATTTACAACTAATCATGCCAGTATTTTATTGTCGGTATTTAACAAGGAAAATGGCCTGTAAGACTGACAGTCTTACGCATCCTTGCCTGGCTTTAAGAAATTGGTTATTAAAGTTTCATGGTGGTGGGAAAAGGGAGCCCTTATCCAATGAGGTTCAGACGTCATGGTGGCAGAACATCTTTGTATGTCTTAAAGAATTCACTAGTGAGTCTATAGGAGCCGGGGACCTTGCTATTAGCAAAGCTGTCTATCTCCCAGTTAACTTCTGCTAGTAATATCGTCTCAAGTATGTGCTCTCGCAGACCTGCCTCAACCAAGGCTAGTGCAATGTCCTCCAAGTATTTCTTCATTTGTGCCACAGTGTAATGCTGTTTATAAGTGTATGTCTCTATGTACTACTCTGCTAAATTTCTCCATGCCCATTTAGGGTTTCACCCGGACTAAGTAGTAGCGATTGGATAATAGTAGAAGGCTGGGCTTTCTTAAGTGCCCAGAACGGTGCCTTTCTGGATCTCTCTCCCTCACCATATATACATGGCTGTGTATTTTTAAGCAGGTAGGCTGTTTTCTGTTTAACTGATTCCTTAAATGGAGGGTACAGATCATTGAGTTCTCTCAGACTGGAATTATAATATGTAGCTTCATATTCCATTGCCGGGGCAGAAAGTACTGTCTCACCTTTATTTAACTGACTACAGACCTGGGTATAGCTACCATGGTAGAGCAGGTGTAGTGGCACCAGGCCCGGAGCCCTTAGGGGCCCATTGAACCCTGACAATTGCAGTATTTTACTAAACTAACAGCAGTCAAAGGGGCCATTTTTTTGCTTGCACCAGGGTCAATGGCATCCTCGCTATGCTACTGATTGCCAATTGACTTCAGGATTCCTGTCTGTTTAGCCAATGAGACGCCTCTAATATAAACCTTAAAGGTTTCCCAAACCACTGAAAAAGGAGGGAAGATAATATGTATTTATGTAAAAAAAATCCTTTACTGCAGTGGTGATATCCACCCAGAAGGCTGGCTCATTTAAGGCTCCCGAGGGGAAACACCATATATGCTGATGAAATAAAGAGTCTCAAAGTTAATTGGTCAAAACGCAGTGTAGTCGTCAGTTAGGTCGCAGGACAGACACTCAACCTCATGTATCCATGACAGCACCTCCCTAGGTGATAACCAGATATCTATAAGGGTATACGTATCACAGATTGAGGAATAAAAAGAGTAGGCCCGAGCGTCATCTTTTACCTTGCGCCACAGATCTGTGAGTCCATCCGTCTGCATAATCAGGCGCAAAGCATCAACTGCACTGGGGTTGCTGGCTTTGGGAGGGTTTCTACTATCAACAATGGGAGCTATTGTAAGATTCAATCTCTGCTCAAAATAATATTATTATTGATGTGCAGTCTGCAAAGAATTCCAGAACGTCATTGTTAGGGGCGTACACATGAATGAGTCTGATAGGACAATCCTGCAAAATCCCAGAAACACATACATAACTCCCTAATGGCCCAGTGTGCACATACTCAAGCTTAAAACACAGCGCCTTTCATATTAAAAGCACCACTGCTCGAGGATAAGCACTATAGGAGACAACCTAATTTCATTGATCACATCGCACAACACAACAGTTGTAACAAAAGCGCAGCAGTATTGGTCCCGCCAGCACCACCCCCACCCCCCACGCCCAGGGTCGGTCGGATGTAATTGCCAGGGCTGGTTTGCTACCTCAGTCCGGCCCTGTTGCCCTCAGCTAGGATCCATATGAATCTACAGCAAGAGAATACCTCAACATTATGCTGATTTGATCGAGGTATTTCAAGACCAGCCGCTTATTTTAAGGACTGTTCAGTCCCAGGTTATCATTTTAATGATGCGTGCTGCAGTCACATATGGGGTAGCAGTTGTGCAAGTATGTTTTCCAGCATTTTGCTGCTCTAGCAAGTAGCACATAATCACAGCAGAAGAGCATAGAGCCCGCCAGACAGACGGAACCTCCTTAATCTGAGAGAAACTGCCCTTGAGATACCCTCATGTACAGGCCGCAGCATCAGAACTATGAGAGGCAACTTAATTTCATTAGTCACAGGATTCCTCGCATCCCCTGGTCAGTAGACAATAGAAGGCTTCTCACAGCAGGTTCAAGCTGGCAGTCACCCTGCCAGAAGAAGTTTTAGTCACACTCCTGTAGTCCAAGGCCAGTATATGCTGCATGCGAGCTGTCTTTGTTATGGTTTGCTTTGGGGCTCAAATATTACACAGAAAAGAGTGGGGAGGAACACTGGGCAGGTGTGTACTTCGCTGTGCTCCCTAAAACGACACAGTAAAGGTTGATGCAGCACTTATATTCAAGCACAATCCAGCATGTACACAAGACCAGTATTACACACTGTGTATTCTGCTTGCACAGGGAGCTGTCCACAGTAATCCATATGAAGATAGTGGTCTTCTTATCCAGGTTCCTTCAAAAAGGCTTGTGTGCTTTAATGGGAGCAAGCGCTTACCTTGTGTACAGGCCACAGTGGCAGGGAAGGAGAACCATCAAAGGACCTGGGTTGCTATTACTGAACCAAGCAAGCAGTGCAGCAGGGTCACCCAGCAGCTCGATTCTCCGACTATGGCTGTGCCAGGGTTTCAGACATGCTGTGCATCTCCAATGATCCGACAGTCCATGGGGACGTGTGCCTCTATGAATCAAGGGCAGCGACATGCGGACTCCAGAGCAGCACGCCATGGGTCGTGTAGTCTTCTGGTCACCAGATCCTGGTCTCACAAATCATCCAAGACTGCATTTACCTATAGGGGGCCTATCCCACCCAGGCAGTGCTGTGCACATCAGCCTCCCAGCCCCTTGTGCACCACATAGGTAGGTCACAGTTCAGCATCAGCAATCGGCCATCAGGCATCAGAGTAGGAGATCAAGGCATACATGCATGGGGGTCTACTATCAGCAAATCACTTTATCCCCTGTCCTTTAGGGATCAATGGTGCACATTCTGAGAAGATTTTATAGGATAATTACAGCCGGGGACTGGAGCACATAGGCTAGGCAGTCATCCTGGTTGGTGACCAACCTCAACACCTCGGTTTCCATTGTGAACTCTGTGACAAATGCAATAGAAGGGGCTTTACTCTGTGAACTCTCTGACAAATAAAATAGGAAGGAGTTTTACATTATGGTCTCTCTGACCATTAAAATAGGGTGAGGATTTATGTTATGAACTGTCAGAAAAACTTAATTTGAGGGGGCTACACAGTGTTAACCCTCTAACAAATTCAATAGGAAGGAGTTTTACAATGTGAAATTTGGAAAATACAAAAGAATCAACTTTGCATTGTGAGCCCTTAGCCAAATACAAAAGGAAAGGGTTAATAGATAAAAGGAACAGACTAGATTTACAGGGTTAGTTGCCACCTGGACTATTTCTTTTAGGTAAGTTATGTGCATGCTGGTTATTCAGTGAGGCCCCTTTTGAGGGTTTTCACTTTGTAATTCCACCTGAAATCATTGACTTAGTTGTAATGTTCTGCATATTATTATCTCGTGTGTGCATCAATATTCTTTTCATTTTTAAAGACCAACACTGACTAAACATTGATTTATTAACTGATATTTGTGTGATCTGTTGAGTTCTTACTTTTGAAACCACAGCACCTCCCTGGTTCATTCTTGGACTGCTCTTGCTCATTGAATTAAGAGTCAAGAGCTACAAAGGATACTTGGTCCTCATTTTGAAGGTTCATAGTATAAAGTCCCCAGGTCACCAAAGATAAAAAAAGACCCTATTAGCCCAATTGGTACCAGTAACCTCCAACTGGCCAGGGACATTTGAAACTGGATTTTCCAAATACAATATGGGGAGGTTTACATTCTAAACTTTCTGACAAGTACACGAGAAAGAGGATTTACACTGTGAACTCTTTGAACGTTGCAATAGGAAGGGAATTTAGTTGTGGATTCTCTGACAAATGCCATAGGAAGTGGTTTTGCATTTAAACTCAGTGATGAATACGATAGGAAATGATTTTATATTTTATATTCTGACTAATAAAATAGGAAAATGTTTTACATTGTGACTTCCGTGTCTAACAGCATAGAAAGAGACTTAATATTGAGGACTCTCTTACAAATACAACAGGAATAGGAATTACATAGTGAACTCTGAGAAATGAAATAGAAAGCAGTTTTACATTGTGAACTCCATGACAAACTCCTGTTACTTAATTTATCTCAATGCACTTCTATTAAATCATGGGTAGGCTCACTCCACAAGTTTCAGTCTGTCACTACTGTTTATTTTGGCTGCACCAGTCTCCCAATCTCACCTTAAGCAAGCAGGCAATATGCAAATTATTCCTTTCTGCACTCTGTCCCTGGTCACCTCTGTCACTGAACTTAGATTGCAGACAAACACCAATAGTTAGAGCTAGCATTTTAATCATTCGGATTGACTGAACCAAGACCAGTATTCCAGGGTGCTAATATCACTTATTATGCCCCTGTAGAGACCAGATCTGTCTTCAAGAATGATTCCCTAAATTACAGTGTGTACATATTAGGTCCCATAGACATGTCTCTGCACATCCCAAGTGGTCAAAACTCTCTTAGGAGGAAGAGTACCCTCCAGGTGGACCCCAAATGTCCAGGAAGAAGAAAACCTCAGGTGGAATTCTCTTACTCCTACATCCTCACAAATCATCTTAGATTTGTTCCGTCAAAAGATCTCAAGATGTTCTTATTTGAATGATTTGTAAATCCAAACCCCGCCTCATAGTAAAGGAATTGTTGGCTCTTGCATCTCTCATGCCCTCTACCACTTCATGTGCATATGTCACACTAAAGGCTGTATTGAAATTCTGCCGCTTTACATTCATTAGCTCTGCCACTAACACACTTCTCCAACACATTGTACCTTGGCTATCACTTGCTAAACTGTCTCTCAGGTCTGGCTACAGCTTTAGCTGTCCATCAGATCTCATGACAGCACAATACAATGGAAGAGTGTCAGGTTATCCTCGTAAGCCATTGGCTTGTTTGAAAGTGTGACCACCAGGCATTGACTAGGTGTTGTGTCCATCATGTTTTAGAGAAGCCCAAGAAATTTCAGAAATGTTAAATTTTTGCCATGACAGTGACTAGTTCCGAAAAAAGTCCTCAATCTCTGAGACACAGGAAAAACTATACTGCTCATGATTAATTGGGAGTATAGTGATTGCCTTGGATTGTGAGGGAATCCCCTCATCTAAGATGGCTGCCACATGATGGTCAAGATGTGGCATCCTTGGATGATATTCCCCTTCAAATGCAATGAGATCACAACAATAATAATAGTAACAATTATGCACTATAACCAAGAACATATTAGCTCCTTTGATGTGGATGGAGCAGGAGCTATGGCAGAAATTTGTGGAGTTTCTGCAGCCCCACATTTGCAGTTCCCCCAACTCATTTAGAGTTGGAGGAACCACTGGATTTCTGATGGTAGGTAAAGCCTCAGCTGGCACTGTCGTACAAAAAACTTGAATTGGTGGCACATCCAAATCGCAGTGATAAGGCAGGCTACCACAACTGATTTTCCCTGAGAGTTTCTTCCACTGGAGGCATGGCAGTCCCAGCAATGGAAGACAAACAATGGCTCACACTAGCAGGAACATAGTTTTTCTTCCTGAAATAAACTCCCATTTTGGGGATTTTTTCAGAAAAATAACAAATGAATGCCAAGTAGATCAAACAAACATGGCACCTGCTTGGCATTCATTTGTGCCTTAATGCACATTGAATGTTCATGATTTATGTTGTCGATGGAGAAGTCTTTGAAGGATCTAAAGGTTTGTTGGTTTTTGTTTGGGTTGGCCTTGATGTATTGTGTTGGACCCTGAGCAGGCAGATAGGGATGGCAAAGTGTTCATCCAAGAGTATGGGAGGTTTGCAATGGATTGTTGGGAATGTCAATCTGCCATACGAGGATTTGGCCTTTGGGGTGCTTTGGTTTGAGTGACATGCTGTACCAAGCTGAGTGTGGCGATGAGGTTGATGAGGGTGATATTTGTTATGTTTCATGCTGGAATTGTCAGGAAGGTTGAAGTCACTGAGGATGATAGAGGGGCTGTGCCAAATAGATGAGGTGTTTGAGAGGTATGACAATTTGTCTATGAAGTCCTTGTTCTGGCTGGAAGCCTGTAGATGAAATGGAAGATGGCAGACTGAGTTGATATGTGAGGGAGGTGGAATGTGGGGAGCTCCATGTAGTTGAGTGTTGTTTGCTTTCCTAGGGTGCATGAACAGGAAGAATTATGGATGACAGTGAGGTCTCTTCCCCTAGAATGTGCACGGTCTGCACCCTACATTCTGTTGCCTCTGGGTACAAGGACATCAGGAATGTACGAGGGTGTGGAGGTAAGCCATTGTTCTCTGATGAACAATGTGTCAGATTTTGGTAGGTGATGTCGTGATGTGTGGAGCATGGAGTACTGAAGAGCATGCATTAATAAGCATGCAATGGAGTGGATGTTTGATAATTTTGGCATGTGTTGTGATTAGATCTATGTATTGTGATGATGTGGTGTATGTGTATGTGAGTGAATGTGATTGTGGGGATGGGTAACGAGGAATACTTGGCTAAGCAAATGCTGGCAATTTACCTGGCTGGTGATTAATCTTTAGCAGTGAAGCAGGGTTATGGCCATAGACCTGTCTTGGTCCTACCGGGACAAAAAGGATAATGTTGCTATCTATGCCCTTGGCTGGGGATGCCCGGTCATTGGAATGCCCTGAGGAATGGACTGAAGTAGGGTAAGAGGCAAGAGGTTTCAGGAGGGATCCAGTGATTTTACTTCCTCTAAAAACAGATGGTGGGAAAAGCAGTAGTGTCACTTTCAGGGGAGATAAATACTGGGAACTTAAGTGATGTAATTTCCTGTTGAGATGAATGCTGTGGAATGAGCTACGCTTGTCTGGCTTTTGCTTATAAATAAGGTTTTGGTGTGAAACCAATATTGTCACTTCCTGTAGAGAAGAATGCTGTGGAATGATCATAAAAGTTCAGATTACAATGTATAAAGGAAATACTCAAGGATACGAGCACAGTGTCCATACAGTACACAGCCATCAGCTGCCTTAAATTGTCAATCTAAACCCTTGCCAGTTAAAGTTCAGAATCATAAAAATTCTTCACTCTCAAAAGCATACTTGCAAGATAATTCTTTTTAAACAAAATCTCTTTTTATCATATTGCAATTAGTTGCAGATCAATTGAACATTGGTTCATAGCTCCACTCTATGTAGAATTCAATAGATTACTGGTCCACCTTTCGAATGTACAATGGAAATCATTCATCTTGAAGTCAGGTCACGTGTTCCTTTTAAGTGGCATATCAGTGTAATAATTTTCGAAAATACTTGTTTATGAAACACTTTTTCTTTCTATCTGATGACTAGGGGTAGACGAAAGAATGATGAAGAACAGCAAGAGTCCATCCCTCTTCCAAGTGCAAGGCACATGACGGATGAAGAAGACAAGAAACAAGGAGGGTACACAGAACCCAAGAAGCTGTCTGGTACCCACAACTACTTCTTCAACTCAAAGAATGCTAGTGGCGCTGGTAGTGGTCCAGGGTCAGCAGAAGATGGGCTGCTAACAAGCCAGTGAAAGCCAGAGACCAAAAACCAATCGTTTTATTAGATTGTCGACCTATGAGTTCATATAGCTGTTCAGTGATATATATATATATATCTGGAAAAACACTTAGTCATCAATAGATTAATGCATTTCAAAGCTAAGCTATGTATCAGATTTTTTAACTACAGCCCATTTGCATGCAGATCATTAGAGAAGCTAAAAGTATAATAATCAGAAATCTCTAAAGAAGTGAGCAGGCCCTAATCAAAACATTTTTAAATACAGTCTTGGAATTTAAATCCAGATTCGTCATGTCATAACTATTTGTTCTCAGACAGCACCAGCTATCTAATAACTGTAGTGTAGTAAGAGCTCTTATTACTACCCTACTGAAATGTATAACGTTTGAAAAATAAAAAAGTCAGAAGATTGGGAGGACAAATGAAAGGTTTGTCTCTTGAAATTTGCTGAACTATTTGCATTCCTAGAGAGAAACAGCAAATGTACTTTGAAGTATTCAAGAAGAACACATATTCTGGCAGCAGAATAGCACACACAAGCACATACACACATGCACACACATAAACACATTACACACACACGTGTACGCTTGTGTGCGCACACGCACACTTTTAACAATCACAGGTTGGATCAATTTCAGTTTGGTTGGTATTTGTTTCAGCATTTTTCACATTTTACAAGATCACCAAGCTTGTGCACAATTGCTGTTTCAATAAGGAAAATGTGTTTTTGCTTTACTAATCAGTGAAAAAAAATTAATAAAAGACCCACACAATCATTCTAGCCTAATAATGAGTCTGCAGCGGCATTTTGATGTAAAATCATTAAAAAATGTTGTCATGCACTTGTTAAACAGGTATTAAATGCATGTAAACAGGAATGTGTCCTGTATTCTTTAACAACGCGCACTGGTGTCTAATTTTAGAGAGATATATGAGATAAATACAAAATGGATACATACAGAATATATTTTTATCTCTTATGTTTCAAAGGAAATTGTTAATGTGCGGTTAATTGTTAGAGTATTGGCTGTGGAACTTGAAGCCTTATTATGAATGCATTCTTTAATTTCTATGCGGTTAGTGAGAGCAGTTATCTGAAACTCCTGAGGGATTACCCAGAATCCCAGCCCAAGGGCCAGATTACAATTTTTGGCGGTGCGGGGGCAAGTGGAATGCCACTGCCATGCCCCCACACCGCCAAGAGTTGCTGCTGTCAGTCTGTCAGATTACAACTTAAAAGTGGTCTGGTGGACAGGCAGCATGGCGGTTCCACTGTGGTGCCTCCGGACTGAGTCAAGAGCTATCAGGCCAGGGTACTGTGCTGAGGGGGTCCCTGGAGCGCTGCCCCCTGCACCATGGGTGCTGAGGGTGCTCATGTTATGCCACTGCACTAGTGTCACCACAAAGCACTGTGCAGTCTTTGTATGTTTTTTTATTACGTTTAGAATGCTTTATTGAGATGAAATACAAAGTAAAACAACAGTATACATTATACAAACAAAGGTCAAATAGTATCATTACCAAAATTGAAATAAGTTGGGACTATATTAAGAAGTATATGATTAAAACCAGATAGAACCTTCTAAACCTATACTTAGTCAAACACAATTTAGTATTTTAAAAGGAGGTGAGGGGGGAAAGAGAAAAGGAAAGAAAGAGGGGGAGAGAAAGATAAGGGGAAGTGATAAGCGGCAGCTGACTAGTAATGTAAAAATAACAATTAGAAAAAATTGAACATGATATTGTTAAGAAGGTTCATAACAGTATACATACAAAGTAATTCAAACGGGCGGCCTGGAAACATATGTGGTGAGTGGTGACCAAAGTAAGTCTTTTTTAATCAGTAGGGGTGTAGAGGTGGCGTGTGCACGATCCAGTCTGTGATGATGACATAACAGGTTCCACCACGCTTGGTAAGAGATTTTAGAAGTGTCCTTCCAGTTGGTGGTGATAATCTGAAAGGTAATAGCTATAAACAAAACAATAAATTTTCCAACGCTTCTCTGGGTATTCCATATAGGAGAGGAACCACCCAGAAAAACGTGTACAGTGTCAAAAGGAACATTGGTGGATAAAATCTCATTCAATTTCTTCCAGATGAGTAACCAAAAACTCTTAACCAAAGGGCAGAGAAAGAGCATATGGAGTAAGTCACTGTTACCATGAAGACAGGACCAGCATTTCGTGACATCCAGTAATTTGAATTTATGAAGTTCTGTAGGGGTGAAGAAAATCCTGTTATAGAAATAGTATAGAGTCTGCGTTGTGCTTGCTGATCGTGAGGAGGTGTGAATTTTTGCCCAAATGGAGCCCCAGGTCTGAAACGAGAATTCTTGTGCCAAATCTTTTTCCCATAACAGTTCAATACTGGATTTGGTTCTAGGATCAGAGGGGTGAGATAATATCTTATATATATGGGATGCCTTAAGTTGAGTAGAGAAATCTAGCGAGAGAGTGGATGTCTGATTATGTGAGGTTGAGGAAGAGTTTTGAGAGTGGAGATGAGTGATGGATGATCTGAGGTGAGAGTAATGAGGAGCATGTAAGAGAGATATGTCGTATTTATCTTGGATCTCCGTGAAGTCCATGAAAGATCCATTGATCATCAGGTGTTCAAATGTAATAATTCCTTTATCGATCCATTCTTTCCAAAATAAAGCTCTATTTTTAATCTTTAAGTGTTTGTTATACCAAACAGGAGTAAGTATGAAGTTATCTGAGTGAGAGAGATGAGCCTTTAGCAGAGAAGTAACAACTGCAGTCGAATGCGTGAGAATGGGCGATGAATGGGCGATGAAAAACGTCTGGGGGGTTGGGATAATTGAGTGGCCACAGCAAAACAGAATGGTGCATATTGGGATTGTTCCAACGAACTCCAGGCCGTTAAAGGAATATGTGAGGAATCAGATAAAAAGGTCCAAACTTGTTTCAGGGTGAATGCAGAGTGATAGCGTCTAATATTAGGAAAATTAACCCCACCTAATTCTTTGGGCCGCTGAAGTCGGATAAGGGAAATCCTAGTTTTTCGGTTATTCCATAAAATTTGGTCAGGGAACGGTTAATGATACTGAAAAAGAGAGTGGGAGAGTGACTGGGAGCATAGAGAGGTAGAAATTAATGATTGGAAGCAGCATCATTTTAATTGTAGCAAGTCTACCCCACCAAGACAAAAATAGTGGAGACCAACTATCTATGAGTGGCGAAAGTTTTTAAGTATATCTGCAAGGTTAATTTTAATAGTTTCTTTGATGCTATTAGTGTATAGGATACTTAAGCATTTAATACCCTTAGGGTTCCATTTGAAACCTGTATCTTTAAACATATGAGAAAAGCAATGTTTATTCAATGGCATAACCTTGGATTTGTCAAGATTAAGTTTATAACCCGAGACTAAAGAATATTCTTAGCAAAGAGAAAAACGTTGGCAAAGAGGTAGTGGGGTTGGAGAGATATAATAAAATGTCGTCCGCATAAGCAGTAAACTTAATTTCTGTATGTTTAAATTGGAAACCCGTATAATGTGGAGAGCGACAAAGTTTTTCAAAAAATGGTTCTAGGGCAAGAATAAATAAAAGAGGGGATAAAGGGCAACCTTGTCTAGTTTCTCTGTGAAGTGGAAAATATTTGGATTGACAGCCGTTTACCCAAATGGAAGTGGAAGGTGCAGAATATAGTAGCTGGATATATCTAAGAATGGGGGGGCTAAAGCCATGCCATTTTAATGCTCCATAAATGAATTCCCAGTTTACCCTGTCGAAAGCTTTTTCAGCGTCCAACGCGATAGCAGCAATCAGTGAATTCACCTTGGAGGCCAAATGGATAATATTAAGGAGAGTCCTTGAGTTATCCGTAATGGACCGTCCTTTAACAAATCCTGATTGATATATATTGATTAGGTCCGGGATTAACAGATTGATACGAAGGGCTAATAATTTGGCAAAAATCTTACAATCCGTATTAATTAGGGAAATGGGTCTGTAGTTTTTACAATAAGAGGGGTCTTTGTCTTTTTTAGGGATCAGACACAGCATTGCTTGAGTGAAAGAACCCTGTGATACACCGGAAGCTAAAAAGTGATTTATGAGGGATAACGACTGAGGGACCAGGAATTGTTTGAAATGAAGAAAAAAACGTACAGTAAAACCATCCGGACCGGGTGTTTTGTCTTTGGGAAGTTGGGTAATAGCGTTTGTGATTTCTTGTACTGATATTGGACTATCCAGGGAAGTAAGATCCGTGTGGTTGTCATAGGGTTTGGGAATAGTTTGAAAGAAAGAGTCGATTTGGTCAGCAGAAGGGGTTGACTCAGGGGTATAGAGAGAGGTATAATATTCGGTGAAACACTCGAGAATTTTAATATCTGTAATGTGTCTAATTCCTTTGCTATCTGTGATAGCAACGATCTTTGATTTTTGTTTTTTAATTTTGAGATAATTGGCTAGGGATTTGCCGGCTTTATCCCGGCCAGCATACATTTTTGCATTAAATTTGCGTAGGTTGTTACAGGCATTGTCCTAGGATTGTTTATTGTATTGCATTTTAGCTTTAATGAGGTTAGACAAGGTATCAGAGCAATTCGTAGTAAAATATTTGTGCATTAGGGTCTTGATTTGTTTTAGAATTAATGTTGTAGCCGCATGTGCCTTCTTTTTTTTACGGGAGACAAACTCTATTATAAATCCTCTAGCAGTGGCTTTAAAAGCATCCCAAATAAGGTGGAATTGTGGAACAGAGGAGAGATTATTATTGAAAAATTCCTGCATAAACTG
Source organism: Calotriton arnoldi (assembly GCA_963921515.1). Lineage (NCBI taxonomy): Eukaryota > Metazoa > Chordata > Amphibia > Caudata > Salamandridae > Calotriton > Calotriton arnoldi. The sequence continues at coordinate 187,372 of CAWUFW010014088.1, forward strand.
TGTAAATTGTTCAACAAATTGAGTGTCCAGCAGGAGAGCATTATTAAAACGCCATCTGCGTGAGGTAGGTGTGTGTGTGATGTATTCCATATCTAATATGACAGGGGCGTGATCAGAGATGAGAATGGATCCAATCTCAGCATTCGTCATACATTGAAGAGATGATTGGGTGAGAAATATGTAATCAATTTGGGAATGAGACCTATGAACAGGGGAAAAGAAGGAAAAGAAGGAAAATTCCAGGACATCAGGGTGGGAAATTCTCCATGCATCCAACAACCCTCTAGATGTAATTGCTTTGTGGAAAGTCTTTTGCATTCTATTGGGGATAAATTTGGTTTGGGATTTTCGATCTAAAAAAGGATCCATAAGTTGATTGCAGTCACCTCCCAAAATCAAATTTTCGGAGGCATGAGAAGAAAGGAGAGTGGAGAAATCATTCCAGAATGTTAAATCAATACCATTGGGACCATATACATTACAAAAAGAGAATTGAGTATTGTTAACTTTAGCATTCAATAAAAGCCATCTGCCGTTAGTGTCTTTGACCTCATTTTGCAAACAGACAGTTAATGATTTGCGAAACAATATTACTACACCATTTTTGTTGTTAACTGCTGGGGAACAAAAGACATCTCCAACCCATAATTTGCGTAAGGAAGACAAGTCCTGTTCTTTAAGGTGCGTTTCTTGCAATAACGCTACGTGGCATTTCAATTTAGCAAGGTGAGATAGAACACGCTGTTTTTTAATTGGATTACGGATACCCTTGACATTCCAAGAGATAATACGTAGACCATTCATTGGAAAAACTTAATCCAAATTAAGCACATAACTATATAAAACTTGGAAGAAAAATAATAAATTAAATGCAGAAGGCAAAGTAACAATAAGCAATGCAAGTCCTGAATGGAAGTAAATCTAAAAGAGAGAGGAACAGATGTAAACCAGAAAATAATGAAAAATAAGAGCTGAGAGATAGGAATGAGAGATAGGAATGAGAGAAAAACAGCTAGCCTGATGTAACCAAATAAACATTCCAGGGATAGAATAATGGAAAACCATAAAAATAAAAACGTAGTGACAGAGAGAAGCTGCACCAAAGTTTAAGAAATAGAAGAAAGGAAAAAGAAAGAGAAAAAAGAGGGGTGAAGGGGATAGAAAGGAAAAGCAAAAAGAGAACACAGTCTCCTTGGAGATGTAACAGAAGAAAAGATGACAAAAAGCCAAAAGGCTTTAGTCATAGTAATCACAAACGGTAAGAACATTAATGTAAGGAGGTGGGGGCGAAGGGGACAGAGGCCACCCCAGAGAGGGACACCGAGGAAGAACAGATTTAATGACAACAGAAAGTCAAAAATCTGTAATCTAAAAACATAAACATAAGCAACACAGTGGAAGGGAACTTACCGAACATTGGGAAAGACAACGCAACGGAGTGAAGCAACACAACACAACAGATGGACAATGCGGATATAGACGTCATCATCAAACAAGATACGAAGGGGAAACCTGTGGGACAAAAGAAAGAACAAGTAAGGAAACAATTAAGTTTTGCTCAGTTCCATAGCTTCTCCTTTGTGGACGTGGATGAATTTTCTAAGCTCTGCAGGATCCTCAAAAGTAGAAGTTCTGTCTTTGTAGGTTACTTTGAAAAAACACGGATGAATTAGGCCGTATCCTGCGTTCATGGATCGCAGCGTTGGTCTGAGGTCAAGAAACTCTTTACGGCGATTGGCAGTAGGCTTAGAAACATCTTGACTGAAGAAGATTTTGTGGCCAGACCAAAGCATCTGCTTGTGTTGTTTAGCAGCGTTGAGGATCGCCATAAGATCAGAGTATAGCAAGAAGTATGCAATAATTCCCCGTGGTTTGTTTGAGGAGGATGCACTTTGGGGGCCAATCCTGGGTGCCCTTTAAATATTGAGGTCGGTAGATTTCGGCAAACCAACTATCTGAGGAACGTGAATCTTCAAAAAGGAGATCATATCTGAGCCTTCGGAGCCCTCTGGAATTCCATAAACTCGTAGGTTGTTGCGCCTGTTTCGATTTTCTAAATCTTCTGTAGTTTTCTTCAGTTGCGCTACCTCACGAGAAAGGAAATCTACTTTAGCAACCACATCCTGTGCATCACTAATCTTTTATTCGACATCCGAAAGCCGTAGGTCCAAACCCAACTATTTCTCCTCAATTCATTGAAGTGTTGCAGTGATTTCAGTCATAAAAGGTCGAATTTTGCGCAGTTCGTCCATAATGTCTTCCAAAGTCAGAGGAAGAGGTGATTTTGTTGGAGAGGACGGGTCTTTTTTGATGCGTTTGTTGATATTGCTGACCGAGTCTTTGCGACCACTAGTAGTAGAACCAGCAGCCCCCTGGGGCTTGTTTGAGGGTGTGGGACCCATATATACGGAAGAAAAAAAAGTGCGTAGCTGACCTGAGGAAGACCACTCTCAAGGCGCAAGAATACAAGTCCACACAAACAACAATCTGGCAGGAGGTTACACTAATAAGCCAAATAGAGATTTGACTGGAGTGCTAACCTGAATATTCATAAGTACATATGAGGAGAGAATGAAGGTTCATGACGAGGAAAATAGTTTTCTGTTGCAGATATGCGCTTTTAAGAGGAAAAAGACGACATAATGATGGGGAAGAAGCCGTAATGAGCAAACAGCAACGACCACAGGGGCATTACCGCTGTGTCATCTCCAGGGAGAAAAAATGCAGGAGTCAGGCACACAAAATGGCGGCCGCAAAGTGAGGCGTCATATAGGCAAAGGAAAATGAGGAAAAAGTGCCCAAATAGACCGTTTTGGTCTGAAAAAAACTTGCCTCAGTGCTCCACATGACTTTTGAGAAGGGAATCCATGGTTATGTCGCCACAGCGCTGGCGAGAGAAAACCCTTCGGCTCCGACCGTTCCTCGGTGTCGCGGAGCTCCTCTAGAGGGTGGCCATCTTGAATCGCCACCGCCGCGCGCCTCCGTCCTTGTCTGTTTTGATGCAACCTAGGACTTGCTTGCGTGTTTGCTACAGAGTTTCGTTCTCAAGGGGCTAAGGTAGATAGTGTAAGTGCTGAATAGACGGGCGATAAACTGTTGTCACTGCAAACGTGACAATGTGAGGCCTTCATTTTACAAAACGGGGAGATTCTTGGCAGATAATGGCATTTCCCAGGGTTCTCAAAGTTGGTGGTGCACAGAAGCATTCTGACTCCAGTGCATGCACTATATAAAAATATTTTCCCCCATTTTGACAGAGTTGCTTTACTTCTATTTCATTGTTCCATACCCCTGGTTCACATATCAGTCTGTGGTGTTTAGACATGACTGTGGAACGCTATGTCTGAAGCTAGAAGGCAGTGAAATCGAATGTGGGGATTGTTTGTATGGTTTGTGACGGCTGCTCGACGTGACCAGGCTGTCAAGATTTGGGTCAGGTGGCTCCTGTATAATGTATACACTTAACTGGACAGAAGTTTGGTGGTTGTCATCTTTCTTCATGACAACTTTTGTTGGCGACGAGCAGGAGAAGGAGCTGCCATGTCCTCGACACGCTGCCACGACACCGATGTTCCTTCAGGCTGTGCTCTACTTATAACCGCATGTTTATTTCTCGTGATACTCCCTTGTGGGGGCTTGGATTTTCAAGGCAGAACGACCCTCCAATGGTGCCTCCGTTTGAGTCTGTGAAGGTACATAAATGGAAGGATATTCCATGATGTCAGCCTGCGGCCATTTTACGAAGATTAGAGAGCATTACTCAATTGTTTTATGGGCCAGTGACGTAATTCTTCATTGCCATATTGTACCTGTTAAGATGTTGATTGAGTGTAATGAAGTCTGGTCTGAGAGGAAATTGGTGCCCATCTTAGTGAAGGAATCGGATCGGAAAAGCTTCAGGTTACTACAGTGGCCATATTACCATAGTTGTTTAGTAACTGTGAGTTACTCTGGGCTTTGTATCAACATTCTTGAGCATACTGGAAATGGTGTTGTTGGCAGAATAACAAACGTCTTGTGCACTAGTACTCCAGATCTATCTATCCTAAAAAAAAGAGGTTAATCCAAGTTGTTTCAGTGACATGCACACTTCACATTGTGTATCATATTAAGCATGCCGTTTTGTATCATTTTGATTCAGTGAAATGCACACTTTACATTGTGTATCATTTTATGAATGCGGTGTCAAGGGGTTTGGGATTTCTAACTAATCACGTAGTCAACAGTGATACACTCACTTTCTTTTGGAGCGTCAATTCAAGCCTACATCATCAGTGACACTCTCACTTGTTGAAACATGGCGTGTGTCACTCATGTTTACACAACACCAGTGATACACTCACTTTGTCAGACATTAACAGCAGACTTCCTGGGAACTCCCTATTTACTATTTCCATCAGTGATACACTCACTTCCTGTTAGAGTGTTATGGTGTATCACTTATCCTTTTTATTTGGTGTAGGAAAGTAGGATCTGCTTTTATGGTTACCCCCAATTTGTGCTTGGTGTAATGCTGTTTCTGACTAGTCTGACTGGGAATCCTGCTAATCAGGACCCCAGTCTCTCAGCTTTCTCCCCTAAATTGTTATGGTAAGTACTTATTTACATCCCAGATTGGATACTGGGGTACCCTTATCAGTCCCTACTATATGGTACTAAGGTACCCAGGGCATAGGTACCCCAGAGGTCCCCCATATGCTGTAGCATGTATTATGCCACCTATGGGAGACCATTCAAACTATCACTACAGGCCTGCCATTGCAGCCTGTGTAAGCTGGTGCTAGCACCACTTACGAAAGATATAGGTTTCCTTATATCTAGGGTCACTGCACTTAAAACTTATAAGTCACCCCTACAGCAGGCCTTTTTAATCCTGAAGGCAGGGTGCTTGGTTCTAAGTGTGAGCAGGACACCCCTAAAACCTTCGGAGTCCATTCTCCCAGGTTGTAAGTAAGACAGCCATATAACATGCAGATGGTCACTGTGTCATTACGCGATGAACATCTCGAAACTGGTGTGTTTGGTATCAAACATATTGGAATCATACCCCCACACCGTAAACGGTGTGGGAGTTTGATTCCAAGCACTGTAAAGGCCCTCCGTTAGGCCCTCAGTGCTCCCGGTACCAGTCTTCTAGACCCGGAAAGCACAACATGGCTGCTGCTGACCAGAGACACGATTCTGCCCTCCTGCTGCTGAGCCAAGCTCGAGCAGGGGAAGGCAGAACAATAGGTATCCTGTCAAAGGAAGGTGTGACCACCTCCCAGACAGGAGTTAGTGTATTGGGGTAGGGTGGGAGCACTTGCCAGCGCCACATAGTCTGCGTGCAGGGCACATTTGGTGCCCTCCATGCATAGTCCAGTTCAAACCACTTCAGGGAGCCGTTGGCTCCCGATCTGGCGTGATACTGGACAAAGGACAGGGGAGCATCCTCCCCCTTGTCCAGCCCCTCCTTAGGGAAGGACCCCTGAATCGTCCCAAATCTTTCCTTAAGGTACTTAAGGGCTTACCTGAGGGTGGGTCCCTAGATTCGTCGTGGGACACGATTCAATTCAGACACCACTTCAACTTCGACCATCTGGGCACTCTGGACTTCACTGGACTTCGCTCTGGGCATCAAGGTTGCAACCAGGAAGACTCCTGCTGCTCCTGATCTCTTCGCTTTGCTCGTCTGCTGCAACATCCGTGACTGTGCTCCGTACAGGAAACCTTCCAAGGCCTGTGGGCATCCAAGGCACCTGAAGGAATCTCCCTTGAAGTGAAGGAGTCACCTCCCTGCATCTGCAAGCACCGCAACTAAGCTGACTGGTCTGCTGATCCTGGGCTCCCACAGACTTCGAAAGGCTCAGCAACAGAGGTGGTGGTTCTCCACATCCCTCGAGGCCTGCCCTGTCTTCTCACCAAGTTTGAGTCCAGTATCCCTCGTCGGAGCTGCAGGAACCAAACCTTCACACCTATGCACCCGGCTTCCCTGGTGCAGGTAACCTGGTTCCTAGGGTATTCACGGGTGGGGTGGCTCTCCAACCTCTTGTCTTCCACAGGGTTTCTTCAGGGTCCAATGGGAAGGGTCCTCTGTCTTTAAAATTGCAACCGCGACTTACACGTTGATTTGTACGGAGAACGCGGTCGTGTTCCTACACTGCACACTACCTCCGTGGGGCTCCTAGATACTCACATTGGGTGGTTCCTTGGGTCCCCAGCACTTCTACGTCCTCTGACTATTGTCTTGATTCGAGTCATGGTTTGCATACCACTATTTTAGTACATGGTTTGGTCTCCCCCTGGGGACCACTATGTATTCTGTGCTACTTACCTGTTTTTATTATAAAGTATTGTGTGCATTGTGTATATATCCGGCTAGGAGATATCTGTATGTGTTAGTGAGTGTCTTGTAATAAATAGATATTTTTTTAAATACACTGTGTGGTTATTTTTCACTTAATCTATACCTACAAGATTATGTTCTGGTAAAACAAGCTGCTTTACACTCCTCCTGGATTAAGCCTGAATGCTGCTCTCCACAGCTACCACTTAGAGAGCTTTCTAAGGCTGTCTAAGGCCACTAAAATTACCATAAGGGTTGTCTGGATCAGTGCAAGGTGTCCACTTATGTAAGTGTACATCATATACTGAGCCAGCCTCTTACACTTGGGTACAAGTTTAACTGGAAGTATTAGTTTCAGCATTTTGAATTTAACATGGGTAGATTCATACTAGTTGTTATTTCATTCAATGTTTTCACTGGTGAACATGCAGTCAGTTAATCCACCTCCTCTTTTCCTGTATAGTCCAGGTGAACCACCAGTATCATGGAGGATCTTGTTTGATGTTTTGCAAACCTACCTTGGTGCCATTGGTGCATCAAGATTTGGTCCAGAAAGAAAAAAATGCTGCTCCACTCTTTAGGTTTTGAAGGCCGTTCTATTTTTAAACATCTTCTAGATATTGAAGTTCCACAAGATGAAGAATCAGAGGATGAGTTCATACAAATAATCAGGAAGTTGGAGAAACGTTTTGATGTCCAACCCAGTACTGTAGTGCTACGACATACGTTTTTAATGAGGACGCAGTTGTCTGGAGAGGGAGTTGACACATGTCTCTGCACTTAGAAGGTTGGTGGCAGACTGTGATTTCGAAACCTACACGGATCAGCTAGTACTTGATCAATTCAGTTGCCACTGTACTAATAAAGCTATTCAGCAGAAACGTTTGGCTTTAAGCAATCCATCGCTGCAGGAAATGGTACAGATCACTAAAAGCAGTGAAATGTCTCAGTTATCAGTTAAGGAACTAGAAGAAAACTGAAGTGGTAGGCAATGTTCGTACAAAGAGAAAGAGTGTTGCGTAAGAGTACTCATAAAGTAAAGAAATACAAATAACATCTAATGGGTTTTTCAAACAGTTTAATATTTGTTTTAGATGTGGAAATATAAGTCAAGTAAACAACGTCCAACAAAAAAATGTTGTTTGCAGAACATGTGGCAAAGTGGGTCATTTTGCCAAGGTTTGTGAGGACAATGACATCATGCAGAGAGAAGAACCAATGTAGTAACAAATTTAGTAGAGGATGACAAAGACCCACAGTTAGCAAAAATTCAGAATGATCTTCAGGATATGGTTCTGGTGATTGGGGAAGACATTTGTGCAGGATATCCGACAGATTGTGTCGACCCTTATTCTGAGGCTTCAGTGGGTGATAAAATCACTCAAGCTTTTGGCTGATTCAGGTGCTAGAATCACAATGGCTACTCATGATGTTTTGGATGATTTGTGTCTTGGAAGGAAGTTAGAACCACCAGACTGTGCTCCGGTTTCATATGAAGGGAGACAGATAGATTAGTCAGGGTATTTTGAAGATGTGTTGGTTTTCAAGAACCGGAAATCTTTTGGGAAGGTGTACGTGGCAGTTAAAAGGTTATGCATACTAGGGTGGTTTCACCAGGGTCTTTTCAAATCATACTTGGACCTGGTACTATGGAACAAGTATCAGTTGTTACGGAAGACATAGAGAATTACATTTCGCTAAAATTCCCCAAACTTTTTTCAGGTGATTTGTATACCTTAAAGGGGTTCCAACATGAGAGTAAAGTCAAACAGAACGCTATTCCTATCAAACATACAATGCAGAATGTTCCGTTTTTCTTCAGGGAGGATTTGGAGAAAGAGCTAATGAAACTGTGTGACAAGGGGAAAATTTAACCCATAGAGTTATCCTTATGGTTATCACCTCTGGTTGTCGCTCTGAAGACAAAGGGTGAACTTAGGGTTTGTGTTGATGTACGCAGTCTGATCAAGGCCATTTGGGTAGATTCACATCCTCTGCCCAGAATCACGGAACTGTTGAGCATGGTTGCTGGAGCTAATTGGTTTTCTAAATTGGATTTAGCTTCTGCTTACCACCAGGTGATATTAGAATCTAAATCAAGACATTTTACAGAAAAGAAAACACAAAAGGGAGTGCCTCAAGAGTCCAACAATTGTATTATAGAGCTTGTTCTCTTTGTTTCTTTACTGCTTTCACGATAAAAACATAGTTCAATGGTGACAATCCCAATATACACTTTTCCAATACCGAAACAACGTGGGATCCATTGTGTGAAGTCTCAAAAAACAATTCTCTTTATTAATCTTCAATACATCTATGAAACAGCCCGGCCAATGCATTTTGTCCTCTGAGAGGACTTCATCAGGCTTTCTGTATTTCTTTGCAGTAGTATCACATTGAAGTCTAAATGTAAGGTGAATCAGTTCTCCCAGAAATTCTTCAGGCAGTCGTATGCTCCTATAGTATCATAGGGAAATAACAGAAGGCCATGGATAATTAATGTAGCTTAATATCCACACCCTATTGGGTTCTGTAAGCCCAGACCGAATTATACGACGCTCCACCTCCATCAAGTAAGTTCTCCTTCAGACTGACTTTAGGTGGGATTTTTTTTTAATTTAAAATTCAAAAAATAATGTTATTGAATTTAATATAATCAAAACAATTACATTAAATTAAAATTAAGAAGCAGCAAATTGTTATTTTGTTCTTCATTTAAAATAAATATATAAAAATATTTACAAAATATTTTTACTAATTATTTCATGTTTAATAAACTTATCACTACATTCCCATATATTTTACCATCGAGAGATTGGGGAGAGACATCCATCCACCCAGAAGAGGCAGGCCCATTGCTGTTCACGAACAGCTCTTCTAAGGATACTACAGTCAAAAAGGGACCCTAAACAGTGGCAAATTACTCTGACTCAGAGCTGGAGCAAGTCCAGCACCTAGCATGCTAACCACTAGTATTGCTGCACCCTCCACAGAATATAATGGAAGCAGGGACTTAAAGTAAATTCACATAGGAAATAATGTTAACATAAAGAATTTGTTTTAAATAGTTAAGTTTAATGTTACATAAATCAAAAAATAACATATTTAAAATGTAATTATAACTTTTGTAACTACCTTTTTTGAATTAATAAAGTAACATTATTTTTTAAGAAAATATGATTGAATTACTTTGTTTTTTTATTTTTTATGTAAACTTTGGAAAATAAATTAATATGTTTAAATGAATTCAAAATGTAATTCAAAATGAAGTTAATCATGCTGTAGGTTTTTTTCTACATTTGAAATAATTATATACAATTAATTTACATTAAATTTGACATAAAAATATTTGTAGTAATATTTTTTAATTTTTTATAAACATATTTTATTGCGTCAATTATCACATACAATGCAGAGCCCAGCAAACCAGAGGTCATCTGCTACAGTTTAAAGTACAACAGATTAGCATTGACATTTTAAATATATACTTTCCCCTGTTTTAACATGAATAGGAAAAACAACCAAATGTACCCCATTTAACTCCCCCCCCATTGCACTGTCGTAATACTGCATCTCAAGCACCACTTACACTCCAATTCGCTGAGGAGCAATTCCCCTTTAACCACTTGTCTCATGTATCTCAGTCCTGTGCTATCGTTTCTATACTGTATCGTCCCTAGATGGAATGGGCTCTAAGTATAGGCCTCTATACACCGCCCACCGCTTCCAGATCTTCTGATGTTTTTGCGGGCAACCCCGTGCTTTAAAGATGGGTGTCTCCAACCCCATGTTAAAATCAAGACCGTTTTTCCATGCAGATAAGGAAGGCGGGGCCTCAGCCTTCCAGTCACGCGCAATATCTCGTTTTGCTAGTTCGAGGCCGAATAGCAGTAGATGACGTTTATAGATATTCCCGCCAATCCCTTCCATGATATGTAGAAGTACTAATTTAGGCGAGGAAGGGAGCTCCCACCCCAACACCTCCGTCAAACAAGCCAATACCCCCCGCCAGAACCTTGTGAGCGCTGTGCACTGCCACACTGTATGGAGTAAGGTGCCATCTTCCCGACCGCGTCGCAGACACGTTGGGGATGCCACCAGGCTCGCCCTCCACAGCCTGGCTCGAGTAAAGTACACTCTATGTAGGTAGTTAAATTGAACTAGTCGGAGCCGCAATGCAATCGCAGCCCCTCGAGGGGATGCTAGCACTTCATTCCAATCGTCTCCGTCTAATGGGCCAAGATCTCCCTCCCACGCCATCCTAGGTTTATCAAGTGTGGTGGGGCTATTCGTTACTAGTGATTGGTAGATTTTGGAGATTTTGTGGTCTTGTAGGTCTCCCATGAACAGTTTCGCTTCAATAGGGCTGAATTCAGGGAGGGATTCCAGTCCTGTAACACTAGGGAGTATGGCATGCCGAAATTGGAGATATCGAAAGAACTGGGTCTTTGGCATCTGGTATTCTTGTTGAAGATCTTGAAAAGACTTCAGGACTGTGCCCCGCATCACATCTCCCAGGGTGGAGATCCCTATATTGTCCCAACCTCGAAAGTCAGCTAAGGCTGCTAGTTGAGGCAAACCCCCATTTGACCACAGTGGCGTTTCCTTCGTCAATCTGCCCCACCATCCCATATTTCGCAGAGCCTGCCTCCACACCTGGAAGACTACCCTCGTGGCCGATGGTAGAGCCCTACGCCGAGAAGCGGAATATAGAATAGTGTGTAAGGTCGCAGTCCCCATGTATTGTCTTTCTACCGCATATGCAGGATCACTTCTATCTCAATACCACCAGTCATTCAAGATCAAGAGGTGCGAGGCCATATAATACGATTGTACATCTGAGGTGGCTAACCCCCGCAGTATGTTGACTGGAAACAGATCTTCAATGCCACTCTGGATGCCTTACCCGCCCATAAAAACTGGCCTAGGACCGAATTCACCTGGCGAAACCACGCAGGGGAAACAGGGTAGGGGTGATTCTGTAGTTGATATAACAATCGTGGTAGCGATACCATTTTGAAGATTGCCGATCGACCCGGGATGGAGAGGGGCATATGGGACCAGGTCTTCAGTTCTTTGCGGACACGTGTCCATACCAGCACAATGTTTCGGTCCCAAGACACACTCGCTGAGTCAGACAAAAAAACTCCCATGTATTTTATAGTTATTGTGGTGACCTGTACTGCCGAGGCCCAGGTGCCCAGTTCCCTATGTTTCCCCATAACCCATAAGGTGGATTTACAGGGATTCATGAACAGACCAGACGATTCCCCAAATATACGCTTAATACGAAGTAGCCTCGGTCCAGTCTTGCTAATATCTGTCAAGAAGAACAGGACATCATCCGCATACAATGCGATGCGGTCGGACAGCCCCTGAGTCCACTGAAACCCTGCCACTTGTGCATCCATCCGCACCCAGGCTGCCAAGGGCTCCATCGCCAAAGCGAACAAAAATGGTGACAGTGGGCAGCCCTGGCGGGTACCCTGTCTAATAGGGAAGGTAAAGGAGACAGAACCTGCGATGCGGACCGAGGTCGTCAGGTCCGTATACAATAGTTTGAGATAGGACAAGAAGTGGGGACCAATATTTAGATGATCTAGAAGGGCAAACCCATATGTCCAGCTGAGGGAGTCGAATGCCCTATCCATATCTGCTAGGAGGAGTGCAGCCGGCTGATCCAAGTCCCGAATTGCGGCCACAGCAACATGTGCTCGTCGAATATTGTGGCGCGTCGCTCTGTGAGGCATGAAGCCTGCCTGGTCTGGATGAATCAGGGAGGTAATAGGGGATTGGAGACGATTGGCGAAGGCCTTGGCTAAGATCTTAGCCTCTATATTAAGCAAGGAGATAGGGCGATATGAGGCGTGTTGGTCCGGAGGCCGGCCCGGTTTGTAAAACACGACTATCTTAGCATGCCGCCAGTCCCGCAGGAGGCTTCCGTCTGTTCGCGCCTCCTCTACTACTCTAAGCAGATGAGGTCCCAATTTCGTGGAATACCTCTTAAAAAATTCGCATGGGTATCCATTAGGGCCTGGGGCTTTCCCAGAGTTTAAGTCTCCAAGGGCTGTAGATAGTTCCTCCTCTGTAAGCGGGAGGTCCAGGTCTGCCCGGGCCACATCGGAGAGGGTCCGGGGCAAGAGATCTCCTATGAAGTGGTGCACCATATCCTCCGGTAGGGATTCCTTAGATGCATAGAGTTCCGCGAAGTAACTCTCAAAACTCTCAGCAATCAAAGAGGGGTCTCCGAGCACACTCCCATCAGGTCCTGGCACCCCAGGGAGAACCAGGGGGCTCAAGGCTCCCTGGCACAAACGGTGGAGCAGCTTACTAGACTTGTCCCCCCACTGGTAAATTCTACTGCGGGATGCCAACCATGCCAATCGGGCCTCGTCCATCAATAAAGCTGCATGTGTCTGTCTCGCTAACAGCAATTGACGGTGTGCCAGATCACCCCCTTCCTCCCTACTATCTCGCTCAAGATTCATAATGTGGGCTTCTGATCTCAGCAGTGATTCCCTCTGAGTATGACGTGTTGCAGCGCAATACGATATGTCTACACCTCTTATGGTTGATTTTAAGGCCTCCCATAAGGGTTCAGCTGTTGCCACCGACCCCACGTTAAGCTCCAAATACTGGTCGATGGCCTGTCCTATATGATCCCTATACTTCTCGTCCTGCAAATTCCAGGGAGAAAGACGCCATCGGAAAGGTGGTTTTGCAGGGCCTAGTTGTAGTGTGAGTGCCACAGGGGAATGATCAGAGAGTCCCCTCGGGAGAATCTCCGCCTCCTGTACCCTACCAGCCGCACTCAGTGGTAAGTGTAGTAATATTTTTTAGTTCTTTTTTTTCCACATTTTTCTGACCCTTGCAATATAATTACTCCATAGTACGGGGGAAAAGCGAAAATTTTGCTTTCAAGGCAGACCTAAAAAGAATTAGCCACAGACCACTGAGAGACATTCAAGTCGCACAGTTAGTATAAAGTGATTACCTGATTCAGTGGATAGACTCATATAACCAACAACTTTGTGGCTTGTGTGACAAATACTTTTCTGTTCCCTCTCTCCACTGTTCTAAATGAGCTAAACTGTGCTTTTTTCTTTACCGTCCGATTCTTTTGATCCTTAATAAAGGAAATTTGCATTAATGCAGAATGTTGGAATATCCAGATTCTTTACACAGAACTGTACTTGTACTACATCATTGAATTTGCTAACCCCACTGTTCAAGAATCTTGGTCATAGCAGTATTTTTGCTTTCCACGAGATTTTCAGAGCCACGTATAATGTGTGTTACAGATTCTTTCTTGGAAACACATAACCTACATTTTTTGTAATTGGACTGAAACATTGTCTAACTACTTCTGAGCTGATTAATTAGCAGGCTGTGAAAACACATGTTAAGTATTCTCAGTTTTTTTGGGTCAAGCCTGCGAGAGCATGCACCAGCACATGTCTCGCTTGTGAGACACTCTTGTATACAGAAAAGGGCTTGGAGCCTGCCCGTTGCTTACCATTTGGTTGGCTTGCATAGCACTGTTCTTTACAGCCTCGTAATTCGTCAAAGCAGGCCTAACATAATTTCCCTTCCTCTCTGTGGAGCAGGGACCAAGCACTGATTGATTCAAGTTAATCAGTGTCCATCCACTGCTCCCAACGTGATTGAGGTACTATTTTGTTCTTTTTAACTTTTAGTGCCCTGCAAACGGAAGGCACGTGACTGGCGAAAAATTGTCCAGCAGGACAAAGAAAACTGCAAAGATTTATTTTCTATAGTTAACTTTCTTTTATTTTGCCAAGTCTTTTTTTCTCACTGTGCACTCAAGTTTTTTATTTTTTTTGATCGTGGGCGCTGTTCACAAAAGATGAGGATTTTGTTATTGCAAAGCCGATTGTTTCTTTCTTATGTGTCATTTCTGAAATGATGCTTTAACACATAATCGTGCAGTACACCCAATCCACACCACCCCAATCCACACCAATCCACCCCACACCAATCAGCCCCACGCAATCCAATCCACCCCATACCAAACCAATCCACCCCACTCCAATCCAAACCCCTCACGCCAATCCAATCCACTCCAGTCCAGCACACTTCAATCCTCCCAAACCACCCCACTCCAATCTGTCCCACTACAATCCAAAACAATCTGTTCCACTCAAATCCAAAACAATCTGCCCCACTCCAATCTGTTGCACTACAGTCTGTCCCACTCCAATCCAAAACAATCTGCCACACTCCAATCCAGAACAATCTGCCCCACTCCAAAACAATCTGCCCCACTCTAGTCCATAACAACCTGCCCCACGCCAAACTGTCCCACTTCAATCCAAACAAAATCTGCCCCACTCCAATCCAAAACAATCTGCACCACACAATTCAAACCAATCTGCCTCACTCCAATCCAAAACAATCTGCTCCACTCCAATTTGACCCACTCCAATCTCCCCTACTCCAATCCAAAACAATTTGCCCCATTCCAATCCATCCCATTACAATCTGTCCCACTCCAATCCAAAATAATCTGCCCCACTCCAATCCAAAACGAACTGCTCCACTCAAATACAAAACAATCTGCCTCACTCCAATCTGTTACACTACAGTCTGTCCCATACCAATCCAAAACAGTATGCCCGACTCCAATCCAGAACAATCTGCCCCACTCCAGGCAAAACAATCTGCCCCACTCCAATCCAAAACTGTCTGCCCCACTCCAATCCATAACAACCTACCCTACTCCAATCTGTTTCACTTAAATCCAAACAAAATCTGCCCCACTCCCGTCCAAAACAATCTCCACCACACAATTCAAACCAATCTACCCAACTCCAATCCTAAACAATCTACCCCATTCCAATTCAAAACAATCTGCTCAACTCCAATCTGACCCACTCCAATCTGCCCTACTCCAATCCAAAACAATATGCCCCATTCCAATCCATCCCATTACAATGTGTCCCACTCCAATCCAAAACAATCTGCCCCGCTCCAATCCAAAACAGTCTGCCCCACTCTAATCTGGCGCACTGCAGTCCACTTTGATCAGTTTAAAAAAATAACTACTCTTGGAGAGCTAATAATCAGTTTTTCAACGCACTTATACAAGAGCATTCACAACATACCACTCCACCGGTCTTAAAAAGGAAAACCAAAGCAAATGCATATAAATTCCAAATTTAATTTTATATTTTAAAAAAGTCCATACAAGTATATACAAAATCACATTAAAAACAATAAAAACAATACCTCCAATAGTTTCGCACAGTGTTAAAAAATATCAAAGGGAGACACAATTTAAAACATATATATTTGTCATTTACAATGGTTACTTCGAAGGAATCAATTACAGTATTGACATCATTTAATCGTGTACAAGCAACACTTTGTTCCTAGAATTTAACCCATGAGTGACAAGTGTCAACGTATTTCGGTGGTACAAAAGCAGATTGAAGCCACCTTCCTTAGGACAATTAATTATCTACCCCTCTTTACGAGCAACCCAGGAGATTCACCTGTATGGAAACATAAATCAAATATCAACTAGAAACCCCTTCCTTACAGTCACAGATTCATTTAGTTTACACAAAGATCTAAACATTATTTTATGCTTTTTGAGTTGTTGTTACACAAACATTTAGAATTTTTTTTTAATCCCTTTACAAACTAAGTACACCAATTTTAGATCGATTTACATATTCATTTGCCCCATGTTATCCACTCTGGACTGCGAAGTATACCAACGGTCATCCATTCAACCATCCATACTACATTCCTACAATATTGCTGTACTCACATATATTATAAAGGTGAGGTCGATTATTCAGGCTGTTCTCGACTTTATACAGACAAATTAGCAATACGTTCCTAGTTAAAAAACTAAAAACATGAATTTCCAATTAGAGAAATGTCCCATCTCATAAATGTTAGTCTCCCCCTTCGTTAGAGGCCAACCAAGATAGATTTAACCTACCACTCATGTATATCCACAAGGGGTAAGTCACTCCTTATCCCATCTAACCAGGTGTGGAAGTTTTGAAATCAAAAGTGTCCCGCTAATTAGTCAGTCCTATGAACAAATAAGAAATGTATTTAATTTTTAAATTTTAAAATTTTATTATAGGATAAGATCAGTCGAGCCTCACATGTTTGTTTTTGTGCAGGAAGAGGGACATTCCTGCACAAAATCAATCCTGAGAGGCATATTCCTCTATCTATGTGTGCTGCAGAATGCAGCTCTCATAGAAAGATCTGCAGCACACATAGAAAGAGGAAGTAAAAAGGAGAAATAAAGATATTTCTCCTCACACCTCTCCTGGGAAGGAGTATCATTGGTAAACCTGGGAATGCGCCAAAAACCATGGGAGTTGCGTGGGAACACCCACGCAATGCCGGTGGAATGCCTTCCCCAGGGCAGAGTAAGGCAATGCAACGATTTGCACTGTGTTGCTTTACTCCAGATTTATGGAGCTACTCAGTGCCACGCAAAGTGGCCTAGGTTGGCTTCATAAATCTCACTTAAGGTTTGAGTGGCACATGTATCACGTTCCGTGGTGCAAACGCAACGCAAACCAGGTCATAAATATGCCCCTTAGTTTTTAGAACCTCTTACAAATTAGATAAAGCTGTCCTCAATATTGGGGTTGTAATGGAAACTATACTGTGAAACACTTTGAAAAGATTACTTTGCAATAGATATAGTTTCTCATATATGTGATAAAATTGTCTTCTTTAACACAAAGTATTGAGTGCTCCTAATAAAAGAATTAAGATCTGGCGCTCCTTAGTGGAAGGAAACCACAATATTGGCTCTTTTCAAGAGACATAGGGGGATATGTACAATAGAAGTGGCAGAGCGTGTCGTTAGCCTCCTTGGCTTAACGACACGCTCCGCCACTTCTGAAATGCAAGGCTGCACCATATTTACAAGAATGTGGTGCAGCCTTGCGTTTCCCCCTGCAGGGGAGGATTGTTTATGTGTAGGAAGGTGTCCCTTCCTGCACGTAAACAATCCTAAAATGCCATTCTGTCACTTTCATGTGTGCTGCTTCATGCAGCACACATGAAAGTGAAAAAACTGCATTTTTTTAAAGGTTTGTTTATGTACAGGAAGGGACACCTTCCTGTACATAAACAAACCATGGCATTTTGCTTTTTCCATGTGTGCTGCACAAGGCAGCACACATGGAAAAAGCAAAAATGAGGAGAAATAATGCATTTCTCCTCGTTTCGCCAACTTAAGACCAGGGTTTTCCTGGTCTTAATTCTGGCACTGCCTCCTATGTACGCCACCCTTGTACTAGGGGGCAGTGTCAAATACAATGGGCGTTGCAGTGGACACACAACACCCTCTGCACGCCCTTTTCACGCTAACCATAGTGTGAAAGGGAGCCTTATGTACAAGGCAGCGTTAAGACACGTTAAGTGGCTTAACGCTGCCTTGTACATAAGGCGCAGCCCCTATCACCACCACAACTTCGGTAAAAGTGACGTTGTGGTGGCGACAGGGGCTTGTACATATGCCCCATAGTTGAATAATAATGATCAAACACTCCTCTAGCATAGATGAAACATGTAGCCTTTAAGTCATTCTCTAGCACAAAATACAATGGCATTGGTCTTTTCTTCCAAATATCATTGCACTTCTAGGTACAGAAAAGCAAAAAAGACAAAGTCCATTCCTAATAGTTGTAGGCTGGTCACAGAACAAGAAAATGATGGTTTCTACAGTTTACACCACCAATGTAGGACAACGTGTTAATGGAAAACGTTCTACATATCCTGATGGGTTTTTCAGAGGGTGACTTAATAGTGACTTGACCATGTTAACACAGAAAACATTTTTACATGAAATACAAGCGCAAGCAGAAATCGATAATATATTTATTTCTCCTGAAATAAAAAGACATGTTAGGGAAGCAAGATGGCAATCAGATGTTAACCATTTTAAAATGTGGCCTGCATTGTCTATGGTCAACCTAAAAGCGAAAAACGCACAGTAAGTATAATTGTATGAACACGTTAATGTAGATATAAATGCAAACATTTTTAAGTATTAAAAATATCTCCATCACTACACATCCTTATCTGCATCCCAATGCCCCTCCCCAGACGTAGAGGAGACCCTATGGTGTTTATATCACCTGAAGAATGAGAAGTTAAGATACTTCTATAACAATTGCTGATGTTGTAGCAGCAAGTAAAACTCTTACAATATGAAAAGCCCTCAACCCTATTGCTTTAGAGGCGGCTACCACCAAGCATTTGCACACAGTAATGCCTCCATGATGGTCAACTTGAGTAATGGCTTTGCAGATAGGAGTAGGGGGATGGGATGATTTAGAGAGGCAAATATTGCCTTTACATCCAAATCTAGATCAGATCATAAAAAATGTCTTCCATACAAACCAATTGCAGTGATAAAATGCGCAGCAACTGACTTGCCTTGAATGGTCTCCCGAACGTGTCATGGCCAAACTGAGGGTGCTAATCTTGTTCTCATGTTAAGATTAATACTGTGGTCTTAATTTTACGAGGAACAACTTGCAAACACTTTAAAAAACGATACTAGTGCTGAAATGTCTAGTTGGCATGGAGACTGGGGTTGTGATTGCTTGGGGGAGAAGAAGAGTTATATAAACATGCATTACATGCATTACAGATAATTATGCTGCCAATGCTGTTCACGCCTAATTGATTTGTAATATATATATATATATATGTATATTATCTACTGGCGGTCGCCAGTAGATAGTTATAGTTAGGACCTATTTTCCATAGGAAATCCGCACCATTCTATTTGAAATAACTTTGGCGCCGGTTGACGAATCTTCGTGAAATTTTCCAACTTGTTGGGGCGCTCCGGTCCGCTCCTATCCTGAAAGTCTCTGGGTGATTCGGCAAGCGGGGGCCGAGAAAAAAGGGGGGTCCCAAAACATGTTGTCCCCATGCAATTTTCCATAGGAACCTTTAGTCGCAGCTACAGTCCGAACTGCTGAACGGAATTACACCAAATTTGCCAAAAAGGTAGCCCTTGGTTCAGGGTTGTGCCTTTTGCTTAAATGGTGTAAATCCGTTCAGTAGTTCCTGAGAAATTTGAAAAAGAAAACATATATATATCTGGGCGGAGCCTAACCACACATGTCATCGTGAGATCTGATTGGCTGTCAGCACTTCATCCTGGAATTGCTGGCAGCCATCTTGGGACCAATATAAATGATAGTACCCGATTGAAATGCATTGTAGTGAATCGAAGATTTTGAGGGTTACCAAAAGGAGAACTATAAAGGGTGATAACAGACTTTAGTTACATTAGAATTCATTTGTTGATGGTACCATACTAATTTCAGGAATTGTGGTGTGTTCTAAGGTGATTTTACCCTGTGAAAAACCTTCTGCTGGGATATCATGAATCATGTTTGAGAGAAAACTATTTTCACATGCTTGTCCCATACAGTTTTGGAAGGTGCTCCAGAAGCTAAAATGAGAGCATATTTTCTGTAAATTCACATTATCTTTCTCAGTCATGTGAGAATGAAGTCTGACATTCTCAGTAAAACATGTACATCCAACAAGGGCAGAGACATTGGACGGAATTTTTACCAATAACTCATGTCTTTCCTTCTCTGAGACCCTGCCTCTTACCTGGACTGATCATGCTGCCATCCTATTTGCTCTATCTCGGACGCCTCATTATCAATCTAAACCAGAGTCCAGGGCCAAACTAACTATCAGGGCCTGGAATAACGCCAACAATCCCGCGTTAGGGAATCTCTTGAAAGACACAGCTCCCCTCCTTCCGGCTGGAGCAGAGGAGGCTGCGGCTGTTTACGCTGGATGGATTGACGCTGCGTGCAGTAAATTTGTCCCGACTAAACGGTATTCCCCCAAGCGCTTCCCCCTCAGCCCCTTGGTTCTCTGACAAGCTTCAAGAGCAAAAAACTGACTGTAAGAGGTTAGAACGAGCCTGGAGAAAAGGCTATAGTGCCAGTGACAAAGTGGCCTATAAAACCAGTCTCTCAGGGTACAAAAAATTACTCGTGGAAACTAAGAGGATTTATTTCTCTGAGCAGATTAATAAGGCAAAATCCTCCTCTAAAGAGTTATTTAAAACGATAAATTTACTTACTAATCCCACTAGGCCAAATGTACATACTAGCCCTGAGCTATGTGAAAATCTTGCCTCTTTCTTTCGGCAAAAGGTCGATTGTATTTTTTCCTCCTTTAGTCCTCAGAAATCAGAGGCTAATGAGGCTTTAGACGAGGCGAAGTCCAATGCAAGTAAAGCTATATCTACTCTAGCTGAGTTTACACCACTAGAAACTCAAGAGGTTATTAAGCTCTTGATGGCGAGTAGATCTGGATCTCCCTTGGACCCTTGTCCAGTTTCGGTGATTAAACTCTTTCCTAAGATCATTGGCCCGGTTCTGACTTCTATGATTAACTCTATTTTTGAGTCAGGCCACTTTCCCATAATGTGGAAACAGGCCTCCATTCTTCCTCTAATAAAAAGCCTAAACTGGACCCTAATGACATGAACAGCTATAGACCTATTTCACGTCTCACACTGTCAGCCAAAATTATTGAAAAGGCCATGAACACCCAGCTTAGCACGTTTTTTCGCACTAACTGTTCATTGGATCCCACGCAGTTTGGCTTTCGTGCTGAACATAGCACAGAGCTAGCTTTGATTAAAGCAACGGAGGAAATAAGAGAGGCCTTGGACCAAGGAGGTGCTGCGATTCTGATCATGTTGGACCTTTCGGCAGCCTTCGATACGGTCCATCATGAAGTATTGATGGACCGGCTATCTACTGCAGGGGTTCAGGGCAGGGCCTGGAACATTTTACAATCATTTCTGTCGGATAGAACCCAAACGGTGGACATAGGCAAGAATAAGTCTAAGCCGTTCTCCTTTCCTTGCGGGCTGCCACAGGGCTCATCTCTTAGTCCCACACTTTTTAATATATATGTGGCCCCATTGGCGGCCCTGATTGGATCCTTTGGGTTTCAGGTGACGTCTTATGCAGACGACACTCAAATTGTGTTGTCCCTTCAGCCGGGCAAAGAAGCTGAGACCAGCCTGAGATGTCATGATTGCATGAAATCTGTTGCAGGCTGGATGGCATCTAATTGCCTAAAGCTCAATGCCGGCAAAACGGAGGTTTTGCTATTTGGGAATAAGGCTAACCTCTGGTCACCTGATTGGTGGCCAGAGGAAATGGGCACACCTCCAGCACCTTCCGCGAAAGTAAAGAACCTGGGTGTGGTGATGGATAACAAACTCACCTTTGGTGATCATGTTAGCGGGGTGGTATCCACCAGTTTCTTTCTTCTCAGAAAGCTGAGAAAAATAAAAATATTTCTGCTTAAAGATACCTTCAGGACAGCAGTCACGGCGCTCGTCTTGTCACGACTGGACTATTGCAACGGTCTGTATCTGAGTTTACAAAAGAAACATTTTAACAGACTCCAGATTGTGCAAAATGCGGCAGCAAGACTGCTAATGGACATTCCTAGGTTCGTCTCAGTGGGAAAGGGTCTTCGAGATCTCCACTGGCTTCCAGTGAAACAACGGACACGGTTTAAAGCACTGTGCATGGTCTTCAAAGCCTTGGTGGGCAGTGGCCCAGTCTACCTGAGAAATCGACTACTCTGGTATGTTCCTGGAAGATTGTTACGTTCCTCGGAAGCAAAGCTAGTGACTATTCCCCGAGTTAAGAAAGCCAGTTGGGGTGGCAGGAGTTTCGTTTACTGTGCCGCCAGGGCTTGGAATGATCTTCCTGTGCATCTGAGAAAGGCCACGGATCTCCTTTCTTTTAGGAAGGAGCTGAAAACCTGGCTTTTCTCTGTATAATTCTCCGCCTAGGACACCCACCAGGTAGTGCTTAGCGCCAGGACGCCTTTTGGCAGCAGCTGCGCTTTACAAGTTTCATTAACATTAACATTAACATTAACTGTCAGTTGATTCCTTTGTGTTCTACTGCAGCTTCCCAGAGTGTTCTAAAGAACAACTAGAGTGCTAACAGCCTTACTTATGACAAAAGTATGGCACACCTGAAGCCATCTTGATTGGAATAAACTGGTAACACTTAAAACATTTAATTTAAAAAGGAACAAAATTATGGGGTTCATTTTGTCATAGAAATTATGGTTAGTGCTGTAGAAAGACAAATTAGGACATGTTTCAAGTGTGATCTCAAATATCTTCCTGTTATATTTCAACAGGAGCAGCCTGTCAGTTGATGCCTTTGTGTTCTACTGCAGCTTCCCAGAGTGTACTAAAGAACAACTAGAGCGCTAACAGTCTTACTTATGACAAAATTAAGGCACACCTGAAGCCATCTTGATTGGAATAAAATGGTGACACTTAAAACATTTAATTTAAAAAGGAACAAAATGAGGGGGTTCATTTTGCCATAGAAATTATGGTAAGTGCTGTAGAAAGAAAAATTAGGACATGTTTTAAGTGAGATCTCAAATATCTTCCTGTTATATTTCAACAGGAGCAGCCTGTCAGTTGATGCCTTTGTGTTCTACTGCAGCTTCCCAGAGTGTTCTAAAGAACAACTAGAGTGCTAACAGCCTTACTTATGACAAAATTATGGCACACCTGAAGCCATCTTGATTGGAATAAACTGGTAACACTTAAAAATTTAATTTAAAAAGGAACAAAATGATGGGGTTCATTTTGTCATAGAAATTATGGTTAGTGCTGTAGAAAGAAAAATTAGGACATGTTTCAAGTGTGATCTCAAATATCTTCCTGTTATATTTCAACAGGAGCAGCCTGTCAGTTGATGCCTTTGTGTTCTACTGCAGCTTCCCAGAGTGTTCTAAAGAACAACTAGAGCGCTAACAGTCTTACTTATGACAAAATTATGGCACACCTGAAGCCATCTTGATTGGAATAAACTGGTAACTCTTTAAACATTTAATTTAAAAAGGAACAAAATGAGGGGGTTCATTTTGTCATAGAAATTATGGTTAGTGCTGTAGAAAGAAAAATTAGGACATGTTTTAAGTGAGATCTCAAATATCTTCCTGTTATATTTCAACAGGAGCAGCCTGTCAGTTGATGCCTTTGTGTTCTACTGCAGCTTCCCAGAGTGTTCTAAAGAACAACTAGAGCGCTAACAGTCTTACTTATGACAAAAGTATGGCACACCTGAAGCCATCTTGATTGGAATAAACTGGTAACACTTAAAACATTTAATTTAAAAAGGAACAAAATGATGGGGTTCATTTTGCCATAGAAATTATATTTAATGCTGTAGAAAGAAAAATAAGTGCTAAAACACTACCCCCAGCACGACACCCTACACTACCCAAACATAACTGCACTACCCTAAACCCTAAAACACTACCACCAGCACGACTCCCTACACTACCCAAACACCACTGCACTACACTAAACCCTAAATATACCCGCAGCATGACCACCCACACTACACAAACACCACTGCACTACCCTATACCCTAAAACACGACCCCCTACACTACACAAACACAACTGCACTACCCTAAACCCTAAAACACTACCCACAGCATGACCTTCTTCACTACACAAACAGCACTGCACTGCCCTAAACCCTAAAACACTACCCCAGCACTACCCCCTACACTACCCAAACACCACTGCACTAACATAAACCCTAAAACACTACCCCAGCACAACCCCCTACACTACGCAAACACCACTGCACTACCCTAAACCCTAAAACACTACCCCCAGCACGACTCCCTACACTACCCAAACACCACGGCACTACCCTAAACCCTAAATCTACCCCAGCACGACCCCTACACTACCCAAACACCACTGCACTACCCTAAACCATAAAACACTACCCCCAGCATGACCCCCTACACTACACAAACACCACTGCACTACCCTAAACCCTAAAACACTACCACCAGCATGACCCCCTACACTACTCAAACACCACTGCACTACCCTAAACCCTAAAACACTACCCCAGCACGACCCCCTACACTACCCATACACCACTGCACTACCCTAAACCCTAAAACACTACCACCAGCATGACCCCCTACACTACTGCACTACCCTAAACCCTAAAACACTACCCCAGCACGACCCCCTACACTACCCATACACCACTGCACTACCCTAAACCCTAAAACACTACCCCCAGCACGACCCCCTACACTACCCAAACACCACTGCACTACCCTAAACCCTAAAACACTACCCCCAGCACGACCCCCTACACCACCCAAACACCACTGCACTACCCTAAACCCTAGAAAAGAAACCCCCACCCCATGCCCAATCCCCCTGACCTCTCACTCCTCATGGTTCCTCTCTCCTCGTGGTTCCTGCTTCACGTCATCTGTGAGGGCGGTGCACGTCATTGTGAGGAAACAGAACAGCCTCTGTTTCCTTACAACGACATGGATCGTCTACATGTTTTAGAACGCATGGTCATTTACCATACATACCTTTACAACAAAATTCGTTGTAAAGGCATGCGTGATAAATGACCATGCGTTCTAAAAAATGCGTAGTAATGACTTCGTGATGTACAACGCATGCGTGGTAATGCATACGTTGTAATGGTATCGCAAAGTAAAAAGTCATTGTAACGGCTGTTTACCGATCGAAGCTGGCCCCTGTTCTTCAGTGAGACGTTTATTTGATTAATTAGGAGGAAGGAATGTGGTTTTTTACCGAAAAGTGCATTCCCGGCTGTTGTATTGTGAAAGTGTCCGCGTGGCCTGGTTTCACTTCCGGTGAGAGAGTGGAAGAGTCTGTTTGGATCTAAAGGAGTTCTGTTGTTGGACGGGGCCGGCGCGACATGTCATCAGAAAACATAGCTAATGGAAAGCGTCCTCCCTGAAGTGTGGAGCAGTGCCATGAGAGGTCAATGAGTGTGCGTCCCACCGCAGTATGACCGTACCGTGTGACCCATGTGCCGCCTCCAGGGTACGGGAGACAGAAGCGGCATCGCAGGTCCTCTTGTAGACCGTTGTAGCACTAATTCTACATTTTGGTACTAGGGCATTTTAACTTCGTTGTTCCTGCCAGATACAAAGAGAAGATCCTGTGTTATTCAGTGCCCTCGTTACCTTTTTTGTGGGTTGTGGTGCTTGTCATGTCATGAGTGATGTAATATGTGACGTCATCAGCAGTGCATTGCGGGCGCGCGAGTTATAGTTAGCTGAACTAACTATAATGGGGGAATTTCTATGGTTTTGTACGAGTGAAATGTCCAACTAACTATAA
The DNA here is from genome assembly GCA_963921515.1 of Calotriton arnoldi. Classification (NCBI taxonomy): domain Eukaryota; kingdom Metazoa; phylum Chordata; class Amphibia; order Caudata; family Salamandridae; genus Calotriton; species Calotriton arnoldi. Next base: position 212,946 of record CAWUFW010014088.1, read on the forward strand.
CGCCCTGAAACCTATGGTTTTTTCAGTGAATATATATATATATATATATATATTCACTGAAAAACCATAGGTTTCAGACACATTATAGTTAGAAATTAGCATTTAAAAAACCTTTGAAATTCACTGAAAAAACCATAGGTTTCAGGCACGTTATAGTTAGAAATTACCATTTAAAAAACCTTAGAAATTCACTGAAAAAACCATAGGTTTTAGGGACAGTTATAGTTAGTTGGACATTTCACTCGTACAAAACCATAGAAATTCCCCCGTTATAGTTAGTTCAGCTAACTATAACTCGTGCCCCGGCAATGCACTGCTGATGACGTCACATATTACATCACTCATGACATGGTCAGTGACATCACTGATGACATCACTGATGACATCTCAAATGACATCACTGATGACATCATCCAGTGACTGTGTGTTTCTGTAAAGTTTAAATATGTTTAATATATATAGGGAAAGGCGTATTGAAGAATGAGTGGGTGGATAAGTGTCTGAATGGATGATTTAGTAGGTGCGTGACTGACTCTATAAGTGAGTGATTAAACGTATCTTACTGAATGCATGGTTTAGTGACTAAACTGTGTGAATGTCTGTATCCGTCTGTCTGTTGGTGTGTAAGCGGCTGCATGGGTTTGTGAATAGCTACATGAGTGTCTACATGGGTTATTGATTGGTTGTCTGAGTATCTGTATGGGTGCCTGAGTGTTTGTGTGGGTGGGGTGTGTGACTCTGTGCATAGATGTGTGAGTGGGTGATTCACTGGGTGCATGGTTTCAAGAGTGCGTCTGTGATGGACTGTATGGGTGGGTGAGTGTGTGTATGGGTGTGTTAGTGAGTGAATGTATATCTCAGTGGTACATGTGTGAGTAACTACATATGTGAAAGGCAGTATATATGTGTGTTGGAGTATATAAATGGCTATAAGTGACAGTGTGATTGTGAGAGTGGCTGTATGGATGAGTGTGTACTTGTATCAGTGATTGTATAAGAGCGTAAGAATGTGCTAGTATTTGTATGAGTAAGTGAGCTGGTGTGTGTATAACTGTATAGGTGAGTAAATGGCAGTGTGATTAATTATTTGCATGACTGACTAGGTGTGTGAGTACCTCTATGGATGAGTGGCGGTGTGTGAGTGTCTATGTAGGTGTATGAGTGCATATGATAGTCCTGTACTGAGTGACCGTAAGTATGAGTGACTGTACGGGTGAGTGAGTGGATGTGTGTGTAGACCTAAGAATCAGTGAGTGGGTATGTAGTTATTGGTGTTGGAGTGTCTATGGTTTTGAGAATGGCAGTCTGTCATTTAGAGTGGGTGTATCAAAGGTTATATTAGGAAGTGAGAAGATGCATCAAATTATCACATGGATGATATCATCAGTGATGTCATTTGAGATGTCATCAGTGATGTCATCAGTGATGTCACTGACCATGTCATGAGTGATGTAATATGTGACGTCATCAGCAGTGCATTGCGGGGCGCGAGTTATAGTTAGCTGAACTAACTATAACGGGGAATTTCTATGGTTTTGTACGAGTGAAATGTCCAACTAACTATAACTGTCCCTAGAACCTATGGTTTTTTCAGTGAATTTCTAAGGTTTTTTAAATGCTAATTTCTAACTATAACGTGCCTGAAACCTATGGTTTTTCAGTGAATTTCAAAGGTTTTTTAAATGCTAATTTCTAACTATAACGTGTCTGAAACCTATCGTTTTTTCAGTGAATTTCAAAGGTTTTTTAAATGCTAATTTCTAACTATAACGTGCCTGAAACCTATGGTTTTTAAGTGAATTTCAAAGGTTTTTTAAATGCTAGTTTCTAACTATGCCTACAGAGGTAGGACATGTGAAGAAAGAAGAAAAAACGCACAGAAAGAAGCAAAAGAAATGCAGAAAGAAGCAACAGAAGTCCACAAAGACGAAGAAAAGAGCAGGAAGAAGCAAGACATGTGCAGAATGAACCAACAGAGGAGTAGAAAGAGGCCTTGTTGCAAAATCATCCTGTGCCCACAACTTTTTCAGACGGGTACTGGTGGTAACTGACTCGGACTAACCAGGCCTAGAGCCAGTGCTATGCTAAAAGACACTTAGAATACAGTGAAAACACCTACATACACTAGGGAACACTATGCGTTGGGATACCCCTGTCATTAGCATGACCTCCTCTGTAAGGCCCTAGTACATAATAGGGCAGGGGGATTAAAACTTCCTCTTAAAACGCGCCCGGGGCGCGTTTGCACAGTGGTGAAGGGAGGGTGGGGCCTGAGGTGACATGTGTGCAAACAAGCCCTGTGGCCATTTTAAGTTGGGAGATTAAGTCCCCTTGAATCCTGAGGGTCCCTGGGGTCCAACTAGCCCACTAGGTACCTCCAATAAGCGCCACACAGCTGCGTTGCACAGAGGTGTAAAAGGGGCGTGGCCTGGACCACCTCTCTGCAACGCAGCCCTGTGGCGCGCACTGGAGGTACCTGGTGGGCTAGTTGGCCCCCAGGGTCCCTCAGGATTCAAGGGGAATTAATTCCCCAACTTAAAACGTGCCACAGGGCGTGTTTGCACACATGTCACCTGAGGCCCCGCCCCCTCCCTTCACCACTGTGCAAACGCGCCCTGTGGCGCGTTTTAAGTTGGGGTATTAGGTCCCCTTGAATCCTGAGGGTCCCTGGGGCCCAACTAGCACACCAGGTACTTCCAGTAAGCGCCACAGGCCTGCGTTGCAGAGAGGTGGTCCGAGGCCATGCCCCTTTATACACCTCTCTGCAATGCAGCTCTGTGGCGCTTACTGGAGGCACCTGGTGGGCTAGTTGGACCCCAGGGACCCTCTGGATTCAAGGGGACTTAATCCCCCAACTTGTGTTTGCACACATGTCACCTCATGCCCGGGCCCCCTCCCTTCGCCACTGTGCTAACGCGCCCCGTGGCACTGCAGAGCCTCGTAGAGGTGTATACACGCTTTATGGCCAGCCTGGATTTATACGTTAAATGAATCCAAATCATTTGGTTTAATTGAAGGGCCCGGATTCAAGAAACCCCAGAAATTCTCCATAGAACCATAGAAGTGGTGGATAAATTCACCAGTTTAGAAGTATTATTTGATTGTAAACTAAAGTATATGGTGATTAATAGAGCAAATCTCATGGAAAAAAGCATTGCAGCAATTTCTAGATTCTCCCAAAAACTAGGTTTAAAACCCATCCCAGAAATGTTTTAAAATCTATTTAGCTAAAGCTAAATCCGTTGCCACATATGAGGCGGCTATCTGGGCTATGGAGAACATTAAAGCAATACAGCGTGTGGAGGCTTTTTGTAAAAGACTTCTACCTGCTCCCTGTGCTTGCCTAAATTTTATTTGCCACACCGAATTGGGCTTAGCGTTTATTAGTGATTCCATTAAGTTGGCCCCCTTATTGTTGTGGCATTCAATATGGAAAAGTGATAGTGTAAGACTAAACCAATCAGTGCTAAGGGACACTCTAAAAATGTTTTATGCTCTCAGAATCCCATGGCTGAGATACATAGAGTCCACCCTGTCATTGCTGGGGCTGCACGATTTATATGATACCCCATCGCTATGTGGTATTTTTCCGAAATTTAAGCTAAAAGAATTTTTTCTGGCCAAGGCACGAAATGACAGAGTGAGTGCGTATAAAGACAAAAGCACAATAGTTTTATACCAGACGCTACTGCCTGCAAATTTGATGCAAATTTCTATCTGTCCTTCATTCAAAACTCACAGCATCGATTTGTGTTGACACGCTTTTGTCTAAATTTTATCCCACTTATGATTGGTTTCCCAGAAAACACTTATGCGCTGAATCAGTTGTCCCCCTGACCTTGTGATGGAAAATCTATCCAGTCTAGTATGCACTTTTTATTCTTTTGCACATTATATAGCCTAGAGAGAAAGAACTATATTTATTTATTTATTTATAAAGTTTTATATAGCGCGAACATGACCCAGATGGGTATCGGAGCACTTCACATTTGGAGGGTAGGAAATACTAAAGGGAAAGACAGGCGTCAATTAAGTATGCAAGCAAGAACAATGACAAAGGGGGTATGAAAGAACATCACATTAAGCTAGTACAATAGCGAACTGGGAGAGGAACAAACAATTACTTATAGGAGTATAGCAGCCGACTCTGGGCTTCAAGGTCTAAGTCCAATACAGTGAAACAGACGATCCATGGCCAATTAAGGCAAGAACTTGTTCATTAGGATTATTTTTACTTCCATTTTGAAAGCAACCGTGGAGGAGATTCTGCGGACTTCCGGTTGGAGAGATCTTTGGGGCAGAGCCTGAGAAAGCTCTGAGACTCGTTCTCTTTTTGCGAAAAATCTGTGATTTCAAGAGGAAAGAGTTTGCACTTCTTGATGGTCCACCACCTCCAGATAATTCAAGCTTTTGAGCCAGGTAACAGGGGGTTTTGAAATGGAGGGCTTTGTGAGTCATGCAAGCAATCTTTAGCTGTATTCTTGCTTCGTAGGGCAACCAATTTAGTGATTTTAGGACTGGGGATATGTGAGCATTTCTTTTTGTACCAGTAATCAATCTTGCAGCGGCATTCAAGGAACCCTTAGTGGGGCCAAGGTATATTTGGGGAGGCCACAGAGCGTAGCACTGCCATAGTCTAGCCTCGGCAAAACAAGCGCTTGGACCACCTGCTTGAAATCAACTTGTGGAAGGAATGGTTTGAGATTCCTAAGTATCCTCATCTGGTGATTAGCACCTTGCACACCTTACTAATATGATTCTTCATGTTCAAGTGCATGTTCAGGGTGATTCCGAGAGATTTGGCTGAATCAATAATGTGGGGGGAGCAGTTGAAGGCTGTGAGGTGCTTCATCCAGAGGTCTATCTTGGGGGTGTGATTAGGAGGAGATATGAGAAGGAATTCAGTTTTGGAGGTGTTAAGTAGGAGGTGGTTCTCAGTTAGCCAGTTTTGAGTATCCGTCAGGGTAGTGTTGAATGATGTGAAGTTTTCAGGGGAGGCGATTTTCAGGTAAAGTTGCGTGTCATCTGCATACATATGAAAAATAATGTACGTGGAGTTTAGTGCATTAGCTAATGGGTCCAAGAAAATGTTGAAGAGTATGGGAGATAATGCAGACCCTTGTGGGACCCCCATGGAAACTGTCGAGGGCTGGGATAGAGATTGATTGACCTTGACTCTTTGGGATCTGTGGTGAAGGAAGGACAAAAACCATTGCAGAACCAGACCAGAGAGGCCCATCCTGTGCTGAAGAATGGATAAGAGGTTGTCGTGGTTAACAGTGTCAAACGCAGAAGAAAGGTCAAGGAGGATTAGGAGGCAAGATTCGTTTTGGTCAAGCATTTTTAGAATGTCATCCAAAACGTGAGTGAGTGCCGATTCTGTGTTGTGACCACTCCGAAAGCCAGATTGATGTTGATCCAGGAGTTGAAAATTCTCAATGTGAGCGTAGAGTTGCGATTGGACACATTGTTCTAGGAGTTTAGCCAGAGTGGAGATGTTGGAGATAGGGCGGAAGTTGTTAAGATCAGCTCTATCTGCATTCATTTTTTTTAGAATGGGTGAAACCTGAGCTGCTTTTAGGCATTCCGGGATCGTGCCTTGTGATAGTGAAGCGTTGACAATCTTTGTCCAAAGGGGATGAAGACATCCTTGATTTCTTTGAAGACGGGTGGTGGCAGCGGGTCGCTGAAGTGATTAGATGGGTTGATACTAAGAAGAATCTTGTAAATGCCTCTTTTGCTGAGGCGAGTAAAGGTACACCATGAGGCATTGTTCTTGGTGCTAAGAATAAATGGCTTGAGCCTCTCCAAGTGGGCCGGAGGAGGCACAAACCCATAGGATGGAAGAAGGGCCTTCTTAGATTCCAGTTCAATACTGATGAGTCTAGTTTTCTCCGTAAAGAAAGCAGCCAGTTCGTTGCAAGAGGGTGGGCTGTCTCCTGGGTCAAGGCGGTTGGGTGCTTCCACTGATTGTTGTTTAACAATTTCAAAAAGTTTCTTGGGGCGATTTGAGGCATGATTAAGTTGGGATCTGAAGTAGTTGGCCTTAGCAATCTTGATTTTTTTTGTTATAAGAGCTCCTTACCGATCTAAGGACTTTTAGATGATCTGAGGATGATTTGAATCTCTAGGATCGTTCAACTGCCCTTAAGTTGCGGCGTTCCGAATTTAGGTTGTCGTTGAACCAAGGTTTGGAGATTTTTGTAGAGACATTTTTTTGTTGAAGTGGTGCTATAGAATCCATGATACTAGAGATAGTAGAGTTATAGAAGTCAGTGAGTGCATGAACCTCTGTCATGTCAACTTGGGAAGACAAGGCAAATTTACAGTGGGTTGCTAGTTCAGCCGTATTGATATTTCTGAGGTCCCTTTTCCATAGCTTTAATTTCTTCGGTTGATCCCTCCTCAGGGTCACCTCCCTGTTAATAAAGAAGAAGATGCTGTAATGGTCTGACCAATCGCAAGGGGTAATGGCATCCAGTGTAATGATGTTTCCTTTTGAGATGATGAGGTCCAGAATTTCTCCTTTGTTATGAGTTGGCCGGTCAAAGAATTGGGTCAGCTCATGATCCAATAGGAATGATTTGAGGCAGATTACAGCTTGGTCATTGGGGTTAGACTAGTGAAGGTTGAAATCACAGAGGAAGAATTGGGACACTGAGGAGTCAACGTTGCAGGAGATGATTTCCAATATTTGTTCGATGAAGGAGAGATTGTCCCCCCGGTGGTGTTAGGATGTATGTAGTCTGCAAACCGGGAGGAGGTTACTTGAAATGTTGAGGCAAAGGTATTCACTGGAGGATGGCATGGTAGTCTCAGTGTGTAAAACCGAGAGTGTATTCCGGTGTATACAAGCTAGGCCACCTCCCTGCTTCTTAGATCTGTCTAGACGAATTATGTCATAGCTAGGAGGAACTAGGAGGTCTAGGATAGGGGTGGAAGAGGGATTAAGCCAGGTTTCCGTGAGGATGATGATATCTAGCTCATTGTTTTGGATAAGGTTGAAGATATCGGAGCCGTGTTTACTGGCTGATCTGCAATTGAGTAGTACGCATTTTAGCCGTACCGGCGTGTGGGAGGTAGGAGTCTGAATGTTGTTCACTCGCTTGAGGTTGTCACTATTTATGACTCTGAGGTTGTGTGAGGGTTCTCTGTGCGGGTCGGCATGAATGGCTTGAATTTGACCCAGAGGAGTCTTGTTGGTGTCTAGAGTGAGCGAGTAAGAGATGAGTAGATCATCAATATCATTGGTCGCAAGATCGGCATTCACTCTTCTGGGACAGGAAGGGGCGTTTGGGAGGGGTAAGGTTTTAGAGATAGGGTGTAGGGAGTGCTGGTCAAGGCCAGAGATAGTGCTAGTGGGGATTATGGGCAGATTTCCAAGGGAAATGAGAGAGCTGAGCAGGGGGAGATGCTCAATTGAGAGGGCTTTCAGTTCATGAAGTTCATAGGAGAGAAGGTGCAATTTGAGAGATATCTCGCCAGGCGCGCCGCCAAGTCTGAGTGTTGGATGAAGGATAGAGATTGTGTGGAGAGATCCGGTGGAGGGGAGGGGCCTCGAGGCATGCCTGGAAGGTCTAAGGCAGTAATGCAATGTTCCGGGGGGGAGAGTTGGTCATTAATGTCTTGCAAAGTTCCTGTTTGCTTGGATAGAGTGGCTGGGGAAGGTGAGATAGTGGAGGGACAATTGTTCTGTGTGTAGGATGTGGTCAAGGAGAGGTTGAGTGGGTTGGGATGATCATGGTCCGTGGAGGGCAGTTGCCTGGACTCCGACATAGAAAGTGACGTAGACAGTGGGATCATGGAAGGGGGTACATCCGTAGAGAGCAAAGGCGGTAGGGTGTGAGGGGACATCGCAACTCGGGAATCACTGTGAATCTGACTTGAGATCGGCGAGTTGAGTGAGCCCGTAAGCTCACCAATCTTCTGAGACGGTGGTCAATTGGGTTGATAAAATCCATCAGGGGACTGAAAGGCTCCGAGATCAGCTATGAGGGGAGTATAGTTATGAGAAAATGGAGTACTCCCGGATGTGGTGAGGGGTGATCTGGTTAAATCCTGTGTACTAGTAGGGTATGGGTAGGGAACAGTGGATTTAGCGGTCACCGCTTTTTTGAGTGTAGGGAAGATATTGTCCATTTTAGCTAGATTGACATTAGAGACTTGGATTAGGGTGATACCATTGTTGTAAAGGGTGATGGTGGCATTTGCTTTGAAGATAGGCGAGGGCGACGCTGTTAATTTGAGACCATGTGGGGTTTTCCTAGTGCCCGTTATTCGAAGCATGGAGTAGAGGACATTCCGCCAACATGCCCGTTTTCTGGTATAGAAGATGAGGTCATTAACTAGAATACCCTTGTTTGCACAGAGGTAGATGTCTGAGATTAATGTTTCAGGTCTGGCTTTAAGAAGGCGATGTTTGTGCTTTTTGGCCGCATTTTAGGAGAGGTTAGGCAGAAAACTGATAATGAAGGCATTGGAACCTGTGGGGTCAGGACTTATATCCATTCTGAGGGTGGCTATAGTGAATCCTAATGAGGAAGGGGGTCCAATTAGTTGTTCATGGAGGTAAAGGTAACTTTATCTCTAAAATAAGGCATATATAAATAGGCAATAGTCCTAATGGGCTAACAGAATAAACTGAAAACAGAATAGATTATGATGAACTTATATTAAATTACCGAATGGATCAATTGGTGATGAGGCTGAGCCGGGAGAAACTACCTAATCTAAGGGGACAGGGGGAAAGAAAAAAGAAAAAAAAAGACAGACAGACCTATAAATGGCGAAGGGAGAAGACCCTTAAAGTATGGCCAATCCTTCGTTTGATCCAAGTAATGGAGCCAACCTATAAAATTGGGATGGAGATAGTCGATTATTATACGCATGTAGTGTAGATACATTAACAATGTATCTCGTGACTGAGTAAAGCAGCAAGAAGACTGTGGGTGATGATGAATTTAAATTAAAAGTAGACGAGTTGGCTGTGTGCCTGAGTTACGAAAAAGTTCATGTGGCCTTTCGGGGGACTGGGTAGAAATATATTTATGAAGAAAGCACTGAGAGTAGACACCATTACAAGATGTCCGAGTTATTAGAATGAACCAAAATGGAAGTCCTACCTTTGTCTTTACTACGTTGATTGAGAGTGCGAGGAGAAGCACTACTATATTTTTCAAGCCATTGAAGGCTCAAAGCAATGAACCATGTTGTCGTGAGGCTGAAGGAAATGACCCAAATAGGGCCACCCGGGTGACTCACGACCACCTCTCTGCCTTCCAAACAATGAAGAGTTGATCAGACAGTAGAGAATACAAACCAAAGTTACTTTATTTATATTGCACTGCAGCGGAGTCCAGTCTGACCAGCCTCCTGTGATGGATGACGAGGGACTGACTTTTTCAAGCATAGAGGTAAAGATTATAGGTTCTAGCATGAGTACAAGACACACCCACCCAGTAACTTTCCACAGAGAGGCAGCAGGAAACAAAGGGGGCACACACAGATGAGCTAAGAGTCTGAGACCGGGCACACACTGTTTGTGCACCAAGGTCACTCTGCCTGCCTTCACAGCTAAACCAGTGGGAGCAGGCTTCCATCGCATGGGAAAGGTATGCAGAAATACAAACAATGTATTCATTAGCACAGCGAGGCCCAACCTTGAGAGACACAGATGCATCACAGCAATTTTCTAGCTGAGAGAGCTGAATGAGTTTTGGTCAGTAGGACAAAATGGCGGCCACTAATAAAATGGAGCCAGGAATGCTAACTTAATGCAGAACGAAGCATGAGCAATAGGATAATAACATTTCAATTCTACCAGACCCTCCTGTTAGCATTCAATGCTAATTTTATTACTGCTATCAGGTAGGGGCCTTACAATTCTAAGGGAAAAATTTGTATCAAGAATGGCTCATATAACAAGGAAAGCATTACTAGTATATCATTATGCAAGCATTATTAATAGTCAAAAATACCTTCATCAATATTGCATCATTTTAGCAGTCCTGCTAAAGCTCAATTACAACATGTGTATTACAGACTGGCGCTAACTGATCTGGGATGAGAACTTTAACAGAATGTGCGCAGCAAACTGTTATTAATGCATACATGGCTTGTCTTTTTGTGTCAGCAACCCTTTTGCTCCGGGCAGAAACATACGTTCATGTTGTAGCTCATAAAATGTATGATACATAGACGAGGCAACAAGGAGATGGGAAAGGGAAAAGTGAGGCAACATCTGCCAGACCATTCCCTCATAGGCCAAACATGAATACGTGATCCATATGTAAAGTAAACATTATGAAGTAAGATCCAAGGCAGACTTGTTGTCAAGCAAGCTATAAGTGAAGTCACATGTGCTCTTACCCACCTTAGTCTCCCTCGCCCCCTGGATACAAAACGAACTGCCATACTAACCATTATTATAGACATTTGCACAATGTACACATTCATTTGCAGTACGGAGATCAATAAATGTCATATCTGGAACAGAGGAAAAGGAATTGAATGTGCACCAATTGAAACAATTAAATTGGCAGTGTATGTCTTCCTGTGCTCCACTCTGTGAAGAGCCAAAATATCAAACATGTGTTCAGAGGGAACAGGCGTCACACCAATAAAAAACAAAATGCACAGAGTATCTTAACAGACCACCCTGACCAAATAGGCTCATTTCTTTCTCGGCAAGGACATGCAATAGGGCCAATGGGGGTAAAACAAGAAAATGGGACAAAGTTCCCAGCGTCCATCTGGGTCCCGCTGGCGGACCACTATCGTTCATTAGGCGTAGGCGCTGCTGAGCACCGGCGGTGGAGCTGTTCGTCCAACTTGGATCCAGATCCCACGTTGCAGGGCAAGGTCTTTCTTTCTTTAGAATCACAGTCCATTTGCCCAGTTCGTTGACTGTCCAAACAATGCACCAATCTCCCTTTCCCTAAGCTATCGTTGGTACCACGGGCAGGGTACATGCACCCTATTCTTCAGCAATACAGTCCATCCCTACTAATCTGACTTTCTCTTTGGTGCACTGTTCCTCCTGCAGGGGCGCAAATTGTACCTCAACACTCCAGGCATAGAGGGGTCAGGAAAAAGGGGGTCAGACTCAAGGGGACCAAGGGGCAGGGGCTCAACGGGCTGGGACTTATTCACAGGTGGACCAACAAACTGGGGCTCCTGGATAGCCCCTCTTTCTTTCCTTTCTTTGGTGGTCCTGCCTCGTCCAGCTCTTCTTTGCTCTGCAGCTCCGCCTCAATCTTATTCAAGTGGATGGTCCATAACGAGCAGCCTGGCTGTGCATCGCGTCCGGGCCCCTCTGATGTGACTGCAGGGTGTCCCAGACCTATTAGTGGATAGAATGCAAACTTTCAGTTAACTGGCAAAGATAAAACTTTATATAATTTTTTTTTCCTCTCAACAGTAGTGGGGTAAGCCTCAATCCATTTGCTAAACTCTTAAAGAACAATTAGGACATCCTTCGAATAGTTATAGCTGTCTATTCCTATATTAGTCATCTGAAGAACCTCAAAAGGGAAAAATGTGTGGTGCGAAATTACCGGGGGCATCTGGATACCCCTTCCAGAATTGTTTGTCATGCACACCATACAGTACACGGGCTGAGCAATGTCTCATCATAACCACAGGAAATACAAATGCATCTGGCAACATTCTTCTTTCTTCCCTGGCCTATTAATTCACCATCCCTCGTCCCTTCAAATGTGTCATACTTTCAACTTAGACATCGTGACTTCCGGTACCCACCCAGCAGGGCCTGCTACAAACATTCTTTTCATTTCAGTTTGATCATTATCCTTAGCTGTCTTATTTGCAAACATTATCCCTTCCCACATCATCAGTAATTGTCTTGTGGGCACTACACTTACTTACAATTCACAACCCAGTTACTCGGACTAACCAATAAAGGACTCGTGGTGTCTCTGCGACTGTATGTAGTGTTGCAGTAACATGAGCAATAGTGGTGGTGCCACCTAGGAATTTAAACAAGAGCCCCCGACATATAGTTCCCCTTAAAGATCAGATAAGGGAACATCAGTCCAGTCTACCCGTCCTTTCATCTCCTTTTCCTTTCCAATTCCATCAGTTGACAGAAGGGAGGGGCAGTAACACGGCTGAATTCAAAGTGGCACATCCTTTAATCATGACACTTTTGGCGAACAATGCTAATTTATAGCCAGCTGGACGTGCACTGGTGAGGTGCTGTGTCTCTGTTTATTCAAGGGCATGTTTACAGCATGGTGTACCATAACTGTGAGATCAGTGGCTAAAACGAGTCCAATCGATTGTCTTATAGAGACGGCCACCGTCATGACCGCCCCCTTGGCAGCTCGAAAGAGCTCTTGCGGTAGCATCAAAGACAGAAAGCGCACAACAAGCCGTCTTGTGTACTTACAACACAAAACGGCACACAACAATATATGTACCAAGCACAGAAGCTGATGAAAGCGCAGTTTGTTAGTTGCCCAAGAGTCAGTTGCTCAAAAGACTGCTTCAGGCATTAAGAATAAAGGCTCACGCACCTCATGCACTTCTTTAATGTGTTAGTTTGCCAATGAGCTAATCTCCTACCCCCCTTTGACAGTAGGTGACCTAAGCAGGTGACCTCCTGTCGACAATACTTACCTTTTGAAAAGCATTCTTCATGGCCATTAGAAGCAAATTGCAATAACTATTCAACTGCACTGACCCTACATCTGTGACCCCTGTTTGAAATTGAAATAAATAATACTACAAAAAAAAATGTATGTTATATTAGTAACAAGAAAACAGTGAGCAGCAAGATGAAACAGCAATGACTAGAACAGCAGAATGTTAGAGAACCACATTCTCATTTATTGCACACCATTCAGTCACAAAATTGTAAACACAATCGAAATTATGGGGCTATTACAATTCAACAGTCATCTCCTCAACCACGCCTTTCTCAACCAAATCCTGCAGCATACACAACATGGCTCGCTGCCCCGCCCATTGTACCCGACAATAAGGGATACAAGGCAATATAACATTGCCTATTCCTTATATCCAAACCGGAGATATCTATAGCAATCCCACCTCTGCATCGCCTGTTACCCATAAAGGAAATGGCACATCTGCAAAACTCAGGGGGGGGCAAACACTATTCACTACTTACATTAAGACCCATCCTCAGACATTCACCTGCCAGAAGGCAATAATAGTAAGATACCAAACCCATCACAGTCTCACCACAATTAGACATTAGCACAAGCGGAAAATCCACGGTAAAGAGGACCAATAATCAGAGCAAGAGGGCGCAAAACGTGTGCTACAACTAATGCGTCTGAAACACCCACCAAAACACTCATAACACTGTGCTATGTTAAATACGTAACAGAAAGAGGCAATGCAGACCAAATACTCTCAAATGTCTACAACCAAGTCGCTATTGCAAAAAAAACACAGTAGAAACGAAACTGCGAACAAACAATCAAATCCCCTTTTAAGACACAAATTCGGCCCACTAGAATCTAGAAACACCTTCACTCTCTCATGTATCCCCTGGCGGCAGCAACTGAAATGGCTAGTTCCCTCTTTTCTGCATTTTCCATCTCAGATCACACACGTTCCTCCATTTGCATCCAGTCTCTATCCTCAAAGCCACATACCTGTGTCCCAGTACTCACCAATATCAGGGGATGAAAAACCACAGTGGGAATAGCAGCAGAAATAACAGACATTATCATAACTGCTGGCCATGCCACAAGTATACGCGTTAACGAAAAAGGACGCTGAGGCAATATGCGAGTCAGGGGTACTAACTGTTATATTGGCCGCAAATGGTGGGGACAAAGGAAAGCAAAATGTGCCATAGCCTACACAGCCTGGACAACATGGCAGGAGCAGAAACAGCAGAAATAGAAACAAAAGCTCAACCATGCTCTCGCAAAGCATATTGTACACAAAGTACCCCATAAAGGAAGAAAAACCTATTTTTTACGGAAAATGAGACATAAGAGACAGTCAGGACTCTGAAAGTACTCCTGAAATATAAGGCAAGGGTGAGTGCAACATATAACTAGGTCAATTTTTAATGATTGCAAAATCTCCCATGAAGAGAAATAAATGCATAGGACAAATGAAAACTTCACAAAGCCTGTTAGTCAAAACATAAAACTTAGACTGCCAGCATCTAAATCTGTCCTCATTCCGCACTTCATATCACAGCAGTCTCTCTGTGCTTGTGCTCAGAAGCTGCCCAATCCCCCACCTTTTTCCCTGTCTGCAGAACTCAGAGGGAAAAAAAGCCTGTATATTCTGCAAGCGTCCTGCTAAAAGAGAAATAAGGAAAAGCCCCCACAACACAGCCAACAACTATTATTCCAACAAAAAGTATGAATCATGCGGAAACAGAGAATACATATTATATTAATGAAGAAGACAAATGTGTGCTTTGCAGTTTTCACTCTACGTTATGAAGTGAAGTAACCTTTGTTTAAACAAACTGCAAACCGACAAAAGTTAGCCACAAACGTAAATTATAAGAAAGGTCTTTTCATGAAGATGGGAGAAACAGGGAGAAAATTCCATTTCTTATCTCAAGGCCAAAGGCCACAGTAAGTCTGCCAAACCAAACTGAATCACGAACTGTGCGTTTCAACTTTGAAGATCCTTTTTATTCAGCATAAATACGCGCTGCCTGAAATGCTTGAAACGCCTTCTCCAAATTAAATACACGTTATATTGCGAGGTCAAATCCAAATTAAACACACTCACTCAAATCAATCATGTATTAATTACTTGAGCATTCCTTACACTACCCATCAGACTAAAAGCATCAGCATCTGAGCAGGGCTCATTCATTCATTTTTACTTTCATGCACTGAACTTTTTAAAATTCAACTTCATGTCTGTAGCTCAAAACAGCTTTTGTCATTTTGCAATGTCCAAAGCTAGATGTGAGATCTGGGCGCCATCAGCGCACCCCTGCTTTTCTCTTCTTTTTTTTATTATTATTACATCATGCTCTTTAACTGTCTTATTTCACATGCTCCCCCCATTACACATTCCTTCGTCCTTTCTCAAACCATTCATCCTATGCAAAAAGAAACATATATGCATTATTACTATATTCCCCCTTTTTTTTTTTATTCAAAAAAGCCCACGTACTTAACATAATAGGGCCAAGACCACTCTTCGCGCGCATCAATATTAATAGTGTCTCCTGGAGGCGCCGGCTGATCTTCTTCCAATCAAGCATCTGCAGAACAACAATGACAACAAGAGAACAAATTAAGCTCATTCCAGCCATTTTCAAGAAAGAACCAAATTCATTATTTCGCCTGGCAAAGCAATTGCAAGTACTTTTCCCCAAAAGAAAAGTCCTCAGATCATACCAAAAACAAACTAATGGTGCACCATGTTCACAAAGAACCCAAACAAATGCAAGCTCTTGTTCCAAAAACGGTCCTCAGACGGTGTCAAACAAAGAAAACCACAAGTCAGTCCTCAGACTGCACCAGAGGGACAGGCTCAAACCCCAGGCATTTTCCAAGAGTAAGCCAAATTCACAAAGTTGCCTGGCAGGGTATCCGCAGACACCCTGTATCGCTAAACGGTCCACAGACCTACCAAGTTCAAAAGCAAACCAAGAAATGGTCTCCAGACCACACCCAAAATGATTCAAGACAGCGCCGTTTATACCAAAAATCAAGACAACTCACCTGGTGCACACAGGTCAAGCAAAGTTATTCTCCACTGCCGACTCTTCGGACCAAATGGTCAGATCCAAGGGTTTCGCCTTTTCAGGACCCCAGCCGAGATGACCACTAGACAAGGAGCCGCCCGATCAGACAGGCGGGGCAGCCGCGAGAACCAAGCTCGGTCGTGTGGGGATCTCCGATCCGCCCATCCGACCGGACACAACCCCGACCTCCACAACCCGACTACCGGCAAGATCGGTCACCTGGTGGAGTCCCTGTTCTGGCACCAACTGAAGGAAATGACCCAAATAGGGCCACCCGGGTCACTCACGAACACCTCTCTGCCTTCCAAACAATGAAGAGTCGATCAGACAGTAGAGAATACAAACCAAAGTTACTTTATTTATATTGCGCTGCAGCGGAGTCCAGTCTGACCAGCCTCCTGTGATGACTGACGAGGGACTGACTTTTTCAAGCATAGATGTAAAGATTATAGGTTTTAGCATGAGTACAAGACACACCCACCCAGTAACTTTCCACAGAGAGGCAGCAGGAAACAAATGGGGCACACACAGATGAGCTAAGAGTCTGAGACCGGGCACACACTGTTTGTGCACCAAGGTCACTCTGCCTGCCTTCACAGTTAAACCAGTCGGAGCAGGCTTCCATCTCATGGGAAAGGTATGCAGAAATACAAACAATGTATTCATTAGCACAGCGAGGCCCAACCTTGAGAGACACAGATGCATCACAGCAATTTTCTAGCTGAGAGAGCTGAATGAGTTTTGGTCAGTAGGACAAAATGGCGGCCACTAATAAAATGGAGCCATGAATGCTAACTTAATGCAGAACGAAGCATGAGCAATAGGATAATAACATTTCAATTCTACCAAGACTAGTCCTACCTCCCTTTTGAAAGATGCCCAAACTTCGGTAGATTCACTGTAGGGCTTAGCATGGGTTTATGTGCCTGGAAACGGGCGCCATCCTGAAGAGGGGATTCCTGGTAAAGAAGAGTGGATGCACTGTTTTCATTAGTCGGGATCGGATGCAGGCACCCTTGGACGATCGGAAACGGACGCCATCTTGAAGCGGTGATTCCTTGTAGAAGAATGCACCGTATACCGATGCCGGGAAATGAAACAGTAGCTCCTGGAATCACGGCTGAGCTATGATTATCCACTTGCAGATCAGTGGGCGGAGCGTCAACACTCTTGATAATGAGGAGTGGAGGTATCGGGCAATTCCAACCCGAAGAACGGTTTGTTGATTTGCTGTGATACCTCCCGGTAACATGAGCTAGCGCGGGAGCAGACCAGCAACTGTGAGGAGGGATGTGACACGATGTGAAAGACTCGATCCCTGTAACGATGAAGAGGTGGAAGGCCTAATAAGCCTTACTCTTAACCCTCCATCCTCAATGAACTGCACATCGGTGGGCAGGGGTCTCCATAAACATCATGGCGGCCAGCTGGACGAGTCCCAAAGGCAGCAAACTTCCTGCAAAGTACCAACACGAGAGGGCGGCCTGCCCCGTCGGATGATCGGTCCGATGACTGCCCGGGCACGAGCAAAGCTCAGATAGCCTGTGGTTGCAGAAGGGTGTGATGCACGGGGGGCTCCCCGGTCTACAGGTCACGACCAAGAATCGGGACGTGATGGGCTCCCTGAACTGTGACAATGTTGCGGACCTCACCGGGATGTCTGGAAGGGGTCACATCAGACCTCGGATCCCAGGCAGCGAGGAAAATAGACAGACAACGCCTCATCCAAACCGTGAGGTACTCGCAAGAAGAGAGAGATCGCCCGTCTTCAGGCCGGCAAGTCGTGGTGCTATCTTCTGGTATTTGCTGTATCATGTGGTTCAGTGAAGTTTTTTCGAAGTATTCAAGCCTTTTCAATATTCCATATAGTGATTAGGAGAGAGGGAGGGATTGATGGGCTGGGTAATACAGGGATTTAGGCAGATAGCGATCCCTTACCCAGGGAGCCTCCGGATATCGCTCCTACTCAGTCGGCCATCTTGCCTCTCTCTTGCCTATATCCTTCCCCTTTTACGTAAACATGCTTTCAGACAGTGTTTACCAGCTTTATATTTCATTCAGCAATTGGCAGATCCTTATGTTTGCAATATTATTGCCTCCTTTCTCTGGGCAATTTTAAAATATCGTCTAGTTTTATAGTCACTGTGACTGTGATTAGGGTAGTGTTTCTTTTTAACCTTTCTTATTATACCAAATTTTTAAAAAGGTTGGCTTATTATTGACAATTTTGTTCTGCTACTCCTAAATTATTATTATTTGCTGTGATGGATTTTATCGGTATTCTAGTAATTATAGTGGTATAATTATATCCAGGTTTTAGAAACGCTCTCGAGCGTCAAATAGGTATGTCTATTTATTGTACTTTTATGCATTTTAATTGATGCGAAATAAAGTTTTGTGACTGACTGACTGAATGGTGTAATTACTTTTACATTAGCACCATACAAACCAAATTGAAATAGCCAAGATTACTGAAATGTATTCAAAGTCAGAACCTATGACAGAACAAAAGCATAAAAAATGGATGTAGAAAAGCTTATGACTGTTTTACTGGAATGCCCGTGGTACAATGATTTAAGTATGAACTGTGATCTGAAGCGTGGGGTGCCCCATCCACTGATATAAAAATAACCCAGAGCTCTTTTTCATTTTTGTTTTACAGTTAATGCCACATAACTGTCCTGCTCCGCCTGGAAGTTTTGTATACAGATGCGAGCACCACGCTCACTGTGCCACAGTGACAGGATGCAGGCTTCACACTACTGGTGAGGCCTAAATAGGCTGAAACTGGTCTGGGGTTGCTTATGTTCTCAGAGGGGGCCAGTGGCTGAATCCTTCTGTTTGGAGCAGGACCAAGACTGATTTGCATATGGCTGTTCCTATTGGAGCAGGCCCAATACTGATTTCCATAGGGAGGTGGGAATGTGGGCAAACAACTGCTGCAATCAGCTGTATTGCGGTCCAGAGTAATTAACAGTGGCTGAGATTAATTCAAGTGATCCACCCATTTTCCTCCTGGGAGCTAGGAATGTATCTATTTCATCTGACCTATATAATATAAGGGGCTGGTTTTTGTTATTTCATCAAAATAACAGATAAAAATAAAATAAATTAAATAAAGATGATCACTTCCCTAAACTCCACTGATTTGGTCTACAAAACCGTTCACCGGAAGGTGGAGGTCTGGCTGAGGAGGATGGGCCAGTTGTTAGGAACGTGACGAAAAAAAATAGAACTCAGAGTCGTGGGACTGTGGACAATTTGACAACATTGTTTAATTTTTTTCTACATTTAGTATACTGATTTTTTATGACAATTAAACCTGTTATGGGAGTTACACTTGGCAGTTGTCTATGTGAAACTTTACATGAGATGCACAATGTACTTTTCATTCAATCTCTAGGGGCTTGTTTACAAGCCCTTTTTGCCTCCGGTGTGTCACTTTTTATCACATAAAACGTGATGCGCCTGAAGCACAAGAAGGTTGTAAATAAGTCCCCTAAAGTTGTGAGGAGAACATTGCTAGCACGGTGCATTCAGCCAAGGCTCATATTCTGTTTCAAAGCTTCTTGCTGGACATTTTTGTGCTCAAACGAGTCTCCTATGAATTAAAATGACGCAAAGTGTAAGTGGACAAAAAATGTGCAAAATGCATATGCCATAGTTTTCGGGAATATGCAAGCTTATGCTGGTGATAACAAAAATGTATCCCAGCCTTTCTTCAACCTTAAGTCTGTAGTGACAGTTACAGGATGAAAGAAATTACATTTTTGCAAAGGTTACTAAGTGGAAATCCCTGAATCATGGTTACCGAGACCAGTGTCCACCTTCTGAATCAGGCAGTAACAAATGCATGAAGTGGAACTTACTCCTGGGAATAAATTGCCAAAACCGCAATCTTAAGCTACCAACTGAAAGGTGTTGAGCAAATTTCACGCTCTTTTAATCCAACTCAAAAGAAAACACTTTTAATCTAGTCAGCAGAGCAGTTAATGCTAACCCCCTTACACACAGCCAAGGGACATACCAGTTCTTTCTTTTAAAAAGAAGGATTTGGATCAAAATCAGGAATAATGATTTCCAGCTTAAGGTGGAAGGTAGAAAAAGAATCAGGACAAATGGAAGATTCTTTGTCACTATGGGTGGAATCGAAGGAAGAGGAACTAGGACAGAAGGACACCTTATTCTTCTAAAGAATGATCTAATGGACACGAGGAGCAAAGTTTTGGGTGGTGGAATTTGATAGGAACCTTGCCAAGAAAACATCGATGAAAACATGGGCAGTGCCTGAAATAAGATTTAGAGGTTGAAGCATGCTGATCATGCTGAGAATTTTGAATCTCAGTGGCGAACCCTACTGGTAAATCCTGATACTGGTGGCCTATCAGTAATAGTCCAGCTGATAAGGAGATGTGTCACAGATCAGTAGGTACAACAGATGAAGAGTGGCACCTGAGAAGATTTGGGAAAATTTTAAAACCACCTCTTAAGTGTCCTAAATGATTTAACCAGTGGAAAGTGAGCAACCTCCCTCATGATCTTCCAAAGCCCATTGGTTACACATGAGCACTGGAAGACAATAATAATAATAGAAATCAATTCCTTCTATGCCCTTGATTACCTCTTAAATGTCTGAGGTCTGCTTAGGAGATCTTTGCAATTGGACAACGTAGTCTACCCAACCACTGGTACATACCTGACCCTATCACAACCAGCACCTGACCACACCATTTTCCCTCTTCTCCCCTCATCCCTCAGTGAGACCAGCCCCCTTCTCCTATACTAACTCAACTTACCCTCCTTCAATTGGCCTCCTAACTACAAATTATTAGACTATGCTACATAATGACAGATCAGACAAAAATAGAGAGGGCCTTGCTATCATTCACAAAGACAAACAAAGCTTTAAATTAAGGGACTTTCTAACTTTCTTCTGCTTCTAGCATATGCCAAGAACTATCAACTAACACTCAACAAACAAATTGCTTGCACCCTTTATCACCACACCTGCACCTCAATGGGACTACTCCTGCATACTCGCAAAGGGTTTCACACTAGTCTATTTTGATCCCAGACAATCTGGGGCCAGGGCAGGGTGGAAGGAAATTCCAAGCACCTCTGCAGCGGAAGGACTCTATAAGCTTCTCCCACTTCAAGCAGGTACCAGGTATAAATATTGGAACCTCAGACCAACACGTCATATCACTTCTGGACCTATGGACTATGCAAGGAAAAAGGATTGTCCAGCTGTGTGAAGTCAGGACTGCTTTGTTGCACCAGGACTCCTCTGCTGCTGTGGGCTGCCCTGCTGAAACCAACTTGCCTGTGTTGTCCGAGAACTCCAGAAAATCTCCAAGGGTGAGGCAGCTGACCTCCTGTTCAAGCCACAGGGACACAACAGGCTCCTCTGACCTGACGCAGCCCAATGCAGGACCACACATGGCGCTGATGGCTCTGCAAGCACCGACCCAGCGCGATGCATGGCAACATCGACAACTGGCCCAGTGTGATGCAGCTCCATGCAGCCGCAGCAGGACCGAGCATGGCAACTTCTGATCGGCGTCCTCACAAGCACAGACCCAGTGCGGTGCATCTCGACACCCGGCTCAGCTCGACACAGTGCGACACATTCTCGACGTAAGTCTTCGCAGCCCCAGAAGCTTCATCAACCACAACGCAGCACGATGCATCCCCAAGGACGGCATTTCAAGGCTCCTGTTGACAGCTTCTAAGACTCAACGCAAAGCTGCACCGCTTCGAAGCCTCCATCGCAAGCTCCCATTGATAGTCCAATCAACTCTGACACAGCGCAATGCATCATTGATGCACGGATCTTGCATCACCATCTCCCATCGACAAATCCTCGACACTGCCCCGCGCAAGTTGACGCAAGAACTTCACATCATGACACACCAGGACACAAGCCACTCTTAACAGCGGACTGAACTCAGTCCTGTATCAGGCCTGCACTCCATCACTGTCTGCTGGAACTTGTGAAGTGGATCTGGTCCACCACAAACAGATAACTGTCATTGTTACTTTTTGCCTCTAAGAGCTTCATTTCTAGAAAACCTTTCAAAATTGCTTACCTCCGGTTCTACTATTTGGATTTTTGACGTTTTGGTCCCATTTTAATTAATACATTTTACTCTATGTTTCTAAATTGGTCTAGGATTTTTATTTTGTTGTATTTTCTTGTATTATTGTTGGTGTGCTGCATAAATACTTTCCACATTACCTCTAAGTTAAGCAGGACTTCTTTTGTGGTAGGCTACTAGAGGGTTAAGCACAGGCTAATTTTGGATCTGCTTCTGTTTCACTCTTACAAGAATTGTAGTTATTGCTTGAGTTGGGTTTCACTCCCCATAACCAATAACCCAATTTCCTACACTTATCAAACGCACTGGGTCAGAAAAACCATGCACTACTATTCAACCCTACACCACTTCCCATGTAAAGGAAAGGACAAGTGAAAATGACTAAAACTATAAGAAGACTTCTACAAACATTTCAACCTAACAACGCTCTTAAAAACAGAGAAATCTGTCATCAATGGGCACTTCTCAGACCCCAAAAGAACTAACAGAAGGCAAATATAAAGCTATATTAAGCACCATCAAGAAACTCACTCCTCACACACAAAAGTCCACCTAAAAGAAAATATCTGCCACCTAGATTCCAAAGAACTAATTGCCAGAAAATTATTAATCAGGAAACTCGAAATCAAGTACAAAAGGCAGCTGAACTGGAACCAAGAGGTGAGTAGAGCTGTACGGTCCAGGTAAAGCAGAGGAGTCTGAGCTAGAGCCAAACTCATCATAGCAGTGTTATCTGTACATGAGAGGATCTTGATTGCTGGTCTGTGTGCATGCATGTGTATCTGCGTTTTGTCAGTGTGTGCACGTGTGTGTGTGTGTGCATGGATATGTGTGTTGGAGGGGGCTGTGAAGGTGTGTCATTCCCCGTCATAATGTTGGCTGTAGCCCAATGTTATTAGTTCTTGATATGTTGTGCAAGTCCATGGCATGATGGTGCCCACTCCTGGTATAATGTGAGAACTGGCATAATGGTGGCAATTGTTGGTACCTTGTGGGTATCCATGGCATGATGGTTTCGACTTTCATATAATTCTGGCTTTCACATAATGGTGGCAATAGTTGGCTCATTCTGAGCACTTACGTATTGATTTCACTCATCCCTGTTATAGTAGTCACTGGCAGCAATTCTTTCATTCTTGGCATAGTGTGGGTGTCTGTGGCATGATGGTACATTTCCCTGATATAGTGTTGTCATAGCATACTCGCAGGAATTATTTCCATAGTGTTCATTTGTGGCAAGATGCCCATCCCTGTACAATACTGGCCCTGGCATAATGGTGGAAATACTTGGCACATTGAAAACTTCAGAGATATGATGTAACCAACCTGTGGTATAATGCTCACCCTAGCATGATGATAGGAGAATTTCTTGGCTTATGGTGGGCAGCCATGGCATGATTGTGCCATCATTGATTCACTGCTGGTCCTGGCATAATGGTAGTAAATCTTGGCATAAAGTGGTAAGCCATGTCTGCAGGCCAGGTGTGCTATAGTACATGTGCATTCTTGAAGAAAATGACAAAGTAGTGTTTGGGCACCAAACACATATTTGCTAAAAGCAAAAAGCTGGTAATTTAGGGAAAATGTTGTTTATTTTCATGGAAGTTATAACCTTTAGTTTGAATTAATAGTTTTTTTCTAAAATGAAAAGAATGTACTTGGAAAAAAAAGATATAGTACATAAATAGGCAAATTAGTGTTTGGGGACAAAATTATTGAATTTCCAAATACATAGAAGGTGGGCTGCAGCATAACGTAGAGAGCGCACTGTGGTGTACCATGTAAAAAGTTGTCAGATGAAGGAGGGGCATTTAATATTCAGAGCTTTAAGACAGATGCAGAGGCTCCTAAACATTGAGCGTGTGGGACCAGACAGTCAATGCAGTCTTTGGAAGTGACCAGAAATCAGATCCTACATGGAAGTTGTTAGACCTGGCATTCTTGGTGTGGTTTCCCCTAACCTTTTGCCTTCTGACCTTCTGTTTTGACTGTTTTTGCTGGCTTTAAGAATCTGGGCACTTTTGCCACCTCTAACCAGTGCTAAAGTGCATGTGCTCTTCCAGTGCTAAAGTGCATGTGCTCGTTACGTAAAAGGTGATAACAATTGGTTTATCCACAATTGGCATATTTGATTTACCTATATGTCCCTAGTAAAATGCACTACATGTGCCCAGGGCCTACAAATCAAATGTTACTAGTGGACCTGCAGCACTGATTGTGCCACCCACTTAAGTAACACTTTAAACGGCTCAGGCCTGCCACAGCTGAGCCTGTGTGTGCAGTTTTAAACTGCCATTTCGACTTGACAAGTTAACCTACTTGCCAGGCCAAAACCTTCCTTTTTATCATATATAGGCCACCGCTAAGGTAGGCCTTGGAAAGCCCATGGGCAGGTTGCAATGTATTTAAAAAGTAGGACATGTACTTTTAAGTTTTACATGACCTGGTAGTGAAATTCTCTTAAATTTGTTTTTCACTACTGCAAGACCTATCCCTCCTATAGGATAACATTGGGACTGCCTTATGACATTTTATAAATGTAGCTTCCAATAGGGAAAAGATAGGACAGCAGTGGTTTCTTCGTGAGAGTGAGGGGGCGTCGACCCCCTCCTGCTGCAGCTCTGAATGTGAAAAATAAAATGCCAACAAAATGATTTTTCATGTTTATCAGCACAGCAGTCTGCAGTCAGGATTAGTGGGGCATGTCCTCCTCTGCTGCCGACTGGCAGCAGAGGAGGACTGGAGAAGCAAGATGGACCCTCCAAACTGTGCATGTCACTTTGGTCGACTCTCTTGAGCCGGTCAAAGTGACATGCGCACTTTGCAGCTCTCCACTCAGCTGTCCTAGACAGCTGGGTGGAGACCAAGCACAGGCCTAAAGGGCCACTCCATCCAATCCTGGCACTGCTCTCATGCTGGTGTGAGTAGCGCCTGGATTGATTAGTGGAACTTCCTGGAGTCTGGTGCCCGCAGAGCCGACAGAGAAGGGACCAAAGAGGACGTCACACATGCAGCAGGCAAGGTAAGTGACTTTATTTTTTATTATGTGCCACTCGCCTTGCCTGCATGCAAGCAACCACTCACCCACCCACCAATTAGTTGAACGGCCACCCGCCCCACCGGTGCACGTACGTGCCAGCCACCCCTGAGATAGGAAAACCAAATTTGGTGTCTCTGGACTTACACTTTAAAAACACAACGTATGATGAAGTTGATTGTTAAATTGCAGTTCTGAAAATGCCACTTTTAAGAAGTGATCACACAACAACACACATGCCAGTACTGATATCAGTTATTCTTCGCTTCACATGATCACATATGACACTTGATGTGACCTTAAATTAAAATTGTATTTATTTATTTCAATTTTTTTCTTTTGTTTGTAAAAAATTGTTTTCATATGTTTTTTCAATTAACCATCGGTTCTCCAAAACAGAAAGTCATCATACAAAAATTCACAGAGGAACACAGCAATATAGTGAATCAAATTACAAAATACTCAACACCACAAACTACATTGTTGGACACAACATAGACACAACATTGACAACAAATTCGACACTACAAAAGACAAATAAAATGAGCTCGAGTTCTGTGTTCAGTAAACAAATTTCTCTTTTGAGAAAATACGAGAAAAATAAGCAAAACCCTGTAGGTTAGAGTTTGACAGTTTTTTCAAACAAACACAAGAATAAAGGTTGTTCTTGTGTTTGTTTGAAAAAATCATGTCAAGTGAAGAATAACTGATATACTGATTAAGGTCCAAACCCTTTCTAGTTGAATACTTTTAAGAAGTGGGCATTTTCTTACCTAAACTATTTGGTGCCGTATGCCTGTATCTGGAATACTTTACTTTGGTTTGTGCCAGCTGGCTTCCTGCATTCCCACTAGACAGCCACGCACAAAGGAAGGATAGGTGTGACTGAGCAGTCATCTGCATGTTGATGGGTCATCCTGAGGCAGAATGAGAGGGAGGAGGGAGCTGACACTCTGCACCTGAAAAGGATAGGTCCTATCCCCAAATAAAGGATGGCATACCCCCCTGTAGTAGGTCTGGGGTCAGGGCAGGAAAGGCACAGTCTTGTACAATTCAAAGCATCTCTTTGAAGTCTCCCTACTTCAAAGGCCAACCTAGGTATAAGTACTGCACCTCTGACACCAAGAAGGGAGAACACTGCTGGAACTGAGGACATTCGGCCGGGAAGAAGAGCTTCTGTACTGTAGATGGTCTGCCACTCTGCTAAACTCCTTTGCTGTGTTGGCCTGCTTCACGCTGATTGCTGTGCTGTAGGAGAGACTGCCACTTTGCTAAATTGCTTGGCTGTGTTGGCCTGCTGACTGCTGCCTCTTGCCTGGACATCAGAAGGACAGGACCTGCTCTCGACATTCTTGAACCAAAGTTTCTCCAAGGGCTTTTTGGATTGCCTCCTGTTGCTGAAGTCACACGGATATCAAAGACTTTACCTTTCATATTCAACCCAGCACCTGTGCTTTACTTGCTGTAAGTCTTGCTCTGCCAAGTGGTGCCAATCCAGTCCTGGGCCTGTGGAAGTGAGTTTAAAGTGCTGCATCTGCCAAGAACCTGCACATCGTCGCTGCTGCAGGGACTGGGACCGGCATATTGAACTCAGAACCGCCACCTCACGGCTGACATAACTGCACCAGAACCAACACATCACCGCCTTTGCACGAAAAACATCGGCACATCGCCCCCTCCAGCGTGAATTAACCTGCCGCAGCACCATCAGAACCGCCGCACTCCAGAGTCGCTGTTTCACCCACGGAACCAATGAATCACCACTACTGCATTTCGTGCTGCAACAAGGATTAAGGTACTTTGCTCAAGGGACCTTGTGTGGGTCATATAGCCGGCGTGTGCTCCATTGTGGGTGGCCTGAACCTTTGACTTTGTCCCAGTCCAGTGCAACCATTGTAGCCCTTTAAGCGCTATTTGCTTCTAAGCGCTATTTTGACATTTTTTCCTTAACAATTCATATCTTGACTTCTACCCTACTACTGTAGTCCACATACTTGATCCCATCTTTTCCAGAGACAATATAGGATAGGATGGCACTTGAAAACCGCACTAATACCTGGAGGTGTCAAGGCGCTATAGAAGACCAGGAGGACACCGGCAGAGAGGCGGCCAAGCAGCCAGAAACTAGGGATCACACATTTTTTATGTGACGAGATCTCAGTTGCCTCCCTGGAACATACCATTGAAAGAGAGACTTCAGATGGGAGTGGCCCTTACTATGCAAGGCCTTAAATACCATGCACAGAGCCTTGAAACAGATACGTTGCCTGACAGGGAGCCAGAGAATGGAGCGAATCCCATCCCTGGCTGAAAGACGCTTGGGAATGTTCAGGATGAGACGAGCCGCCGCATTCTGTACCACCTGAAGTTTATTAAGGGAAATACCGTTAATGTTCAGGTACAGAGCGTTGCAGTAGTCTAACCGAGAAGTGACCAGGGCAATAATAATTGACTGGTGCAGCTCAGAAGGAAAAAAGGCATGACCTTTTTCAAAATCCTCAAGATGTAGTAACAAGTGCTTATGAAGCTACTGACCTGGGCGTCAAAACTCAGAGCATCATCAAAGATGACCCCAAGGTTTTTGGCTGTCCTAACGGGGGTGGGGAGGGGTCCGCAGACCGACGGCCACCAGGTGCTTGACCAGATGGAATTCTGAGAACCAAACAGAAGCACTTTAGTCTTATCTGCGCTAATCTTCAGTGAGTTATCCTTCATCCAGCAGATAATGCTGGACATACGCGGATTAAACCTCCCTGCTACCCATTGCAGGTCATTGGAAATGGAGATGATAATTTGCGTATCGTCAGCATATGATAACACTGGAAAACCAAAGGAACGCACCAGGTCTGCCAGAGGGGCCACATAGAGATTAAAAAGGGTAGGACTCAGAGATGAGCCCTGCGGCACCCCACAAGGAAGACAAAATGCCTCGGCTTTAAAGCCTCCACAGCTAACAATTTGAGCCCTATTCGATAGAAATGAATGGAGAAGATGTAGGGCTATCCCAGTTATCCTCGCTTGCTGCAGCCGCTGAACCATTCGTGCCGGGGAGACGGTATCAAATGCCGCCAACAGTTCAAGCATTTTCAGAGCCGCCGCCCCGCCCTGATCTACCTGATCACCGATGCAGTTAGTAGCCGCAATAAGGGCAGACTCAGTACTGTGACTGGCACAAAACACATTCTGAGAGGGATCGAAGATCCCCTGAGTGTCAACGAATTTCATCAGCTCTTTATTGAAAAAGTTTCTCCAGGATCTTAGAAGGGGCGGGGAGAAGAGAGATGGGACGGAGATTCGTCAGATCCTGAGGATCAGCGTCTGGTTTTTAAGGAGCAGCGTAACAATTGCTTCCTTCCAAATGTCCAGATAACTACCGGATTGAAGTGTCGTTAAACACATTGCATAGAAATTTGGCCAATGGATCCAGAGCCAGTTTGAGTAGAGAAGGCGTGCACGGGTCCGAGGGGGCTCCTGATTTTAAACTCAGCAGTAGCTCCTTCGTTTGCTGAACCAAGATCTGAGGGAAGGCAGTGAGAGGGTGTTCATTAGGACAATGAGCAGAGTCGACAAAAGCTGTTTCCTCTCCCATAGGAGGGCCAAGATCTCGAATGATATTGAGAACCTTTTCTTGAAAAAAGACTGCAACCTTATCGCAGAACTTTTGAGAAGAGTTCAGCATATGTAGCCTCGGAGGCTCAGATATCTCCTTAACAACTTTAAACAGCGTACTAGAGGAATTATTACAGATCTGATCTTCTCTGTGAAGAAGCATGATTTGGCCTGAAAGATAGCCTGTTTATAGTTTCAAAGAAGTATTTGATGCTTCTCTTTTTCACTGGAACATGGGTTAGCTCTCCATTTCCGCTCTTGTCTACGGCATTTCCTCCTAAGGGACATGAGTTCTACCAAAAACCAGCGGGCCGAGGGTTTAATTCTTTTAACAACACAGTTTTTATAAGGAGCAACAATGTCCAGGGCCGCATTAATCCACTCACGAAATCTCTCTGCTGTAGGTTGGTACAAGATATCCCTAGCATCGGATACTGATGCCAAGGCTGCTTCCCATGTTTCTACTGTGAATTTATTCAAGCTCCTGCAGCGTACATCTAGGGGAAGGATGGTTCGCACCCATATCAGGGCACGGTGAAAATAATTTAAACACGACCAACCAGTGGGTGAACAGACATAATATCGAATTTTTAATATCGAATTGCCAAAATATCGAGTTTTTTATATAGAATGGACAGAATATCGAATTGCCAAAATATAGTGGTGCAGAATATCGAAATTCAGGTAAGAAATATCGATTGTCATAATATCGACAGTCATAATATAGTTGTTAAAAATATCGATTTTTTTTTATAGTGTTTTAAGTGTTAGTATATGTGTTAAAAGTATGTATTATTTTTGTAATGTATGTTTTAATGTTTTTTAAAGTAATGAATTTTATGTTATTTAATTTTTGCGTAATTTAATTCCGTAGCGGGTTGTGGGTTTATAGGGGAATAGGGTGGGAAGTAATTTAATTATAGTAAATTAAATATTAATTTTTAGGAATTATTAATTATTTTTAATTTAATTTTGTGTTTTAGTTCTGTAGCGGGTTGTGGGTTTATAGGGGAATAGGGTGGGAAGTAATTTAATTGTAATTAAGTAATTATTTAATTTTATTTATTGGTATTGATAAATAATTTATTGTTAATTAATTATTAATTGGTAATTAATTTTTATTAATTGATAATTAATTTTTATAAATTTTTTAATTGATAATTATATTAATTGTATTAATTTATTATTCAGAGCGGGTTGTGGGTTTATAGGGGACTAGGTGGGAAGTAATTTAATTTAATTGTAATTAAGTAATTATTTATTTTTATTTATTGGTATTGATTATTAATTTATTGTTAATTAATTATTAATTGGTAATTAATTTTTATTAATTGGTAATTAATTTTTATTAATTGATTAATTGTATTAATTTATTATTCGGAGCGGGTTGTGGGTTTATAGGGAATAGGGTGGGAAGTAATTTAATTGTAATTAAATAATTATTGAAAATATTTTTGTGTATTGATAATTAATTTACTGTTAATTAATTATTAATTGGTAAACATTTTGTATTACTTATTAATTTTTGGTATTGAAAAATAATTTGTGGTTAATTAATTATTAATAGGTAATTTAATAATTAATATTTATTGGTATTTATAATTAATTAATTATTAAATAATTTGTCATTGGGAATTAATTTTTAATACATTTTTATTGGTATTGATAATTAATTTATATATATTTAATTATTAAATCATTACTTTCCCTACTGTTGCACTCACTGGAGTGGGAATAGTAATTTTTACCCTCCCACTATCCAACGCTTTCCCTACTGTTGCACTCACTGGAGTGGGAATAGTAATTTTTACCTACCCGCTATCCAACGCTTTCCCTACTGTTGCACTCACTGGAGTGGGAATAGTAATTTTTACCCTCCTGCTATCCAACGCTTTCCCTACTGTTGCACTCACTGGAGTGGGAATAGTAATTTTTACCTACCCGCTATCCAACGCTTTCCCTACTGTTGCACTCACTGGAGTGGGAATAGTAATTTTTACCCTCCCGCTATCCAACGCTTTCCTTACTGTTGCACTCACTGGAGTGAGAATAGTAATTTTTACCCTCCCGCTATCCAACGATTTCCCTACTGTTGCACTCACTGGAGTGGGCATAGTAATTTTTACACTCCCGCTATCCAACGCTTTCCCTACTGTTGCACTCACTGGAGTGGGAATAGTAAATGTTACCCTCCCGCTATCCAACACAAAAAATATTGAATATTTTTTAATAATATTAAGTTAACATATATATGTATTAAAAAATAAAAATACATGTTTATTTTTTTTTTATTTACATTAATTATTTATTAATTTTAAGGTTATTTAAGTATTTTTAAGTATGTTTTACTTAATTATATTTATTATTTTATTATTTTACATTACTTTTAAGACATTTAAAAAATTCGATATTTTAACAAAATATGGGGCCTATTACGATGGCGGGCGGAGGCACCACCGCGGCGCAGGCGGTGCGGAAAAATGCAATTTACCGCGCGCCGGCAGCGGTCCTCACGCCCGCCATATTAGGATGGCCACACATTGCCCATTTCCCGCCCGCTGCGGTGCGACGCCGACCGCCATCAAAGTGCGCCCGCCACCGCGGCGGATTGAGCCAATCACCACACACCGCCGTGCGGAATGACGTCCCGTACGACGAAGATATCACGATGCCGGAAACATGGCAGCGGAATGCGACGGAGAAACCGCACAGCGAAAGACGGCGGAGACACCACAGCGGAGACAGAAAAGAGACACCTGGGACACACCACGATGGATCCTGCCCTACACGCCTTCCCGGTGGTGTACATGATACACCACCTGCAAGTCATCGTCCGCCGCGGACGCTTCCGCAGGTACGTACAGACACAACAGTGCAAGTAACACAATACACAGCTCCAGGGTGGAAAAACTTTGCATGGGAACACCACACACCCCTGTGGGGACAGGCACACAGCCATCACTGCACACACACATGTTCCACCTGTGACAAACACACATCGCCACATACTGCCCACCCATATACCGCCATCATGAACAAATGTCCCAGTCACGTCACCGCCGCGGTCAGTGTGCATGAAACCATGCACACAACGCAGAGCCCAGGACCAGCGCATGCCAAGGGCACCGTACAAATCGCACAGAGCCACAACTCCATCCACAACACACCAGCTACCTCCCTGAAGGGACACAATATGTGCCTCCCAAGTGCCACTCCTGCACAACAACCACACAACTACAGCCACACCATGCCCCACGTCCCAACAACTGCATATACAGCCACAGCAGGACCCTTTGCACAGGAACACATAGCACAGAAGCCCAGTCCCCAGCCAACACACACACCACAACAACATCACACACAAGCCAAGAACACTGAGGCCAGGCACAAAATGTACACACACACACAGATGAGGACCAAACACTTCACTGCACACACTACCTGACAAGTCACACACACACACACCACCCTGACTCGCAGCTACATACACACACCACATGCCAGCAGTAATGGAGGACAACCAATAGGAAAGCCAAAGTGAGGTGCCCACAAATGGAAGGGCAGTGACACAACCATCAAGCATGTTTGATGCTCATGCAAGACAAGACACATGTGAGAACACACACAGCCCATCACAGCACACATGGCTGACACAGTCAGTCAACACAAACCACGGTCACCCCAATGCAATAACTCCTGGAGACAGCAAGGACACCCATGTATAGGCACAGGGATGTAAGGAAGGCCCTGAACTCAAACACTGACCAGACACACATAGGCATCCAAATACTGGACAAGAGAATGTCTGCTGCACAACACACAGGGCCCAGTGACACACTACATGACAGCCAAGCACAAGTAGGATATGTCACACATACCTCCTCCCACAACAGCAACACACAATACTGCCATGTGCACAAAACACAACCACAGGGCTCAACAAGTACACATACAGGCACACCACTCCAGGGTGACACATGGCAGTAGTTGACAATGCAGGTGCACACACATCCCCAGTCACAACAAAGTCACCCCCTTCACACCATACACTTCTCCACCACCCAAGTGCACACATTGGAAGTAAGCCATGGGACCTGGATAACTCATCACCACAAGATGTCCATACACCGACACTGATTGGCACACATAAAGGAAGCTCACACAGACCCCATGACCCTGGCCTGCCTGCCTGTAAGCCTGTGCCCAAACTCCCACCCTGTGCTGCCATTGCCCACAAACCTGACATGTGTCCACCATAGATAACATGAGCAAAGAAGGAAGATGACAACAAGAATTCATTGCCAACCACCTGCACTGCACCCATAAGTATCACAGTCAGGTACAAATGAAGTGCCTCCCACCCCTGCAAAAAAAATGAAATGTGAGACAACCCATTGGCAATGTTGAAGTGGCATACTGAGCATGTGACACAGTAAACCATGCACACACAGAAACAACTTTATTCAGGAAGGACACTGACACAACTCACAGCAGGACCAACTGTGTTTATTAACAATTTGCATATTGAGACAACAAATTTGGGCAACAGCAAAGTCAGTGGGCATTTCAATATGCACAGTATTTACATGAGAAGCTGCACAGGCAGGGGGCAAACAGCAGTGAAACACAAGGCAAGTACAATGTGCAGAGTAGTTACATCAGAAGCTGCACAGGCAAGGGGAAAACAGCAGTGAACAACAAGGCCAGTGGCCAGGACACAGTGCAGGTGAGGTACATGAGAAGCTGCACAGGCAAGGGGCAAACAGCAGTGAACAACAAGGCCAGTGGCCAGGACACAGTGCAGGTGAGGTACATGAGAAGCTGCACAGGCAAGGGGCACACAGCAGTGAACAGCAAGGCCAGTGGCCAGTCCAATGTGCAGATTAAGTCCATGAGAAGATGCACAGGCAGGGGCACACAGCAGTGAACAGCAAGGCCAGTGGCCAGTCCAAAGTGCAGGTGAGGTACATGAGAAGCTGCACACGCAAGGGGCAAACAGCAGTGAACAACAAGGCCAGTGGCCAGGACACAGTGCAGGTGAGGTACATGAGAAGCTGCACAGGCAAGGGGTACACAGCAGTGAACAGCAAGGCCAGTGGCCAGTCCAATGTGCAGATTAAGTCCATGAGAAGATGCACAGGCAGGGGACACACAGCAGTGAACAGCAAGGCCAGTGGCCAGTCCAATGTGCAGATTAAGTCCATGAGAAGCTGCACAGGCAGGGGGCAAACAGCAGTGAACAGCAAGGCCAGTGGCCAGTCCAATGTGCAGATTAAGTCCATGAGAAGATGCACAGGCAGGAGGCACACAGCAGTGAACAGCAAGGCCAGTGGCCAGGACACAGTGCAGATGAGGTACATGAGAAGCTGCACAGGCAAGGGGCACACAGCAGTGAACAGCAAGGCCAGTGGCCAGTCCAATGTGCAGATTAAGTCCATGAGAAGATGCACAGGCAGGGGGCACACAGCAGTGAACAGCAAGGCCAGTGGCCAGTCCAAAGTGCAGGTGAGGTACATGAGAAGCTGCACAGGCAAGGGGCAAACAGCAGTGAACAACAAGGCCAGTGGCCAGCACAAAGGGCAGAGTAGTTACATGAGAAGCTGCACAGACAAGGGGCAAACAGCAGTGAACAACAAGGCCAGTGGCCAGGACACAGTGCAGGTGAGGTACATGAGAAGCTGCACAGGCAAGGGGCACACAGCAGTGAAAAGCAAGGCCAGTGGCCAGTCCAATGTGCAGATTAAGTCCATGAGAAGATGCACAGGCAAGGGGCAAACAGCACTGAACAACAAGGCAAAGACATTGTGCAGAGTAGTGACATCAGAAGCTACACAGGGAATGTATGCAACTCTACCATGCCAAGCCCAGCAACAGAGTAATGGGCCTGACAATGGGCATCACACGCACCCCTGTGGACAGACAGGTGTGTGAGGGTGACCACCACTCAGATGGGGCTGTCTGTCGGACTTGGAGCTGACTGTGTGTTGGGGTCAGTTGGAGGGCTGCCCTGGGCAGTGGGAGTAACAACTGTGGAAGAGCCAACTGTGCTTGTGGGAGCTGGGGGGCTGCTTGGATCAGGTGGGGTGGTGGCCCGGGGAGGTGGACTCATGCCCTGGTGAGACACAGTGTGTGCCGGAGATTGTGGAGGGGTGCCTCTCCACTTCTTGGGGATCCTGAAAGGCTTCCCTGTCTGGGGATTGAGGGGAACTGGGGCAGACACAACAGGTGACCCCACTACCAAAGCAGATTCTGGTGTGGATGTTGACCCTCCCTCTGGGGACATGCTCGATCCCGCTGTGCACTTGCCTGGTGTTTGCCGCCGCCCTGCCTCCCTCTGTCCACCAGCTTTGCCCCCTACAGTGTCCTCCCGTGCTGGCTTCACAGGGCTTGGGTTGGGAGTGGAGGTTAAGGATGGATTATCCATGGGGCCCTCATCCTGTGTAATGTTTGCAGGCAACACCTTCTCAGTGGGTGTGGAAACTGTCTTTTTGCCTCTGCGAGACGTCTTTGGGACAGGGGAGTCTTTGGCGGGGGAGGAAGGTGAGGCCTGTGATCCTGATGCTTGTTTCTTTGCTTTGTGGCCCTTGCTGTCGCCTGATGGGCTTTTCTCTCTGCGCTCTGGGGTGGCCTTACTCTTATGTGGGGATGGTGTCTGCGCCCTAGTATGCTTGGGCTGCTGCTGCTCCTGTGTGCTGCGGGTTCTGTATCAGGACTTTGGGGTCCGTTGAGCATTGTCACTGTCGTCAGAGGTGTACAGTGACACGGGGCCGGACCGAGTGCTGGGAGCCGCTCCCTGACTATGTGCCTGTTGCAGGGCTGCTGTCACAGTTGATGACAAGGACTGCACAGACCGGTGTAGCCCACCTACGTCAGAATGTATGCCCTCCATGAAAGCTATAACCTGCCCCAACTTTTTGTCGTGCTCTTGGAAGGCATTGAGAAGTGCTGTCTGCCCCACACACAGCTGGCGCAATAGCTCGACTGCTTCTGCACTGAGGGCAGCAGGGCTGACATGGGCTGGGGCAGCTGTGCCTGGGGTGAAGGTGACTCTTCCCTTCCTACTCGTGCGGACATGGGCAGCACCAGTGGAGGTTGAAGGGAGGCTGGGCACTGGACGCTGTGTGGCAGAGGAGGAGGCCGAGTCCCCGTTCCCTGTACCCCCCAACATGGATGCGTCACCGCTGGCGTCAGATGAGGTAGAGCTTTGTGTCTCCGGCTGTGAATCCTCTAGCAGACTCCTGTCCCCCTCCTCGGCGCTGGTCACATCTGTGTCAGTCTGCTCCGGTCCGGCTGTTGCACTGGAAGCCTCACCACTGGTGTCCGTCCCTTCTCCCTCTGCACATACGGGAGCTGCTGCATAGGAGAGAGAAGTACTGTGAGATGAGTGGCATCAACAGAACTAACACGTGCCAATACATCTGCATCCTAGAAGAGGCGTGCAGCACATCGCATGCCACCCTGTGCACACATATATCTTGCCACCCAAAATATCAACCCAACGGTGCATGTCCGACACACATCCTGCCATAAGTGCCCCAGGTGACTCACACAGCACACCATCCTGCTGTTGGCTCACATCAGATACAGCCACAAAATGGCCTGTGCACACACACTGTCCCGATGTTGGCAAGGATGAACACCACAACATGGTGCACATCACCTACATGTATGGAGCAGTAGGGGACCACATAGACCACAACATACCAGCCCACAATGACCCTGCACACATGCCATCCACCATATCGAGTTCATGGGCACATCTACTGTTGCACATTGGCCTCAGATGTCGGACTGGCAGACATCTGAGGTCTGGAATAGCACGCATTCATTGAAACGCATTCACAGTTGGCACACTGGCATTCCCATCCATCTGAATTCACACACTACCCCACAGCAGAAGGTACCTGAAGGCCACAACTCCAAATGTAAGAGAGATGCACAGTGCTAAAACTGACTTCATGAAGCACCGTTTGGGCAAATGCATGGCACATACACCCAGCACAGAGGCCACTCACAAAACATTGCACCACACAACCAACGTCACACAGCTGACAATTTGCACACTCTGTAGACACATGCACCCACTCCCATCCAAAGGCAGCCTGCAACACATACTCACCCCTGGCTTGCTGCTGATGCTCCTTCAGTAATCTGTCCAGCTCAGGTTGTGTGACAGCCAGGATGCGGGCCATTAGTGGTGTCATGCTGCGCCTAGCCAACCTGCCAGTCCGAGGGAGCAGCCCCAGCGTCATCTCGGCCACGTTCTTGCTCAGCCGGCAGATGTCGTCCCACCTTTTATGACAGTGGGTGCGCCTTCAGTTTGACACACCCAGATCTCGGACTCTGGAGGCAATGGCCCTCCACACGGCTTTACGCTGGTGGACCTTCAGCTGCAGGCATGGGAGATAAGAGGGGTGAGGTTCCAGTGACACAGTGCACAATGACAACACAACGAAAATGCAGTAGCACGACAGTGACTCATCCAAAACTCCAGCTACAACTGTAACAGAGCCAACAATTGCTGTGAACATGGTACATTGTCATTGGTCAATCAGACGTACAGGCATGCATGTTCGATGGTGGACACAGTACCTCCACATCCCATTCACATGCAGGATACCAACACAGCCAGCAACATGTAGTCTGGCCGCAGCTACTGTCTGCAGTTACCTACAACTACACATAGAGAAGATAGCAATACATGTGTCTTGTTGTTGGACTCACTGTGTCCAACACTGCGCAGACCTAAGTGTCCTAGCCCTGTGAAAGCCTCACTGTGTCCTGGAACTCACATAGAGTGACAACAACTGTCATACACACACCCTTCTCCCACGGCTGCTCCTGTGCAATCTACATGGCAGAGATGGGACTTAGATGAAGAGGCGTGAACCAAACACACATGGAACACACTGTACATGCAGTGATGTGGACATGTGGCATTCGGCGAGGACTGTGCAGGGCGGGTGGACTGACACTGAGTGGGTAAATTGGGAGCAACACAGCCATTCACACAAACGATAACTGGCCAGACTCCTGCATCACCAAAATGCAGCTGAACTGTATGGCTGACACTACAGAACATGTCCCTCTACTCAGGATAGGCATGCAGGGTAACGTGTGAAAGAGCCCACCAAGCCCTTCCCGCTGTAGTAAACATGATAGGCAGTGCATGTCAGAGCCCCACAACCACTGACACATACCGAAGCACCTCCACCTCACGTGTGCCCACCCTGCACTCTCACTCACAGTCTGGGAGACTTACCACGACATTAGGGCCACCATAAAGCCTTGGGTTCTGTGCAAGCACCCCGTCTACCAGGACCCCAAGCTCCTCGCTGGTGAAGGGACTGGCACGGATCTTCTGAGTCCTCGACATCACAATGGACATGTATCAGCAGCAGCAGGTGCAGGGTGGCAGCCAGCAGTCCCTTGAGGCAGCAGCAGCAGGTGCAGGGTAGCAGCCATCAGCCCCTTGAGGCAGCAGGTGCAGAGTGGCAGCCAGCAGTCCCTTGAGGCAGCAGCAGCAGCAGGTGAGGGTTGTCAGTCAGCAGTCCCTGGTAGCTGTGGGAATGTGGTGCACCCTCCCACACATATATAGGCCCCTGGGGCTGGGTCAGTGGTCCCAGGGTGCTGCAATTGGTGTACCAGGTCTGCTTCATTCAAATACATCCCATGTCCGCCTCCGCGGTGGCGGTGCACGCCTACCGCGATTTTCAAACTCGCATCAGGCTACTGTGAGGCTGCTTCCCATTGGCTGCAAGGGCATGGTCCATGGCGGTGACACACCGTAGGGGCTAGGGGCGCGCTACCGCGGTGGTGCATCTTTTGAATGCCTCCAGTGACTGCCTCCGCGGGGGTGGTGCACACCTACCGCGATTTTCAAACTCGCATCAGGCTACCGCGAGGCTGCTTCCCATTGGCTGCAAGGGCATGGTCCATGGCGGTGACACACCTCAGGGGCCAGGCGGTAGGCACCGCCATATGTCTGCCAGACAGTGCCTGGAGTGAGCGTTAATGGAGTTGTGGAGTAGCTGTTCTGCACCTAACGTGTCCTCCAGCTCTCTGCATAGGACAACATGTACAGTGCCCAGTGTCTCAACAATTGAA
The DNA here is from genome assembly GCA_963921515.1 of Calotriton arnoldi. Lineage (NCBI taxonomy): Eukaryota > Metazoa > Chordata > Amphibia > Caudata > Salamandridae > Calotriton > Calotriton arnoldi. The sequence goes on from CAWUFW010014088.1 coordinate 251,518, forward strand.
GGGTCCTCATGAGGGCAAATGCACAAAAGGGACATGTCACTCCACGTCACCAACACATACCATATATGGGTCGCCAATACATTGCATGGGCACATACACTCGCACATGTCACATCTGCTGTGTAATGAAATGTAGACTGTCCAGTTAATGTGTTGCATAGCATATGGAGATAATGGTCAATGTCTGTGTGTGCAATGTAACGCACAATGTCGTCTCATTGACTGAACTAGGGGCATCAGCAACTGGCACATTGTCCAATGCACATGCACACACGTGTCCCCCACGCTCAGCCGGTGGTCAGTGTGTAGTTGATGTGTGCCATGTGCAACCTGTGTTGGGAGGTGTATCAGGGCCAGCAACATGGTGTGTTCGGGTAGTATTGCAATTATTAACATATGCTGGGGGTCATACTCACAGGTATACACACATATCTGTTAGTATATCACACTGTGCATGCGAATGAGCCGGAGGGGTGCACAGATAATTGCTGCTGGTAAGGGGACAGGTGTACGAGTAGTGTGCCTGATGTGTACCTACTTGTGAAGTGCCCTGTCGGTTAATGGTGCATGTTGTAAGACTTGGGAATGTGTCTGTAGAAACAATTGATGTGATGCACATTTCATGTTCTTCTGCATTGACATCTGTGCACTTTGATCTGTCCTAGGAGGAGGAGGCCCAATATCCATCGTCCGTTCACAGTCCTGGCAGACATGGAAAATGAGGATATAATCCGCAAATTCAGGCTGGACCGACAAACCCTGCAGAACCTATGTGCCATGTTGGAGCCCCACCTGCAGCCACGTCGAACATATCCAACAGCTTTCACCGCAACATCTAAGGTGATGGCATGCCTGCATTTCTTTGCAACAGGCTCATTCCAGCACACGGTCGCAAGTGCAGGCGGGATGTCACAGCCGATGTTCAGCAAGGTGCTAAGGGATGTCCTGTCGGCCATGATGCTCTACAAAGACAGGTATATCCATTTTCCCAGGGGGCCTGAGTTGGTGGCTGTGAAGGGTGATTTCTATGCCCTTGGACATATCCCCCATGTCATTGGTGCAATTGATTGCACACATGTTGGGCTTGTGCGACCACAGGCACGTGAACAGGTTTACCGCAATAGGAAGCATTCACACTCGGTAAATGTTCAAGTGGTGTGCCTGGCGGACATGATCATCTCACACGTGTGTGCCAAGTTTCCCGGCTCAGCCCATGATGCCCACATCTTGCGCAGCAGCATCGTTCCTCAACTGATGGCCAATCTGCTTCCGGAGCGTGCATGGCTTGTGGGTGAGTATGCATAGTAGATTAGAGTGGTGTGTGTATGACATGCTGTCGTGTGGCATTTTGGGACTGCAAGGTTAATCTGTGTCTCTCACACCCAGGTGACTCGGCATATCCGAACCGCCCGTGGTTGCTGAGCCCATTGCGGAATCCCGTCACGCCAGCTGATGTGCGATACAATGATGCCCATGGGAGGACACGGCGTGTGATAGAACGGACATTTGGTCTCCTAAAATCGAGATTTCGGTGCCTGGACCGTACTGGAGGTGCCCTTATGTACTCGCCAGGGAAGGTGTGTCAGATAGTGGTGGCATGCTGCATGCTCCACAACCTGGCCATTCGCAAGGCAATACCCCTGATCCTGGATGACGATGATGAGCAGCCAAGGCCCCCGCCTGCAAATCAACCCGGATCCAGTGATGAGGGCAGTGGAGAGGAGGAAGGGGTCGACATGCGTCGACAGCTCATCACCCGCTACTTCACATGAAGGTGAGTGACGATGTAGAAGGGACAAAATGGGCTGATGGTGTTGCAGTTGCTGTGTGGGTGTATGTGAGCTTGCTGACTGCAGCTTTGTGTTGACTCATTGCTGCCTGCCAATGTATGTGTGATTGGTTAGTGTGATACAGAATGTCTCTATGGTGACTGTTGCTCTGTGTAAAGTTTGTAGATCTGAGTACCTTGTTGACAAGTGTTGTGTGATGTGTGCGATGCCACACCCATACAAGTGACTCTTGTTCTGCGGTTTTCCCTAGGTCCCTTCAGCATCTCACTGCCTACCTACATTCCATTCCCCTGGACCATGTCCTACACGGTGAAGGTTGCACATCCTGTATTAAAGATGGAGCAGACACAACAACATGTGTGTAAGGTGCATTTATTTAAAATTGTGACATGCGATGGTGGAGAAAATGTGAAGGGGGAAATTGAAGAAGTGAGTTGACAGTCATGGTAGATGAGATACTTGAGTTGTCCCCACAATGATGTTGAGACCCAGTCCAACAGATAGATGCCATTCACATGGCAGTGTGGTGAAGGATAGTCTAAAAGGTCAATGCAGTGGTGCAGTGGTCTGCCATCATAGCTGGCTCGGGGACTAGCGTTTGGCAGGTGCTTTGGCACGTGGGTCCCCCTGGCCTTTCCTTGGACGGCCCCTTTGCGCTTGACTGGAGGGGCCACTGCTGCAGGGACAGTGGTGTCTGAGGACTCACCCCCCTCTGTGGACGCAGGGGAGGATGATGAAGTGTCATCCTGCTGCCCAACAGGGGGAGGCGGAGGGGTAGAATGTTGCACTGGCCTGTCCCTCAGAACCGCCACTAGCTGCCCCAAGAGGTCCAGAATCTGTCCCATGCGTGTGTCCATGGACCTCAGCAGCAAGAGGTGCTCCCGAGATTCTTCCTCTAACCGCCCCATTCGTCCCTGGGCCTGTTGGTAGGCCCCAAGGACTCTGTCGATGTGGCCCAGGGCTTCCGTCCCAGGATCAGTCCCCCTCTGCATGACCCTGTCCCGACCACCTGCACTGCTGCCACGGTCCTGTCCGGTCCTCACATTGACCCGCTGCATCCTCTCCCTGGCCTCCGCAGTCGATGTAGTGGGCTGCTCAACCCCTGGGGCAGGGAGGGTGTTGCGGCCAGCTGTGGTGGTGGTGGTGGTAGAGGTTGACACACAGGCCGTGACAGCAGCTGTCAGAGGATGGTCAGGGGCTGCAGCTGATGTGGTTGGGGGACAATGGGTGCCTGGGACTGGTTGCGGCCTGCCACACCAGATGGGCCAGCGTGGAGCTCCTCATCCAAGGAATCCAGGGAGTCCTCATCCAGTTGTCTCTGTTCCGGGGGGAACTGGCTCTGCAGGGTGGTGTCATCCTCTGCAGTGAGTTCTTGGTCACCTGTGGGTCAGATGAGAAATGGTCATTGTGTTGCACCCAGCAAAGTTTGTGTTAGCAGTGTTACATCAACTGTTTGTACATCCAGCAGTTGTTCACTGTACAAATTTGCATTGACCGACATCCAGTGATGCATTACAAGCTGTTGTGGTACATGCATTACTTGTCCATATTGGGAGTTGTCAAGACATGACATGCACAATATAATTGTTTAACATTGACAGTCTCATGTTGGCATACAGTTATTGATCAATCATATGTCATCCATTTACGCGTATGTGTCACTTGTTGAGCCCTTGCAGCGGTTTACTCTGCACATTGAGTGAACATTGTAGTCTCAAGCATACCTTTGCAATGTGGTGTACATATCTGTATTTGCAATTCCAGACATGCTTAAGTTTGCTTTAATTAGATCCTAGGTGGTCTGGACCACTGCTACTGTCAGATGGCATGTAGTGGTGTGCATGGTTGTGCTCGGAGTTCCATCTACATGTGTTTCAGACTCTCACACTTTGGTTGCTGTCACAGTTTCATTTTCTTAGGTGTGTGCACACTTTAGTTGTCAAAGCTATCTGGGTGTGCAGTTGTGCATTGAGAGGCCTGGTGTCCTATGCCAACATGTTTTTTTAAATGCATATCTGGCTGCATGTTGTGGCTGTTGATATGTTGTGTTTGCTGTTTTTTCCTTGTATTTGAGTGACCTCTCTGTGTGTGTATGATGAGGGCTTCCATCTTGGTCCAGTGTGGGACAAGTCAGCATGATATGTGCACATGCCAGTTCTTTTGAAGTGTACATTGCAATGACTGACACATGCATGTTGGTGCCAGGAAGTAATGGGTCTTGTGTGCTGGCGGTCAGGTGGGCCTGTGTGAGTTGTTGTGCAAGCTTCCCAGCCCCACACACCACGAGATGCGGTTACCTACCTGTGAGTTGGGTGGGTAGCATACATTGCCTGCCACATGATTCTTATTGGGGGTGTAGTGTCCCATCATCCATAGTGGTGGAACAGCATGCATGTTGCATTTTGTGGGACGGATAGCCAAACACACTACACCGTCTCACTGTGAAGATGGCTAACTACCGTTTGAGGTGGAGGTGAGCAATGACATGGCTATGTGACTTGGTAGAAATCTTTAGATGGAATGTGCGTGTGGTGAGCATAATGTGTGTGTGGCTTTTTGTACCCATTGATTTCAGATTACATTTGGTCATGGGGTATAGCCCCCATCACTGTTGTCCCACCTATCTGGCTGTGGGGTTCAGTCCCCCAACATTTGAAGGCAGAATAGGGCATGGGGTATAGCCCCCATCACTGTTGTCCCACCTACCTGGCTGTGGGGTTCACTCCCCCGACATTTGAAGGCACAATAGGGCAAGGGGTATAGTCTCGTAGCACAGTGGTGACATACAGCAGGGTGAACATCTCACCCAGCATACATTTCCACATTGTCATGGTTTCATGGTATTTGGGGACCTGAGAACATGAGCACAGTACTGGTGAAGCAGTTGTTCCAGGGCATCCATACACTGACATGTTGTGGTCAACAGTGGTGTGTGTGTGAGATGTACTCAGCCCTGTGCAGACAATGTGTGCTTTTGGGGCCAGACTATACCAGCACTGTTCAGACAGACAGTGTGAGATGTGAACATTGTCAATGCATACACACATTGGTGGTCCAAACAAGACACCTTTGACAATTTTATTCAGACAAGGTGCTGTTCTGCAATTCAGTGCAGCACTGTGGTAGCTGGGTGTGTTGCAGGACATTTGGGATGTGCTTATTTTAGCATTGTGAGTCCCAGCTGCAGTGTAGTTTTTGGGTACACTGCACTTCCACTGTTTACATTGCAACACTGTAGTATGACATGGGTGATTTGCACTTTGCAAAAAAAAAAGGCCAGACACTGCTACAGGGCAGCATGATCGTTGTTAGTGTTGCAGTGTGTGATGCCTGGCACAATGTACACAATGTGGGTCAATTTTGAACAGAGACTTGTGCATGGTGACTACAACACAACTGTTTTGCATTATTTGTGTCGGTGACTGTGGACTAAGTGGCATGGTGTCATGTGCGGCTGCACAGACGTCACATGCCTATGAGTGGGACAAGTGCTCCATCCTGCTCAGCTGTGGTCCAAGGGGGCCTGGTGGGAGTTGTAGTGCAGGCCTCCCTATTCCACAGACACCTCCCTGTAAAGATGGCTACCTACCTGTTAGGTGAGGGTGAAGCACACAATGACTGAGGCATGCTTCTGGGTGGGACAAGTGCTCCATCCTGCTCAGCTGTAGGACAAGGGGGCCTGGTGGGAGTTGTAGTGCAGGCCTCCCTATTCCACAGACATCTCCCTGTAAAGATGGCTACCTACCTGTTAGGTGAGGGTGAAGCACACAATGACTGAGGCATGCTTCTGGGTGGGACAAGTGCTCCATCCTGCTCAGCTGTGGGACAAGGGGGCCTGGTGGGAGTTGTAGTGCAGGCTTCCCAAACATCCACCCACCTCCATGTAGGGATGGCTACCTACCTGTTAGGTTAAGTTGAGAAATGCTATGGTTGGTACATGGGTTGGGGTGGAGGGCTACATCTTGTGCAGCTGTAGGACAAGGGGGCCTGGTGGGAGTTGTAGTGCAGGCCTCCCTATTCCACAGACACCTCCCTGTAAAGATGGCTACCTACCTGTTAGGTGAGGGTGAAGTAAACAATGACTGAGGCATGCTTCTGGGTGGGACAAGTGCTCCATCCTGCTCAGCTGTGGGCCAAGGGGGCCTGGTGGGAGTTGTAGTGCAGGCTTCCCAAACACCCACCCACCTCCCTGTAGGGATGGCTACCTACCTGTTAGGTTAAGGTGAGCAATGCTATGGTTGGCACATGGGTTGGGGTGGAGGGCTAGATCTTGCGCAGCTGTAGGACAAGGGGGCCTGGTGGGAGTTGTAGTGCAGGCCTCCCTATTCCACAGACACCTCCCTGTAAAGATAACTACCTACCTGTTAGGTGAGGGTGAAGCACACAATGACTGAGGCATGCTTCTGGGTGGGACAAGTGCTCCATCCTGCTCAGCTGTGGGACAAGGGGGCCTGGTGGGAGTTGTAGTGCAGGCCTCCCTATTCCACAGACACCTCCCTGTAAAGATGGCTACCTACCTGTTAGGTGAGGGTGAAGCACACAATGGCTGAGGCATGCTTCTGGGTGGGGGAGGGCTCCTTCCTGCTCAGCTGTGGGACAAGGGGCCCTGGTGGGAGTTGTAGTGCTGGCAGTATGTACACATGTACCCATGGTGATGTTGCTAGCTACCTTTGGGGGCTTCAGGAGGAGTGTCTGTTGAATCTGTGAGAGATGTGTTGGGGGGAGTGTTGTGCACATGAATACATTTGTACCTAGGAGCTATTACTTTGTAGTAGTGCAAGACAGTACATTTGTGTGATGTTAGGCATTTGTTTGTACTTACCAGCCTCCACTCCCCGGGTATTCCTGAGAGACTCTCTGGATGTAGAATGCCAAGCACCTTCTCCTCCCATTCAGTGAATGTTTTGAGTGGAACGGGAGGGCCACTGCCTGTCCTGTGAGCCAACTCATGGTTCTTGGCTCTCTTCTTTTGACCACTGCCTTCAGATCGTGCCACCTCTTCACGATTTCATCTCTATTGCGTGGCACGGTCCCTACTGCATTTACCTGCTCTACTATCCTTCTCCACATTAGCGTTCTTGTTGCTAGTGGTGTCTGTTGGACCTGGTTACCAAACAATTGTGGTTCTACCCTGATTATCTCATCAACCATGACCCTCAACTCACTCTCAGTGAATTTGGGCATTCTCTGTGGTGACATGGTGTGTGATGTGTCAAGGTGTTTAAGGTGCAGGTTTGGAAGTGGTAGTGGTGGTTGTGATGTGTATGGTGTGTGCTGTGCAAAGGTGTTAGAGGTGCAGGTGGGGAAGTGGTGGTGGTGGTGGTGATGTGTGTGTGTTGTGCAGATTTGCCTCTCCTGTCATCTGTGGTGGATGTCCCCTCAGTTGTGGAGTTTTGCAAAGGATTGTGGTCTGTAGGGGGCTGGATTTATACTGGTGTCTGTGGGTGTGTCAGGATGGGGTATTGGTAGCAGGTGTGGTGTGTGTGTGAACCTGGGATTTGTAGCTTTGGAGTTTCCCATGGGGGTGAGTCTTTGGGCTGTGTTAGGTATTTTTGGGTGCATGCCTTGTTTGGTTGGTGCACTTTGTGGCCATGTTGTGTGATTTTCTCGCGACCGCCATTTTTTTAACGGATCGTCCGCAGCGGTGGCTCGGCTACGGCGCTTCCGCCGTCTCACTGGTTCATCAATGTTGTCGACCGCGGCGGGCAGTAACAGCGCACTGCACCGCGGGGATGTCGGGAATATCATAATTTCGATGGCGGTGTCTCCGCTATGGTTGCGGTCGTTTGGGCTGTTTCCGCTGCGAGTCCGACCGCCGCGGACGGGTTTGGGCCTTCTCCGCAGGCGAACAGCGGTTTCTCGGGTCTCCTTTCCGCCGCGGTTGGATTTTTACTGCCGAGGATCATAATCTAGCCGTCGGTTTTACCGCGGTAGCGGCGGGCGGTGATTTCCCGCTACCATGGCGGTCGGTTGTTTTTCCGTCCGCCATCGTAATGACCTCCTATATTATTTACAACGATATTTTGGATTCGATATTGTTGTACTTACCTGTTTGTAGATAGGAAGTCGATATTCTGGCATTCTATATTTTGTCATCGATATTTTGTCAGGTCGATATTTTGCTCCTCGATATTCTGTCAGTGATCCCAACCAGTGATCTACCCAACTAAGGGGCTGGGCCACCTCAATGACCAGAGTATTATGGTTTGTGAAAATCCCATCAAGGGTATGACCGGCTGTATGTGTGAGGGATTGCACAAGCTGATCATAACCAAGGTTGGCCATAAGATCCAGAAAGAGAGCAGAATCATTGTCTTGACTATTGTCAAAATTAAAATTAAAATAGATAGTGTATTGGGCAGCAGTCATATAAGGTTCCAAAGTTTGACATTAGACCTCTGCAAACTTCATTCGTGGCCCAGGAGGGTGATATATCAAGAGGTCCGCAAACGTATAGTACGCAGATCCATTAATCCCAAATGAGGCTACCTCCAAGGAGATGCCTATGCTCTTCTCCAAGGGATTAAGGGTGCAACTGAAGGTCTCACGTGCAACTAGGGCCAGGCTGCCTCCCCTCCGACCTGGACGATCACATCTGAGGATAGTGTACCCAGGAGGGACAGCGTCTACCAAGTCGGGCCAGAGTCGTCCTTTGCCCAAGTCTCAGCAATAAAAAGGCAGTCAAGGTCAAACGTCTGAATAGCCATGGCAATTTCAGATTTATGTTTAATCATAGAGCGTGCGTTAATTAGTGCCCCACTAATATAACTAGCCTTAGCCCCCGCCTTGATCTCATCCCCTACCGAACTATCCCCCACTGACCACTGGGATGTGCTGAGGGTACCTGGGGTGGTGTCCGATACATTAGTAGGGCTGAATTGACAGTGCTGGCAATGCCCAGCCTCCCCGCTTGTCAGGTTAAGCTTATCCAAACATGTCCCATGTTGATTATTGGGACGCCACTGTAAGAGCTGGGCCTTTGAGTATGTTCTTACCTTTAAACTTTGATCCCCAGGGTTTAGACGGGCAGCGTCCCTGGCCCCTGGCGCCGTCCAGGCGTGGACAGGCTCAGACGGGCTTCCCTTCGGCGCGCCAGCGGCACGCCCGCTGCGCGTATCCACTGTGCGTCAGCGCCCGCATGCTTCTAAATAGGGGTGGCCCTAATATGTTACAGGTTTTAGACCCTAGTATTGCCCTAATATGGCCCTAATATGTTACAGGTTGTAGACCCACTCACTGTCACCTGGTCTGATCATTCTTTGATTTCGCTTATGTTAATTTTAGGTCAGCCACCTCCAAACACATCACCAGTTACTTGAAAAAACCGAGCCTGGTCTAAATTGTCAATGGCTCATGGAAACAGGTACTCAGTGATTCTAGACCATCTCTAGACTCTGACCCACCATAGCAAATGATCAAAAGTCCTCACTTGATTCAGAGACCCAAAAAGAAACTATATTAGAAGAGCCAAAAATAAATCAGCTCCCTCGTACTCCCCTCAGCTTTGAAAACTTAAACAAGTTTGCAAAAATGCAGAAATTATTTGGAGAAGAGACTATGTAGAGTCCTCCAAAAAGAAATATCGGGGCACTATTAGAATCTACCATGTTGAAATCTAAAAAGCTCAAGCTGCATATTTTGCAGAGAAAAACCAATGGTGCCACTAATTCACCTTGTGCAATGTTTAGCGTAGTACAAACCCTCTTAGAGCCCTCCTCCTTTGATCCCATTCCGGAAGCCTCATCTGCATGGTGCAATGACCTGGCACATTTTCTTCAAAGGAATATTCAGACTATCTACAACACGATCCAATCTGCTTCTCAATCCAACATCAATAGCCCCAAGCAAAATGGGCTGACTACCAATCCTTCCAAACTGATCACTTTTCCCTCTCTGACATCAATTAGCCTCTTAGATAATTGGAGCAAAATAAAATCAGGCTCTCCTAAGGATCTGGTCCCCCTGCGCATCTTAGCCAAAGGGGCAGAGGCGATCCTCCCCACCCTGCTCGAAATGGCGAATCTTTCCCTAATCATGGACTTTGTCCCATTGGCATGGAAACACACCATGGTTAAAGCAATTTTGAAAAAGCCCAATTTGGATCCTCTCGATGTAGCAAACTACTGCCTAATATCTCTTTTGCCTGGGCTAAGTAAAATACTTGAAAGACATACCAATTCAGGGCTTTCAGTATCTTTAGAAAAACATGATATTCTGCATTCCACACAGACTGGTTTCCGGCCCTTTCACGGCACAGAGACTGCTCTTTTAGCGGTGGTAGAAGAAGTCAAAAGACTCTTAGATAAGGGGGACTCTGCAACAATGATCCTCCTAGACCTCAGCTCTGCCTTCAACACTGTAAATCATAAGATTCTTGCGGAAAGATTGCGGAGTGCTGGAATTGCCAGATCAGCCTTAGCCTTGCTTCAGTCCTTTCTGGAGGACAGGACCTTTCAGATTTTTGAGACTGACTGTACTTCGGATAGCCTTCCCCTTAAATGTGGAGTACCCTTAGGCTCCTAGTTAAGCCCTACTCTTTTTAATCTTTATTTGAGACCTCTGGCTGATATCGCTCTCCCCTATGGATATCAATATCATACGCTGACGATACCCAACTAGTCTTTTTCCTCACGCAGAATCATGGTCCCACATCCACCTCATTAGGCCCCTGTCTAGAGACAGTCGGCACGTGGAGGAAGAACTCTTGTCCCAAATTAAATGGAGACAAAACCAAGCTGATGTTCCTAGGCAACAACCCCATTTCTTCTTTGAATTTGGGCTGGCCATGCTGTCTAGGTCACCCCCGGCTCCAAAATCAGCCATAAAGAGCCTAAGAATGTGGCTGGATCAGTCTCTCAATTTCGATTCCCAAGCCATAAAACTTTCTGCCATCTGTTACAGCATGTTGAGGATGTTGCACAAGACTTTCCCCATTCTTACCCCTGCTTAAAGGTTGGTAGTCCAGGCGCTCATTCTCTCTGGTCTGGATGACGGTAGCTCACTTTACTTGGGAATGCACAAAGCCACAATAAAGAAACTGCAGGTAGTACAGAACTCTGCCGCTTGGTTACTGTACAAAGTCCCGGGGCATCAATCTGCCCAAAAGCTTTACGCCAATCTTCACTGGCTCCCTCTGAACAAAAGGATAAAATTCAAATCACTCTGTATCGTCCATAGGGCACTGCATGACAAAGGGCCTTCGATCATTCGGCCATTGATGTCTCCCTACATTCCCAGGAGATTGCTGCACTCCTCTAGCTACCAGGTAGTTAAAATCCCTGCTATTCTGTGAGCAAAATTTGGAGTGCGAGCCTTTTCACATAACGCAGCTAAACTTTGGAATAGTCCCCCTTTCTCACTCCATTCAATAGGTAAGGAACTTTCCTTTGGAAAATCATTGAAAATCTGCTTCTTCTCTATCGGATCTCTGTAAATCCCTCCTAAGCCTCTATGCCACACTAACAGCGATGCCTACGGGTAGCAACACGATATATAAATGCTCATAAAATTGAATAGAATACTTATTGGCTTTCTGTCGTTTTGGTCAGAATATAATAATCTATTTTTCTAAAGTGCTATGGAGTCTTTTTGTGGTGTTTTCACTGTGTTGCTGTGTACTGCTCATGTGCCCTGGGGAACTGTAAAATGTATTTGCTCAGGGGTGAGTGGTAGCATCTTCTTGAATGCTTTCAGATGAAAGAATAAGGATGCAAAGGCCATAGCCACCTGCTGTTTGAAGAATAGTTCATCATCAAAATAAACTCTCAATTTCATTACTGTCCATGTAGGAATAGGGAATTGGCCTAACACATCCGACCATAAGGATGACAACCAGACTAAGAGAGGTCCTGCCAGCACCACAACCTAAATATTGTCTGTATTTAATTTCACACAATTATACTTTATCCAGTCTGAAGCTGCTATGGGGCAACTGAGAGAGATGCTGTGTGCCAGATCAGAGTCACCATTTAGCCTGAAAATACTGTGTGATTGGAATGCTGCTTTTATTATATAGTCAAATAGGGGTTACGTCCAATGTTGGCCAGATAGGACATGGAAAAAGTTAAAGAAATAAGAATCCGGCCACCTTGTTTTATAGTGTCCTGCTGTTTATTCAAGCAGACATTAGAACCAATATGTCTATTTTCTTGGTTCTGGCTTAATTGCTTTGCCAATATTTAAACATTTATAAACACAATTTCCTTATTTTCATACTAGCCTGAGCATGAGGCGATACACTGTACAATTTAAACGAATCATAAACAGCAAATAATGAAACAATCAATCAATTGGACATTCAAGACAGTGCAAACAATTTAAACGAATCATAAGCAACAAATAGTGAAACAATCAATAATAAATCAGAGATTCATGTCAGTGCAAATAAAGTCACATTAATCATTAAGCATGTTACACCAGTCTTAGGTTTTGCAGAAAAGTAACCTAACAGTACTCTCATTACACAACTATTTAATTCTCTTTTTTTGAGAGTTACTGGCCATGGGGATGAGGCTTAAAGTCTGCGGGGATAAAAACATTGGGGCATATTAGCAAGACCCACGTTAAAAGTATCGCCATTTTAGCGGCAGGAAACTGCCGCTAAAACGGCGATAATGGGCTTGCTAATATGCGTTATGGAATTCCAATAGAAGCCCAGGTTAGATGTGCAGGATATCTAACCTGGGCTTCTATTGGATTCTATAACGCATATTAGCAAGCCCATTATCGCCGTTTTAGCGGCAGTTTCCTGCATCTAAACGTGATAATTTTAACGTGGGTCTTGCTAATATGCCCCATTGTTTAATATCCCTTTCGTGACTTGTGGGCAACATTTAATCAGATTCCCTCATGGATTGCGTGTGGAAAGGTGCCGACGCATTTCAAATCCCTGTTTAAATTGTTTGCACTGTCTTGAATGTCCGATTGATTGATTGTTTCATTATTTGCTGTTTATGATTCGTTTAAATTGTACAGTGTGTCGCCTCATGCTCAGGCTAGTATGAAAATAAGGAAATTGTGTTTATAAATCTTTAAATATTGGCAAAGCAATTAAGCCAGAACCAAGAAAGTAGACATATTGGTTCTAATGTCTTCTTGAATAAACAGCAGGACACTATAAAACAAGGTGGCCGGATTCTTTTTTCTTTAAGCTTTTATTATATAAACAGCCTCTGCATTACATTTGGCAGCGCAGCACTTCTGCTGGGATTGTCTTGGGACATGGAGCACTATGACTGAGATGCAGCCCTGCTGACTCTGACTTTTTCCTGCAAAAGATGATAGCCTGCTCTACATCAGATTGGCTTCCTGACACAAGATGCTCAGGTATGAGGGGAGTTAGGTTAGCCCAATGGATTAGGCAGAAGATACTCCCATTATGCTCTCGATAGTATAGGTAGTATTAGATAGGAGCATAATCACTCAGCAATATTATGTTGGTTGAACTGGACGTCTTTTTCACCATTCTAGTAGTGCTGGTTACAATCCTTTGTTTCTTCTGTCTAATAATTACAGCACATTTCTTTCTATGCAAGAATACGTTTGTTTCAATAAATGTTTGAAAAGCCATATTCCTATCTTTCTTGTGTTTACCATGGGTATGCAAAAGTAACAATGAAGGTTAGATTTCCTAGTGGAAAAAGAGTGGTCATGTTCGAGGTTGCTGATACCATCTGGTACCCTGGTTGGGTTAAAGGTTCGGATGGGGAGCTGTGAGCTAGCTAGGAATTAGGTCAACTTTTCCTGATGATATGTGTGAACTGATTTCCCATATCCTGAAGTTTATGTTGTCCATATACACAGTCCTACTTAATTCGTAGGAGCCATATAACATAGTGCCACCAAAGTTCTACGTCAGATACTTGCTTAATTGTTCTCCTGAGTAGTTCTTGGGTGTCCCCAAGGCCTCCTTTTCACCTTATATAAAGATGTCTGTGGTGTTAGGAATTAATCCTCCTCAGCTTAATAAAAAAAACCTATTTTTGTCTAAAGGTTGTTGAAGCTTGGACTTTAAAAAGGGTTACCCCAATATAGTATTTTCCTTTCTTTGAGTTCCATTCATTAACTATGGTGCTAGCAGCAATTATTCCTGTTGATTGCATACATGCTGTTAAAGCACTATTGCTACAACAAGGGCTTCCTGTTGGAGGGGGAGATGTCACCTTTGTGGTTGAGGACCACGAAGCATATAAAACAGAAGTATTCTACCCTTGGTTTACTTTCCTGCAGTTGATGCTACTTCACAGACATTTCACACATACACTCCAGCTGCATTACCAGGCCAAAATCGAGCTTATGAAGATTTAGAAATACCATTAACATATCAGGAACATCAGAATTGGTTCTAAGGCACCCTCCCACATCCACTAAATAATGAAAGACTGGGGTCCCTCTGCATGAAGGGGTGACCTGGCCAGTCCTAGCCAGATATACACCACACCCAAACTAAGCATCATTAAATGTTGCAGACCTCCGTGCTCTCTGCATAGGTCTAGATTGGATATATAGAAATTTAATGCAGTTTGTTATTATTATATAACAGTGTCCCCAGGGAGGGCTGTTCAAGCTGTGCAGCCACAGTTAGCTGTGCCTGCAATTAGTCTAACAACAATTAATGCAATTATGGATAAAGTTCCATCCAGTCAGGAAGAAATTCCGTTCTGGATTGCAGAGGGAAAAAAAAGCTTGAAGCAGTGTTTCCCCATATGACACCCCAAGAAAAACATAAAATTCTCACAATGTGCCTACCACTTGGTATAGTTCCCCCAGTAGAAGATTGTGACACCTGGGACAAAGTCTTTGCTTCCATTATACCATAACACATGGTATGCCATTCATTGCTGTTTTGCCTGAGGTGCTAAAAAAGATTCAAACTGAATACAGGGCTGCCTTTGCCCAGAAATTTGGGATTAAATGAATCGGCAACTATGCCACAGTTTCCTAAATTATTTTAAGTAATATAAAAGGGGAGGCAGCAGCACTGCAGTGCACCAATGCCTCTTGCAGGTTCCCATTGTGGACCAAGAGCACGAATTAACAAAAATGATTGCTGAAAGCCATACATCTTTAAGTCGAGATTATTTGGGAGTCAAACCTAACAAGCTTCACCTTAAAGGCAATACTAAAAAAGATAACACCAAGAAGGCACCTATGTCTACTAAAAAATGCTGGGATAAACAGAAAAATGAAGATAAAACAAAAACACGGGGGGATCTCCGCAACTGGAGTCCACGCACAAACATTATAATTTATGTAACCGTGATACACTTAAACTAATAGGTATCAGTACACTGATACACTTCTTTCTCGTTTCTTTCAAGACTCACCCAAAAAATGCTCAGAGAGTGGGAGGTGACACAAATGCAGGCACAAAAAGTATGTGAAACTGAGAAAGGACTCACAATGCCCATCTGACATCATCATAAAAAAGGAAAAGATTCTTCCACAACAAAAACCCCAATTCAAAAAGAAGAAAGCGGCAGGTATTTCCACCACATATGCCACACATATTGAGAACGCTCCTTCAGAACAAGACATGGGCATTGACACTTCCAGACAGCACAGCAGAGGTCATCATAGTTCACCGGAATCTTCAAGAAAGCCTTATTGTTTCAAAAGGAGGTTACATTAAAATCTGCTCAAGAAACTTTTGATCTTCCAGTTGCAATGTCTTCCTCTGAAGTACAATCCCTATTGCGCACAAACTTGTAGCAGTATTTTGGTGAACTTGTACACCCCATATTTAATGCTTCCAATACAGCAGGCGTGGAACACTTTTTTAAAGGGAATGGGTTAGACTTTGTTAGTACTTTCCAGACTGTATTTCTGGTGATTCCATCCCTTTTACACTCTTTGGTTTCCAGTGTATTGGGAGGCATACCGCTTGTGTTATGTTTGTTCATTGATATTTTGGGCCTATTTTTGTTGCTCCGCAATGGATGTTCCACCTCGAGGCCAAATGGTGATGGACTTACCACATGTCCTGCTGTGTTGTAAATACATGATACAGTACTTTGGAGTGTTTTTACTTTAGGAATTGAACGACAACTGTTCCTTGTCCTTTAGACTTGCTTGGTTACACTGCGTGCAGCCTGTTTTCCGCTATCTGTGGTGCCCTTTCTAGTGTGCACTGGACCTATGTCTTGCAATGCAATTGGTTCGACCTACGGATATGGATAAACAAGTGTGTCGGTTGAGGGCTCACCTTCTGTGCTGTCCTATGAGACTGACATTGCTGCTGGATGCTTACTATGAGCTATTCTCCCCAGTTAGCATGGATGCTTTGGCTCATGAATTCCTGGGATCTGGCTGGAACACTACTGGCTGCTAGACCATTAGCGTCTGCTGAGTGGGTGTGATATGACCATGTTTGTTCTTTGGAATTTGCTCTCCAGGCCACTGTGGATATATTGTCTGCAGATGCGGGTTCCCTCCTGGATCACACTGACACTCTGAACTTGGGAAACATTTCGAGAGCCTCTTGGATTTTTAAGTCGATCCCTTGTTTTTATCACAAACTGACTTTTATTAGTTTATTAGTTGTGTGCTTTTACTTGGCATATTTTATGGCTTTGATCTGCTTTGATTATTATAGTATATATTTTATAATATTTTAGCTTGACATTTTAGGCTAATTTCCATGCTTTTAATTTTGAGCTGGGTCTCTCTCGGCCAAAGAGAGAGTGTTGTGAAGCACAACAGGGCCCTTCTCAATCTCCATTTTAGTTACACGTTTTATCTTTTTCTAATGGTGACTTTTAAAATGTTTTACTTTTACACAATAATGTACGGAGAAGCTATTCTACATACAGTCAATTTTTTAGTAAGCATTATTATCATGTTGTTCATACTCTCTGTCCAAGGCTAGGTACACAGAATGGGATGCCCTTTTATTTGGTTGTCCGGTTGGAGACAGCTCTAAGACTCCAGACAAACCATTGCATCAGCTCTGCTCCTTTGACACAGTGAGATTGAAAGAGTGCTTTTATTACATAAACAGCCTCTGCATAACATTTGGCAGAGTAGCACTTCTACTGGGATTGTCGTGGAACGCGGTACACTGTGACTGAGTTGCAGCCCTACTGACTCAGACCTTTATCTTGCAAATGATGATAGCCCGCTCTACATCAGATCGGCTTCCAGCCACAACATACTCAGGTATGGGGGGTTGGGCTATCCCAATGGATCTGGCAGAGGGTACTCCCACTATGCTCTTGATAACATAGGTAGTATTAGGTAGGAGTATAATCACATAGTAATGCTAAAATGGTTAAACTGTTTATCTTTTTCACCATTCTTGTATAGCTTCTTATGCCTAATAATTGCAGCTCACTCTTTCTATGTACGAATACGATTGTTTCAATAAATGTTTGACAATCCATATTCAGTTTTTTTCTTTCTTGTGTTTACCTTGAGCATGCAAAAGTAACAACAAAAGGGTAGATCTGTTTCCACCATTTCCTTGGGGAATAAAGAGTGGTCATGTTTGAGGTTGCTGATACCAACTGGTACCCGGGTATGGTTAGGGGTTCATATGGGGCACTTTGAGCTAGCTAGGAATTAGGACAACATTTCCTGATGATATGTGTGACATATTCTGACGTTTATTTTGTCCAGATACACAGTTCTACTTAATTCGTAGGAACCATATAACAATACCCTAGAATTAGTCAGCATGGCAAATAAAGGATATATTGTAAGTCTGTATCGGTCTAGCTCATATGGCACCATAAAGATCGAAGAGGGCTTAGGAAGGAATGACCCTCTGACTTCGATCTTTGGGCAATTAATAACTGTGAACAGCCTTGAGCTCACTAAAATGCCACCAAAAGGACTGCCATTGTCTTAAGTCAATATATTTACATTTTTAGGAGCTGTGACCTGGCTCAAACCTCAAGGTGCTCACTGGGCACAGAGTGATGTTGAGTACCGCTCCCGATACTGCTCCTTGCAAACCAAGGTGTAGGATGGTGGGCTAAGGACATTGCTTTATGCCAAGAGGCTAAGCTGTTACTTAGACCAATATATCTCTAGGCCAAATCACTTTCATTGTAACAAATTAATAAACGAGAATGGCGTATAATGTAGCTTCTTGCCTCATATTATTGGGGCTGGGGAGTAAAGGCAGTATGATGGTGGTAACCACTGGAAAGTCTCTATATACATACTCACAGATATGAATACATTTGTATCATTTTCCTGAATCTTTGTGTGGGGTCTCCCAGAAAAGTAGCATGGAGTACATTAACACTCGTGAAAACTTTCTCATTTGTCCCCTGCTTGTTTCCTTCAGGATATATAGATATTTACAGAAAGCATAAAACACTCTTCAAGCCTTACTCCCTCGCTGTTAGTTGTTAGTTGCTTCACTAAGGTGAGAGATGTAGTAGCAATAAAGACATCAATGGCGGTGTGCTCTAATTAAATGAGTAGAGGACCAGGAGTGTTATTTTATATCATGCCTCATCTTGCAACATTCTCGTAGGTACACCTTACAAAAGGAAAAGTTAGTCACATTTTCAAACTAGGGAAGTGCGAAACTCGTGTAATAATAGCGTGCTACTATTGTCTTGAAAACAGTTTCCAGGCTCAGTTTTTCCCTTAAGTAACAGATGTCACTACTGCTGTGAAAATATTAGTGGGAATATATACAAGCCCTGTGCTCCGCCGGAACATCACCTTTTGTGATGTTCCGGGGGCGCACAGGGCTTAGCCATATCTGCAAGGCCACAAAAAGCCACCTTGCCTTACTCTGCGCCAAAGAGGCATTCCATGGGTGTTGCTCTGGGTGTTCCCACTCAACACCCATGGAATTTGACACTGCTCCAGATTTACAACATCAGGTAAACCTGGGGCAGCTCCAAAACCTTGTGCCTCCCTAGAGCAGGCGTAACGAAGTGAAATGTTTACATTTCTCCTCATTTTTTCCTCTTTCCATGTGTGCTGCATTCTACAGCATACATGAGAAAAGAAAAACACCTCTCATGATTGTTTTTGTGCAGGAAGGTGCCCCTTCCTGCACAAAAACAATTGTGCCGACAACACAGACATCCTTGCACCATGGTGCAAGGGTGCCTACATTGCCGCACGGCTGCAAAATGTGCGCCAGCGCTGGCTGAAAGGACAGGAATGCACCGTAACTTGTAAATATGGTGCATTCCTGTCCTTTTGAATTGCTGTAGGGCAGCGCAGCAAAATGATTTGCAGAGCTGCCCTACGAAAATGTCTTGTAAATATGTCCCAAGGTTTGTGTAAATGTGTTCTTCATTGCTCTGAAGTTGCCTAGGTGTAAGCGTGAGCTACTCACCCAGTCCATTACTTTTCTTTGCCTTGTGGAATTTGTAGTCACGTCTGTATTCATGTAATCATAAAATCAGACGTCAAGTAGCACAATATGAAGAACAAGCTTAGGCTGGATTAGATTCTTATGTGTGAACCTTAGCAACTTGCCACCTTTGGTTGGTGTTATAGAGACTAGAAAGCTTTTTAGGGCTATGCAGTCTGGATGTGGGAGCCCTGCCAACATTAGCCTCTGATGTGTTGTTTGGGCTCCTCTCTGTCTGAGACAGCCTCATTTTGAATGGGGTTGGATTTGTTTACTTTTACAAAGGACATGACCAGGGATTGCTATGTCCTGATGGGACCTCATTAAAAGCAATTGTAAGGCCAAATTACTTACTAGTAATCCACATTACTCCAATTATTCCTTACTAGTCCCAGTACTTAAGATAGGAGGTAATATGCCCATTCAGTGCTTCCTGCTCACCGCTTCCCAAGCAGTCTTCTATTTCCATCCCTAGGATGGGGAATCTACCCACAAATCCCTTCTCTTTCCCAAGCACTGCCTGTTCTCTACCAAGCCCCTAGCTGAAGGCTGATGAAGGAAACAGGGTGGGAGAGAGGTTTGTGAGTACTGGGCCGCATAAGGAAAAATCAGAGTAATGAAGATTACCAGTAAGTAATCCTGGCATTACCTCCTCTTCTCCTTCCTCATCCTACTCCTTACCTTATAAGGTCTGCCCAAGCAAGCAAACCTCTTAATTAGCTGAAAGAACACACCAAAGTTAATAGAGTTGGAAGGAATGTTATTGTCATTCCTCTTACACTCCTCTCCTTCTCTCATTAAAATTATAAATCAGCATCACCTGAATTTCAGCTAGCATGGATCCTAAAATAAGCTGGGATCGAAAGATCACCTCAGAACCCTGAGCAACATGCAACCTATAATGCAAAATAAAGATAGAACGGGATGTCCAAGTGGCACCCTTACAGCAAGCCTGGGCAGAGTATGCGGAACTCCACAAAGTGACCCAAAAACTCTACCGCGCTACGCAGAGTTCCGCAAGTGGTGGAGTGCGCTTGGTCATGCCTGTTCGTGTTGATTATCAGTGCCCTGTGTTTGTCCTGCGCTCGAAAATCAATGCGAATGGCACCTTGTGCAGCGCAAGAGGGCGCTGCTTGAGTAGATTTTCTACTCGAGCAGCAACTTCCTACCAGGCACCGCCGTAGGGATTACGATGTCCCTTTCTGCCTTCCTGTTCATGGTGGATAACCCGCCATGAACAGGCAGGCGGAAAGGGACTTTGGGGGCCCGTAGCGGGCCCCCCTTACCACTTGGCCCCCAGACTCTGGACCTGGGGGCACCTATGGTGCCCCCCTACATATCCCTGTACCATGTGGCAGGCACCGCATGGTGCCTGCCACGTAGTGCAGGGATATATAAATTGTACCTTTTTTGCATTGCGGCAGGTGCTGCAGCCAGCAGCACCCGCCACAATGCAAAACATAGGAATGCGACCGACTCGGTGGCAGTCACATCGTAATTCGTACTGTGGGACAGCCACCTTGTAGGTGGGCGGTCCCAAATATGAAATGATGGCGGACGGACTGAAGGCCCATAGGTCTCAAGAGCCCAAAAGCCCAACTAGAGGAACTACTACTAAAAAGAAATTGTTCCAAGGGGAGCTGAAGACCCTAATCGCATCCCACTGTAGTCTAAAGGTGGCTATAGACAAGCCAACCCCTTGTCGAAGTCCTCCTGTAGAAAATGGAAAATGTTGGGTTTTACTGTAATAACTGGAGATAAGGATCAATCTCTACATCATTACTCATAAGAAGTCCAGTGGTGGTCATACGTCCTACTAGTGAACTTCCTTTCGGAGACCTGTAAAGATATAGGGACAGAACAAGAAATACTTCCTCAAGAAGCCTTCCCTCTCAACCTCCAGACTGATAGTCTCAAGTGAGCTATGGTGTCTAGAGGTAGTAAAGGTAGTAGTGGTGCAAGAGGGGAGAAGGAGACAATGGCATAATTAATTCCGTCTCCACTGCGAGAAATCTTAGGAGGGGGAAACCATGGCCTCCTTCTCCAGAACAGAAGGACCAAGATCATCTTCACTGATTCCCTGTAGAGACTTGCCCGGTACCTCGGAAGTAGAGAAATGAGATGGAGGGCATAGGTTAGCAAGTCGGCCAAGGGCTGGTCAAGGCATCCATCATAAAAGCCTGTTGATTGCAGTATCTCAACAGGAATTAGGGAAGCAGGGAGTTCTGACGTGTTGCAAATAAATCTATCACATCTATCACCTTCTGCATATCTCCTGAAATATGAAGGGCTTGAGGGCAAAGTCCTGGCAGGGTCTGCCTGGGAGTTTAGAGTCCCTCTTACGGTTAATAGCCTTGGGGTCTAGGAGATTGAGTTCAGCCGAAGCACACATCTGCTGAGTTATCTCATTCAAGAAGCTAGAGACTGTGCCAATTTCATGGTTCAATTAGGACATTGTTACTGTATTGTTGAAGCATACCACTGAGGCTCTCCTCCTCAACTGATGTGCAAAAAGCTGTATTACTCTCCAGATGGCCATTAACTCCCTCCAATTGGATGCCCTCTCCTACTCTAATCTCCTGCTGAGACCCTGAGCAGTTTATTTGCCTAGATCTGCTCCCCAGCCTCCACTGTTGTCATCTGTGGTTAAGACAATTGGATTTGGGTATGCGAAGAAAGATTTTGGGACATCATCCTACAGAAAAGACTTGTGGATTGAGAGAGTAACACAAACTATATCCTTGTAATTTTCTTGGAGAGGTAGCCAGTGATTCAAAATGTGGAGCACCACTTGGCCCAAGTAAAACGGTGCCAAAGGGACAATGCTCAGGGTAGCTGCCTTTGAAAATAGAAATAAAAACCAAAGAATGAGTATCTTTCCATTTCCAAAATGCCAGGTCAAATATTACACTGGAAAGTAACTAGTAATTACTATATTTCTCTGTGTATCGAAGCTGTTCCCTCTCTGGAGCTTCTGGTCTCACCAGTAAAATTTGTACGGTATCTCTGAGCTTGTTCTTCCTGGATTATGGGAGTAGGACAAGTCCCTGGACTGTATCAAACATGACTCCTATATATTGCAATCTCTGAGATGGATTGATGTGTGATTTTGGTCAGCTGATTACAAAACCAAATGTCTGCAGAGTTTGAACTGTTAAGGCCATGTCCTTAATTGACTGGTTTTGGGAAGGGGATTGGATTAGCAGATCACTTAGATATAGGTGGACTATTAACCCCTAGGCATGAAGAAAACCCAGACCTGGATCTGATGCTTTGGTAGAAACCCTGGGAGAGGTATCTTTAGCCCAAATGGTTATACCCGAAATTGCCAGTGGAAATTCTTGACAGCAAATCTGAGGAATCTCTGGTAGAGAAGAGCTCTGGGATGTGGAGATAGGAATCCTGCAGATCAATCTTTGTTAGGAAAATCCCCCCTAGAAATGAATGAATGGCCTGCAGAAGTGTGTTCATTTTGAAGTGGGTCGTGGGAATAAATTGGATTTGGAATCCCAGGTCTATATTCATCCTGAAGGCGCTTGAAGATTTTCTGACGAGGGACACTCTGGAGTAACATCGGTGACCCCTCTCTTGTAGAGTGACAGTAAGTATGGTCTCCTTCCCCCTCAAAGGGGAAATACTGTCCTACAGAGTTTTTCTCCTTATCCTGTCCTTGGGCCATGGTGTCTGAATGTAATGAGGCTCTGTAAACTCTGGGGCAATCTCTATGAAATAGCCCTGAAAAATGACCTGCTATACCCTTTGTCCAAAATTGAGTATCTCCAGATGTGATGAAAAAATTTAGTTAACCTCTCACTAGGCCCGTGGAATCTTAGCATAGTGAGGGATTCTGCTTTGCATTGCCCTTTTCCCCTACTTGATGAGATGAGGAGTCGGGCTGAGCTCCCTAAGGCTGAAAACGAGTCATATTCTGATAGAAATGCATCTTCCTGTTCCTGAAGTGGTCAGGTTTCCTCTTATCCCCTTCCCAAGACTTCTGCTTATAACAGAATGGCTGAGTGTGCTTTTGACTCTTGAAAGGCTTCTGTGGTACCTCCTCCAACTTCTCACTGAAGAGTTTGGTACCTGAGAAGGGCATTCCAAGCATACAGTTCTTCTGTGCTGCTTCCACCTTCCAATTCTTACGGGTCGCGTGACGTCTAGCAACAACAGAACCTGTTGAAGGCATGGCTGGTGCTTTCAAATTATCAAACATGATGTCTGACAAAAATTGGGCTAGGATCTCCATCAGTCCCAATAACTGAAAAAATTGTCACTCTCTTACAAGCAGGAGGAGAGAGACTGTAAATCCTTAAACAAGGACAGCGATGCATTCACTGCATTGAATCTCTGATCTTAATGCTACACTAAGATCAGTGTGCGCTCTCTTAAGAGCACCCAAAACCTTTTTGCCTACAGGATCTGATAACACAGTGTTTTCAGTGAGAAGAGAAGGCTTGCCCACCAGATTCACTGACAGGGAGTTTTACACGAGCGATTGTGGCAACCCAGCCTCTCCGTTAAGCAGGACATATATTCTGCCCATAAGTCTGTAAACTAAAACTCTTTCAGGATCCTTCCATTCCCGCTTCAAGTGATTCTGAATAGTGGGTATTACAGGAATCTTGTGAAAGGAGAGCCTCTGGCACTGCTGGAACTATTCGCCACTTGTGCCAGTCTGATCTTCGTCTACTAGCAGCTGGAGAATAGAGGTTGAGGTACAAGATTACTGGTTTTAAGTCCTTCTCCAAGATGTATTTCCCTCTTGATGCAGAGGGGTCACCAGCAAACCCTGATTCCTCTTTCAGAAAAGCCAAAAAGGAGCAAGAAGAAGGTGAAGAGATGGATAAGTAGGACCTTTCTTAGAATGGAAGAGAACACTAAGGAGAGTTCCGCCTGCACTGGTGATTATATGCCTTAGACAGGGATTTCGCCATCTCTTGAAAATCTTTCTCTGAAACTGGGGGAGAACGAGAGCCATGCCCCTTGTTTCTGACTAAATGTAAATGTCTCTGTGTGGATGTAGATGAGGATCAAGAATGCTTCCCCATGATAACAGCAGACAGTCATCAAAGCGTGATATACAGGCTGGCTCATAGAGGGTAATGCTCTTTATATCCTCTCCAGGGTCCTGGAACCTAGGAAACCAAACAACTACCTGAAATAGCCTAAGGCAGGCTTCTCCAATGAGTAGCTTGTGAGCTACTGGTAGCTCTCCAGCTACCTGTAAGTAGATCACCTGTGTGCAGCCCAGTTAATTAAATAAGAAGCTTTTGCTTGGTTGAAATAATATATCTATACCAAATTGAAAAGAATTCATTTGAGACAGAAATAGGTACATTTTAAAAATTCATAAGTTGATTTTTGGAAACAAATTGATGAATTTACAAAATATATTTAAACCTGACATTTGAGTGATAAAAATCAAATGTTGTTACGGAGACTACTACTAATATTATTAATTTGGTGCTGGGTCATTGCAGGTAGAGCCATTCCACATTGACAAAGCATTCTTTACATTACTGCTGGCAACCATGCCTGAAGCACTGAGGTGATTACTGCTGGTAATCTTGCATATGGTGACCACGGATGTATTCTTCTCCGATCTGGTTACTGTTGCATCTCTAATAATATGAGTATCTCTGGAGAAATTTAATGGAAGGTAAGTATCTCTTATTACAGAAAAGATTGGAGACTCCTGGTCTAGGGAGAGGGAAAAAAGGTCCTGAAGAGGCTAAAAAGGCAGACAAACTCCACCTAAAAAAATAGTGTGTGATTGTCCTCTACCTAGCCCTCCTGTAAAAAGAGTTCAAATACAGGCAATCTCTCACTGACTGCATGCCACAAGCACCGCAGTTTGTGTAAGCAGCACCCATCACAGCCGTGATGGGTTGTGATTTAAAAAACAAGCATTTGCAACGCAATCGGTCTCGCATTTGTGAAAGTTAGAGCTTTTGGCAATATAAATGTTAATGTTTTCTACTTCTTTTTTTTTGTTTGCAGTGGAGTAACAGTGTTTTTGAGCTTATAAACATCACACTCTCCTCGGGCAAAGCTTAAGTATTTAGATGGCAGTGAGATAAATAAGAAGACTCCGGGGTTTGAAAGCTGTGTAAAACCAGACCAGTGTTATAATGACTCAGACCCGGGGATGAAAGCTATGGTGTACACACACAAAGTTATCATTGTTTGCAAATTCAAAGAAAACCTAGAGAACATTCTTTCGAGGCCAAGATGGCGTCTGAGTAAGACCTCGGTCACTCACCTCCACCTCGCTCTGACCCTCGGCGTGTGTTTTCTCCGAGTGTGGCCAAGAACGCGTGCAGATTGTGGTCACTGGCTTCGGTGGACCGGCTGGTGTGAAGGGGATCGGCTGATTGAGAGTTGAGTTGCTGGAAGGGGTGAACGAGGCAGGGACTGCTGTGTGCGGTGGGAAGCACTCGCCCGGCTTCTGCTGACGGCGGCCTCCGGCTGGGGAATCCTCTACGGAAGCCGGCTGGGGTCTCCTAGCAACAAGGACGCCGGATTCCTCAGAGTGCACTATGGAGAAACTATGGCAGCGAGAGGAACGCGGAACAAGACGCGCTCTACGGTGCAGCCGACACCAGCCTCAGCTCGGCGTGAAACTGAAGTGAAATCAGACACGGAATTGAAAAAGCCCGACCAGCGCACCGGTAAGAAGGGCAAGATTGAGAATATTAAGAATTATGGCTTGAAGAGCATGAGTGCAGGAGAGCAGGGGAAAAAGCAGACTGTTATCACAAGTCTGTTTGCCCCGAAGGGTATCAATGCTAAGGAGAGAGGTCAGATGGACGACCCAATTAGCACTGCCGCTATTGAAACACCCAAACCTGTAGAAGATCAGACTGTGATTCACGAGAATATGCCAGACCTAAGCAAGGAGCGGGTGTCATGGCGATCAAATTGCGAGAATACTATATTGGGAATGCCTGAGATGCCCATAAATACTCATCAAGAGATTGACAAAAGCGAAGAGAGTAACGTGGAGCAGGATATTTTCCTAAATAAAGACACTATTGAAATGGAAAAGTCGGAAAATAAGATATGCAATTCATGTGCGAGTAAAGAAATAACACAACCTCCCCCTTCTATAGAAGAAGACACACAGGAAAATACCGAGCTGGGATACCTTTCCCCTGACCTCATGGAAAACATTTTTTCCCTGAATGAGGAATCCGGCAAATTTGACATTATGGTATCAAACACCGGTAGTAGCGACGATGATTGTGTGGACACTTCTACAAGTACTTGTAGCCAGCAAGGGGTGAGAAGGGTGCCCAGGAAATTGAAGAAGCTCTCAGAAGGAAGGGGGGCGCTAGAGGGCGCACAGCGACATGGCTGCGATGTAACGCAGCTCCGCCGGACGGAGCAGAAAACGTTCAAAAATCCTACTGTTCCCGCGCTCATAAACAATTGGAATCGGCGGCACCGAGTTGCTAAATGCCCCCAACAGCTTCCGAACAGCTCATGAGTCCTCCGTGTGCTGCTCCTCATCGGCTTTTCGACAATTTAAGCCCGCGAGTCGGCGCTCGCAAGATGGCGGCCCTGGTCTCCTAGATTCGGCGTCGAAGTCCTGCGCACTGCCTGCAAATAGCGCCGCGCCTTGGAGCTACCTGATGATAACAGCTGGTGACTGGCAAAAGTCCGACTGTGGCAGTACACAATACCGGGCGACTACATACCCGCAGGTGAGAGCTGTGTGATTGCGCGCAGGAAGGGCCACGTCCCGGTGGTGCTCTTCTCAAACGGGAACCGCTGCGGTGGTGAAGTGTGCGGGATATCTCGGCGTCCGTGGTCCCAGCTGGGTGCCCGGGTGAACATCGCTGTCCCAAGGCGCCCCGGAGACCTGAGGGTCAATACTGCACGGGCTTCTGCTTGGCCCTTCCGACACGCTGCCCCACCGGCCTACTCGTCACGCTAGGCTGGACTCTGCAACTCCACCCCTGGAGTGGGGGGATCTGGGAAGCTGGCGGCGGCGGACACGCACTCCCTCCCTGGGACCTACACCTGCACCGGTACCGCCGCACACAAAGAACGAGACTGAGGGGCTCACTCCTGCAAATCTACGTAACCGACGCTGCGGCGCATACCGGCGGACTGGCAAGGTGCCCCGGGTCAGGCGCACATGTCAATTGAAGCACCTATAACGCGATCCTCGCTACTGTGATTCCTCTGCGCTCATACACCGCATCTCCCCAACCTGATAATTGGCCGCCTGCTGTTGCTGCTGGTACTTGGTGGGACATCATTGATTCGTCGTACTGACGGAGGCAGGCCTCCTCATTGCGGAAAGCTAACTCCCTGACTCACAATCCGTCTCTATACAAGAGGGTGCGCTGTGGACTGGTGGGGTGCTGCCGGGACAGAGGTGGTGCACTGGAATATATCACGAATACCATAATCTGTGACTAGACTCTGCGCGTAGTCCTACACTTCGCCATGGGGAAATCTGAGCGCAATCAGCCTCGGCTGACTTTCGAACCGCGGAGGTCCAGGAAATGTAGACAACAGGCGGCGTCGGACTCGGAGGCCGAAGATCCCCCAAACAGTCTAACAAACATCGAGAAGACGTTATTGGCCGTCCAAAGCAGCTTGCAAACGATAGATGGTAAAATTGACAATTTAAACCTCCGAATGGATCATATGTCCACTAAACTTGATAAGCACGCACTGAGACTGGGGGAGGCCGAAACCTGTATCTCTGAAGCCGAGGATGGACTGCAGCAGACGGCCGAGAAAACGCTCGCCATGGAAAAAGTGCTTGCTGTGATCCAGGCGAAGAACGAAGATTTGGAGGCCAGATCCCGACGCAATAACGTACGCATCACGGGACTGCCCGAATCCACCAATACCGGGCGCCTTGAACCATACGTCGAGAATTTGCTCCAAGCTATCTTCGGGGCCGAGAACTTCTCAAAAATGCTGATTGTGGAGCGGGCTCACAGAACTTTAATAGCCAGACCGCCGCCTGGGGCCCCCTCGAGGCCTCTGATAGCATGCTTACTCAATTACAGAGACCGAGACACTATCTTACGGCTGGCTAGAGAAAAAGGAGATATTGTTCATGAAGGGAACCATCTCGCTTTCTATCCCGACTTCACGGCAGCGGTGCAAGCAGCGCAAAAAGAATATCTCCCAGCCAAGAAGCTCCTTATTGCTGAGAAGATCCCCTACGCAATGTTATATCCTGCGCGACTGAGGATAGATGTCAACGGGAACTCCAAGATCTTTCACAACCCCAAATCGGCAATGGACTTTGTGAAAACCCTCAGGCGACGCCATCATGACACCTCCAGCCGTACTGGCAGTGATGAGGATACATCTCACCAGCAGGGCTCGGAATGACGGTGGGCGATGCCTGCCTGTCTCTGTTGGCAAATCTCCTGTGGATGCCGTGGAACGACGATTGAGGGCCTAACCACTGGAATCAGGAGCTCGTGATGAGAAACTGCTGACACTGCGATCCTTATCCTGGTTGCTGGACTGGCAGATAAGATTTCATCGTTATTTGGGGGGACTGTTTCGATTCCTAGCTACTTGACTTTAATATGCAAAGGCGGGAGCATAGTTGACGGGGTCTCTGTCCACCTCCCGTACATCATGGGAGGAGTACTGTGTCTCTATGCGCCCCAATGGGAGATCCCCACCACTGTTAGTTTTGTGTGTTTTGTTTTTGTCATTTTGGGGAGGGCATTGGGATGGCTTTGGCAGGTTGGGGTTGCTGAAGTGGTTGGGGGGGTGGGGTCCTGGGATTGCAACGACAGGGGACACCTGGGTGGCTTTATCATGTTTCTGGGCATGAGGCGGGACTTTGGGATAAGTTAGGTTCATATTTGTCTACGTTTTTCCTGATTGCACTGTGGATAATGATTGATATTGCATGTACTGCACTGTCTGATTTTATGTTAACTCGCAATTCGAGGATACACACCACCACTATGGTATTAGGTGATAGATGCACACTTCTAACATGGAATGTTCGCAGACTCAACACTCCTCAAAAGATCAGAAAGATATTTGCATATTTGGATAGACAGGGAATACAGGTTGCACTACTACAGGAGACGCACCTTACCACCAAGTCCGAGGCAGGGCTGGCACGCAGATGTGCCGGATACAAACTAGCTTCGTCTTATTCGGCCTACGCTAGAGGTGTTCTGATCCTGATCAAAAAAGGTATACCATTTATGCCCATTCACACATACACTGACAACGAGGGACGCTGTGCCATGGTTCATGGCAAACTGGGTATGACACTGATTGCCATTGTAAATATTTACGGTCCGGTTGTGGATGAACCTCAGGTTTTTCATCGCATGTTTAATAAGTTGCGCCGCTGGCCGGAATCCACAATAATATGGGGGGGCGATTTTAACACTCATTTGGATCCACTGCGAGATAAGTCCAGTCCCCACATCTCTCGTACACTCAAGGTAGCTCACTGTATAAGGAACGCCATGGTGGAATTTGGACTACTAGATGTTTGGCGCACTAGACACGCTGAGGCATGCATTGGTACACATGTCACGCCCGCCCACAACAGCTGGTCCCGCCTAGACTATTGGCTACTGGGTGAGAAAGCTAATGACTGGGCTACAGAGGTCGAGATCCTACCTCGCACACTGTCCGATCACAACCCAGTGCGACTGGCGCTCACTATTCCCACGAATCCGCGGCGTCCATTTACCTGGCGATTCGCTGCGGAGGCTCTTCTGGACCCTATATATGAAGATACTATCCGTACAGCGATAACACAGTATTTTGAATTAAATGTAGGAACAGTTGACAGCGCAGCCACCTTGTGGGAGGCCTTCAAAGTGACTGTACGTGGGGTTTGTATCAGCACCACAGCCAGAATACTGCGAGACATTAGAGGTCAATTGCAAAAGTTAGAATCTTCATTGATGGACCTTGAGCGGGAATATGCGTCTGCACCATGCGCATCCACATTAGCTCGCATACATGAGGCGCTCCTGGAACATGATTCACTTGCAAAGCAAGAGATCAACTACATCTCACGTAGACACGTCGCTAGATCGTACGGGGAAGGGGGCAGACAGGGCAGGCAACTGGCCTTTAAACTGAAGTTCAGGGCCGATCATCATCATATCTCTAAAATAGTGGATGATCAGGGCACAGAGCACTACTCACCCCAGGACATAGTAGACCAATTCAGGGATTGTTATAAATCCATGTACACCTCACATGGGAGCCTAGATGGTAACGCACTGGAAGACTATCTTTCTGATATAGCCTGTGCATGGTCGGGAGATGGGCAGCGTGAGTATCTTAGCCAGCCGATTGGCGAAGCTGACGTGAGAGCCGCTATTCTCTCTCTACCTAATAAAAAAGCACCGGGACCGGACGGCCTGTCAGCGGAATTTTATAAAACGTATGCAGATCTGCTGACGCCTTACTTACTCGAAGTATATGCCAAAGCGCACGAAACCGGTAAGCTGCCGCCTTCCCTTAGGCAGGCCGTGGTCATAGCGCTGCTTAAGAAAGATAAACCTCCATCCGCATGTGATTCGTATCGTCCCCTCTCGTTAATTAATCTGGATGCAAAAATCCTCGCCAAAATTCTAGCTATTAGACTCCAGCCGTTAATGCCCCATTTAATTTTACCAGATCAATCTGGCTTCATACCTGAAAGATCAACGGCTAACAACCTAAGAACCATCTTTGCCATGTTTCATGTGCTTAACCCGGAACTCCCTGCAGCGGCGGTCATGCTAGACGCGGCTAAAGCATTCGACTCGATCGAATGGCCGTACATGTTCCGCGTTTTAACTCGCATGGGGTTTCCGTATATCTTCCTACGATGGGTGCAACTATTATATACTGAACCATCGGCGATGGTACGGATTGGTGGATTTACCTCCGAGCCTTTTTGTATTGAACGAGGCACACGGCAGGGATGCCCACTGTCTCCACTATTGTTCGCCATTATGCTTGAACCCTTGGCCTGCGTAATAAGGCAGCGGCACAGGGAAGCGGCGCTCAATTTTCACCACCGCCCAGTTGGCATCTCTCTTTACGCCGATGATATGGTGTTGTTTATCCGTGAACCACAGCGTACCTTGCCCAGGTGCTGCGGGAGTATATCCGGTTCAGTTTATTTTCAGGCCTCAACATAAATTGGGGTAAATCGGTTGTAATACCTTTGACGGCAATCACCGCTCCCCCTAGTATGGAATACCCACTATTGTGGTCCGCGGAGCCTGTCAAATATTTGGGGGTTTGGGTACACCGCGATCCCGAGGTGGTCATAAGGGAGAACTACGGTAAGGCATGTGTGGATTTAGAGCAACAAGTGGACAGATGGTCGGCGCTACCTCTTTCGCTGGCAGATCGTATAGCTTTGATAAAAATGGTTATTCTGCCTCGCTTTTTGTATCTTTTTAGTAATATTCCTATAAAATTGACGGCCCATTTTTTTAAGACGGTGCGCACTCAACTCCTAAGACTAATCTGGAGGGGTAAGGCGGCCCGAGTGGGCTGGGGGATACTCACGCTTGACTATGATAGAGGAGGTTTTAATGCCCCAGATTTCTACCTTTATTATCTATGCGCCCAGGCGCAATATGCATTTCATTGGTATCACCCACATGCTTTCACACCACATGTAGCGATAGAGGATGGAAACGCACACCCTGTTCCACTCGCTGGAGTGCTCACACATACACACAGAGGCACACCGAGGACCGAAATCAACACTCTGGATGTTACTATAGGGGCCTGGCAGTTGATCGGGAAAATTACAAATAAGCTCCCCTTGTATGCCCCAGCCCTGCCTCTAGCACACCATGCAGCGCTCTCAGTGACTCACGAGCCGGGATCGATGAAGTTACTCAGGGAGGTGGGAATGGACCGTATGCAAGATATATACCCTGACGGGCATTTTATAACAGCTGAAGACACACAACACATTGTCAATCAACCTCTTTTGTTTCAGTTCACGGTCCATCGCTTGAAGCTTGCACTTAAAAAACATTATGCGTCTTTCCCTGCTGAACCCGCTACATCAAAAGCTCTACAGCTATTACTGGTAGCTCCCACGTGACGCCAGATGATCACTAAATTATACAGGGCGGTACGAGAGGAAATGGTGAGAGACACTGATAGAAGTTTATGCCGATGGAACGAGAGTCTTGACTCCCCACTGACACCTATAGAGTGGGAACAGATTTGTGTCCTCACGGCCAGACTCACTTCTAATGGAAACCTGAGACTCATACATTTCAAATATATCCACCAGGTATACCACACTGCTCTTAAATTATATACTTATGGCCTTAGGGACACGAGTAACTGTAAAAGATGCAGACATTTAGATATAGACTTCTGGCATCTCGCGTGGTACTGCACGCCAGTGGCACAGTATTGGGCCGCCATACTGGATTGCATTCAGCAAATGTCAGGGGCTCCAATCGAGTGCACACCTGTAGTGTGTCTACTTAGGTATGTTCCTGGACTGAAGGGAGTGCTAGGTAGGTTTGTTAGACTCACACTCTTATTGGTAAAAAGACGCATAGCGCTCACCTGGGAGAGTACACTAACCCCACGTCTCAAACACTGGGTCCGTGACATGATATACTGTAAAGATAATCTTGAATTATACGCTGAAGAACTCCCTACATCCTCTAAACCTAAGGACATATGGGAACCCTTGCGGCAATATCTTTTAAAGCAGGCTCAAGCAGAAGGGGCCTCTGACATCGAGGAAGGTTGAACCTTCTGTCTATCTTTCAACTATGACTATGATATAAGAGTGCATGCATTTCATGTACCAGCAGTTCCGATGCAATGTCCATAATAGTGTTTATGTTATTGTATGTTATTATCTGACTTTACACAATGATCGCCCTGCGTGGTGATGACAGTCCCTGTCTATCTTTTGTTCTTAATAAAATTAAAAAAAAAAAAAGGTTTAACCTATGTCTATGAAAACAATGCGTTCTAAAAATAAAAGCTCTCAGAAGGAAAAAAGAATAGTCATAAGCAGAAGGAGGGAGAGGAAGAGGGTGAGCTCGGATGGGACTATTCTGATACACAACCACTCTCCCTTTTGGGGGCGCACGAAAGGAGAGGATGTCCAAAAAGCCTCAAAGAGACTCGGTAGGACATAAAAATTCGGAACAATCACCCAACCCACACTGTCCGTGATTTTACAATCCCTGAGTTCATTCCAAAATGAGGTTAAAAATGAAAACCGACAAGCCCGAGTAGCGGCCAAAAAACTACAAGGTTCAATCTGAAAAATTGGGAAAACTTGTTCCGAGATTGCAGAAAGATTAAGCATGGTGGAGAACCGGACAGAAGCCCTAGAAACCAAAGTGGACGTCTTAAAAACGCTGGCGGCCTATCAAGAGAGCTCACTGAAAGACGTTATGTGGAAGCTTGAAGAGCAGAAAATCGCCAACGCCGCAATAACTTAAGGGTGCTAGGGATTCCTGAGAACAGTGAAGGCAGTGACATCCGGAAATTCACAATAAACCTGATGAGAAACGCTCTACCTGAATTAGCACAATGGGACTGGGATAAGGAAATCCAACGTGTGCACAGATTTCCTATGACAATATCAAAGCGTCCTCAGAATGGCCAGTCATATCCAAGGGTAATACTAATATATTTTGGAAATTTCCTGCTTCGACTAGGCAAGACCTAATAAGAGAAGGAACTGGGAGAATTTTTCGTTTTTCGCAAAACCTGATTTCGCACATGCCACAGTGGAGAGAAGATGGAGACTCAGGCAATTGATCACACCATTCCAAAAAACAGGTGCATTGGTCTTTCTACAGAATCCTGCCAAACTAAAAGTAATCTTGCAAGGACAAACCCTTTATTTCACGTCAGAAATACAAGCTGAAAGAGCACTGAAGGAAATCATTGCAGGGAAACCCGGGACTGCCGAGGATAACCGCTAGATGAACTTGTATAGTTTATAACTGTGTTTATATCTTCACTTTTTTCGCTCTTCTTCTTGGGTGGGATAATGAGAATGCTTAGTAAAATATTAGTTATGCTTATAATGGCTAGGAATACGCATATACACGAGGGGTGGGGAGGGAGGTGGAGAGTGGGTGAGTTTGGTTTAGACGCTCTCACACAGGCTCAGGATTGAGCCTGATGGCCTAGTTAATGGTGGGGGGTGGGAGGCAGGGGGGATCTCAGACACACAGTGAACACGAAAGGTGCAAATAGGAGGGGTCAATATGGATACAGAAGTAACAAGCAAGGGCAAAAGTCGTTTAATCAGAGGGGGACCCAAGTGGGGATATATCCACAGATAGGGATGGAAGGGCTGGACAAGTACTATTATGGCTAGGTTGAAAATCATGACTGTTAATATATGTGGTCTCAATGATGTAAAAAAAAGACAGAGAGTGTCTGTTGGATTACAGTCGACAGGGGCTAATATCATATGTCTACAGGAGACACATATAGAGGGGTCACAAAGGCATTTGCTTAACACACTTGGGTATAGACTTATCACTGCTACAACACAAGGGGTGAGAACTAGGGGGGTGGCCATTTTGGCAAAAGGGGGTGGGATGCAATTCACTCGATCTTTATCCGATAAGTATGGACGGTGGGCGGTTACAGAATGCCGATATCAGAATGGGGGGAAAAAAATGACAATATGCACAATACATGGTAATGTTAGCGACAACCCAGAAGTACTGAATTTTATCTCTAACGAATTAGTTCACTGGCCCCTCCCGCTAATAGTATGTGGCGATTATAACTTAAATCTCCCAGGTGACTGGTCGTTAGACCAAGGGTTTAAATATCAGGGCAGGAAGCCGAAAGTATTTCAGGCTCTCAAAAATATGAGTCTGAGGCATGGATTAATTGACTGTTGGCAAATAGAACATCCAGGGGATCCAGGATTCACATATTATTCCAATCCACACTCTATGCATGCGAGATTGGATTATATGTTTGTCTCGAACATCTTAAGATCTGTCAGTACAATAGAAAAATTGCCAAGAGTGTTATCAGACCATAATCCTCTTGTGTTAAATCTAGAATGGGGAGCATGGAGATCCACTATGACCACGTGGACGTTTGAAAGAGCACTGTTGATTAATGAGAAATACTGTCATCATATGAGGAGATGGATACCAGGGTTCTTGGAGGACAATCTAGATAGTACAGCAATAGATGTGGTTTGGGACGCCCTGAAGGCTGGCATCAGAGGGGAGACGCTACAATTCTCATTAAGCTTTAATAAAGAGGCGAAACAAAAAATGGTTGTTCTACAGCGAAATCTGGGCATAGCCGAGGAAGGTTAGATAAAGGCTGTCCAGGAGGGACGGGAAATAGAAAGTGAACTAAGCGGGGTGGCGACCGCTAAAAATCTTATCCTCGATATCCTAACAGAAAAAGCCATAGTTAAGGCAACAATATGCAGAGAGAAAATATATGAATTAAGTGAACAGGTGGGACACCAATTAGTGGTACGTACCCGAGAATAAAGTTCAGCTAATCTAATAAGGGAAATTAGAGATCCAGAGTCTGGGCAAAAGACCGAAGCTAACGAAATAAGAGCTGCGTTCCAACGTTTTTACCAGAAATTATATGAGGATATAGAGATTCAACAGGAAAAAATTGAGGAATATTTAAACTTAAACTCACCATTAAGATTTGAAGTAGAGGACCAAGATAGTCTGGATAGCGTTCCACACTGGGAAGAAATTCTTCTTTCTATGAATAGCTTAGCTACAGGAAAAGCGGCTGGTATGGATGGAATTCCAACAGAGTGTTATGTTAAATTTTCCTCACAATTAAAAGAAATAATGCAGGATTTATTTGTTCATAGCTTTCAGCGGGGGCGACCACCAGGTTCATGGTCCTCAGCTAGGATCGTGGTTTTTTTTAAAAAGAACAAAGACCCCTCAGAACTCGGATCTTATCGTCCTATCACGCTGATAAATGGGGACTCTAAAATTTATTCTAAATTACTAGCTACCCGACTTGCCCCAATTATATATAAAATTGTATCTGACCGCCAACATGGGTTTATCCCAGGAAGATCAACAACTGATCACTTCCAAAGGGTGATCTCACTGTTCGACTTTGCGGACGCTGTAGGAGACCCTATGGCACTTATACTACTCGATGCCGAAAAGGCCTTCGATAGGGTCTCCTGGAAATATCTTTGGACCGCGATGTCGAGGAATGGGATCAGGGAACGATTTATTAAAGCAGTGCAGATGTTATACTTTGAACCTTCAGCCGTGGTAATGGTAAATTGGGCAGTTTCAGAAAAATTAAACATTACCAGAGGGACAAGACAGGGGTGCCCATGCTCTCCTCTTCTATTTGCGATATATATTGACCCTTTCATCCGCAGACTGGAAAACAATATGTTAATTCCACCAATATGGGCACGAGATCACTCTACAAAAACATTGGCGTATGCGGATGGTATTGCCCTAGTCACTAGTGACCCTATTAATGCAAAAACGCAATAGAAGAGGAGGCTAAAACTTTTGGAGAGGTATCCGGATATAAATTGAACGAAGGTAAAACTCAGATTATTCTCAATTGCAAAATCAAGATGAGAGACGACCGAGTAATGGAGAAAGCCACGTATTTAGGGGTCAGTATAACGGCAAAAGTGGAAAGTATAGTTAGTAATAATCTTGAACCCTTAATACAACATACGAAAAAAGAATTGGTCCGGTTAAATAATTTGCATTTATCAATCGGGGGTAGATGCAATGTGATCAAAATGCTTTTTTTACCCAGATTTTTATATTTTTTCAGAACTATATGTTTGGAATTTCCACCCCAATTGATTAAGTCTATAGAGTATATGTTTTCCAGGTTTTTGTGGGGATATAAGAGACCTCGTAGAGCACTCAGATTTATTACCTTACCTAAAGATAGAGGGGGACTGACACTGCCCAACTTTAAATTGTATTATTGGGCTACTACTTTGAGATATTGTATTTTATTAATTTCTACAGGGACGGATAGTAGACCAAATGGCAATATCCCCACACCTCAAGAACTTTTATTGGGTGTTGGCTGTAGAGGATGCCTTTGGCGACATGCCAATGATAGTTACTTCAAGAAGGTCAGATTCAAGACCATCTCAGGTATACATAAGGTCTGGTATAATGTACGCAAGTTGTTGGGCTTCGGACGGCTATCCCACTATACACCATTATATAATAATGAAGATCTCCCAGAGATTTTTAGGGATAACTGTATGGATAGGTGGGTACAGGAAGGGATTTCACAGCTCGGTTGCTTTTACTCTCCTATTGTGTTGAAATCTTTCGAGGAATTACAAAACGACTATAAACTTGGTCATAGGGACTTTTTTAAATTTCTACAGGTTAGAGATTTTCTGATAAAGAAAGGGGGTGGCAGGGTAAAATTCCAAGCAATTCAAACCATGGAGAACCTGCTTAAGAAAGCTACAATAACTATAGGAGAAGTTTATGAATCTATGAACTCTCACTACCCAGATGATATGGATAAATGCGTGACCAAATGGCAGTCTAAATTGGGAGTTTTACCCGAAACTTCCTATCATTCATACAAATTATCTCAGACTTGCTTAATGTCTATCAAATTACAAGCCCAATTTTATAAAACCTTTTTCTCACTGTACTACACTCCAAACAGGATAGCAAAGTGGGGGTCGGGAAAAGGAACGACATGCCCACGCTGTACATTATTTGAGGCTGATATCGTGCATATATTCAGCTTCAGGTGATGTATTAATTAATCTAATCAACGAAATATCAGGCTTCTTGTCAGAGATATTAAAAACAAGTCTAATCATCACGACGGATGAAATTATACTTGGCACAGCTAATGTTAGGCGGCCAAAATATATGCAAGGGTTAATATTCGTGGCAATGGCTGTCTTAAGGATATGTATAGCCTCAGCATGGCTAGATCCGAATCCACCGACGTTCCATCAATGGAGATCCCGATTGTTGGCAACATGTAGTCTAGAGGTTGCTATCTATAAAAGAAAAGGGCGTAATAAACGTAAAAAAGGATTGGCAATATGGGATCCGTTATTGCAGTGGATACAAAGTCATACCGGGGCTGGATAGATACTAACTATAGTTCCTGTATACAAGGATAAATGCCTGGCAGGATTTAATCATGTAATATAAGAATAGATTGTTATGTATATACGATGGATTACTCTGCACCGGAGACATTTTTATGTTTTGTTTCATGATTTTGATGAATTATATAATCAAAGTACTTCTTTTTGTTGGGTAAAGTCTGAGAAGGGTGGGGGGTGGGCCCAGGGGTGGGGGGATGCTGTATATGTATAAAACAATAAATATATTTAAAAAAAAAAGAAAAAAAGAAAACCTAGAGAACGCAGGGCTTAAAATCGGGCAGCGTAGACAGATTGCCGCTGTGATTTATGTGTTCTGTATAAAGCGTCATGGCTGGGAGTTTCGCTGAAACACAATGAGAGTTAGATCTATTGGCGCCGCCCTGAATGGCAACATTTTTGTAGTGTTGGATGTGCGAGGCTGCCTGTGTCAATACTGAGGGCACCACACAGGGGCTGATGGGGTGAGCGGTGTGAGGCAGCACATAGAACTGCCAGGGTGCGCACTGTATGCACACAGAGGGGGGGGACGGCAGACTGGAGCTGCGGGGTCCATGGAAGTCAGGGTGTCCTGCACGTATCGGTAGCTGTGAAGGCAGCAGCAGCCAGCTCCAGTACCTACATGTGGGGTGTTTGTGAAACCTGACAACTACTCTGCAAATCAAAGATGATGTTGGGGTGGCATGTGGATGTGATTGAAAGTGGTGTCTTAAGACATGCCCGCCCCCTTAACGCCATGAGGGGCAAGGCTACTTTGCCACGCCCCTATCAGTCCCGAGCCCACCATATCGGCTGTGGGGCACAAGAAATCTGCGAAATTGGCAGAACAAAATGAACTGAAAGCATAGTTAAAATGTCAAACTCTACTTTTAATAGTTAAAAAGCCTTATGTTCCACGAGCCTGCCTGACCCCAAGATGGCGGCGAAACATAAGGCCCCCCTCGGCCCAAAGCTTATCAGCTGCTGAATCCAAGGGAAAGTGCGCGATCAGCCAGGAGGGACCCGGTCCGCACCACTACGTCTGCTTTGATCCTTTGTGGGAACTATCATGGGAATGAGCAGCTGTTGCTGATGGAACTTCAAGCGCATTCCCGGCATGGCGGAGCCCCGCGGGGGCCCGACGCACGGGTGAATACCCGGGCTAATGCTGCTATGCTCCCGGTTGAGAGAATACGGGGGCGAGTAATACACCGGTGGCACCCTGCCTGACCTGCTAATGGCGGCTATCTCTTCCACGGGCGGACGTTCTTGACATCACGCGCCCCCCTGAAGACATGCGAATCCTGGCTCTGTCCCCTTGAAGATCCACTGCTCAGCTTACACCCACGTTCCTTCTGGGTTATAGAGTGAAATGGGGACTGACTGAATTGAAACCTTAAGGACTCACCCCCCTTTGCCTGACCTCAAGATGGCCGCCTCAGTGTGACCCTTCCTCGAAGCTCCTCGATGCTTTTATCTCTCCTGACCTAAAATTAATGGTCATCGTCCTGATCTTGATCTGCCCTCACCCGACCCCGTTCCTGCTTACCTACCAGGACATTTACTCTGAGAACTTTCCCTTGACAGCGGAGACTTAGCCATTTTGACTAATGCCCGGTGAATCTACCTCGCGAGATATAGGGGAGATGGGCTATGGATACCCTCCTTGACCATCACCTACCCAGCCGGTCTTTGGGCAAACTGTCCTGCGTCTCTCTGGACCTTTATTTCCCTCCTCCCCTTCACCCTACCCCCTACCCCTCTCCGCTCTACTCTTTCTCCTCTTTCTAGCTACTGACCCTTGCCCTCACCCGTCCTTGCTCATAGATCCCACCCTGCCTTATCCACTTGACTTTCTTTTGTGAACCTTCCTCGTCAGCTGAGACCTAGCTATTGTGACTGATGCCCGATGGAGCTACCTTGTTTAGCTATAGGGGAGACGGGCTGTGGATTCCCTCCTCGGTCGTCACCTACCCAGTCGGTCTTTGGGCAGACTTCCTCTCGTCTCTCCTGCCATCTTTTAACCCATCCTCCCCCTTCACATTTCCCCCCTCCCCCCTCCGCTCTATCTGTCTCACCTTTTCTTCCTCTTTCAATATGTTGCTTATTTTTTGATGTAAAGTGTAATTTGTTTATTGTATTCTGTAACATTGTGTAACCCAATGTAAAGCGCTCTGATACCTCCGGGTCTAGCCAGCGCTATATAAAACTCTCAAAATAAATAAAAAAATAAAATGTTTTTCAAAAGGTTAAAAGTCTCACAGAGATTGGCTGCTGTGACAAGGGAGCGGTTAAAAGTCTCACAGAGATTGGCTGCTGTGACAAGTGAGCGGTGCTGAGGAGAGAGTGGCAAGGAAAGTGGGTGAGGATGGAGGAGGGTTGGCGAGATGAGAGGCTGGGATAGGAGAGCATGTTCGATCAACAGTGAACAGCAGGAGAGGGGTGATTGGGGGATGGGAGAAGAACCAGGTGTCGGCTGAGTGTGTTCGGAAAGGCAATAAATCAGTTTGCCAGTCTGTAATGAAGAAATGAAAATACGCAGTAGTTTGCGGAGGATGGTGCAGAGATAAAGGCACGTGTGTGGTGCCCTTAATAAACAAATAAAGACACGCTTAAAGTGAAAGCGGTGCCGTTCATAAATAAATAAAGGCACAAGGCCATGCCATGTGTTAAAGCGCGTCGCTCACCTCTGCCACTC
Source organism: Calotriton arnoldi (assembly GCA_963921515.1). Taxonomy (NCBI): domain Eukaryota; kingdom Metazoa; phylum Chordata; class Amphibia; order Caudata; family Salamandridae; genus Calotriton; species Calotriton arnoldi. The sequence continues at coordinate 292,427 of CAWUFW010014088.1, forward strand.
CTTACATTTACAACTCGGCGATGCAGAGAGCGCAAGGTAAATAGTTTTATTTATTTATTTACTTACTGTACTCCTGCTCATCGTATGTCCGACTCCACTACCCACCCACCCAGCCCCTCCCCCGCCCCGCCGCCCTGCAGCACTCCCTCTGCGAGCCGCCACTGAATGCATGTTAAAATAACTGGTTCACTTGTGTCTGGTTATGCTAATGGTAAAGCTTACAGGTCATTCTACGGCAAGGGGCTTGTGATGATCATGCCCACTAAAAGTATGAATTGACAGTTTTGATTTTGATATAGCTCAGAATTGATTTATTTATGTATTTTATTTGTCAGCTATTACATTTTGAGCAAAATGTTTTTCATAGCTACGATGGCAGTACATGGGTAACCAATGTAGGGTGGTTAACACAGTTCACAGGAAAATAGTGTCTGTTTTGTTCTATTGTAATAAGAGTGCCAAACAAACAAAAACACATATGACAAATGCAAGTCTAGAGAAATGCCCTGTTTGTAGCTAAAGGATCATAAAGGCATGCAATGTGCCTATATTCAGCAGCGAGGGTTAGTTATTATTACTGACTTTCGAGTTGCAGCAGATGTTTTTTTAATATTATTTTGAACTCTTGGAGAGAACGGGTGCAGAAATATCAGGTGGTAAAGCATTCCATTGTAGGGGGTTTAAGAGCTACCGGGCAGGGCACAATGTTGCTTAGGTGTGACTATTGAACTTGCAGGATTTTATGGTTTAAATCTTTTATTATTTTGTGCCAGCTTACATTACGAATGATTTATACAGTACACTTTTCGGCTATTCAGCAAGAAGCAATATTAAGACGAATAACTGAACAACTGACATCGAACTTGGAGGATTTTAGGCACCAAGTCGGTGTATAGCAGTTAGGGACCAGGTCATAAACTGATTCGAATACAGATTTTTGTAGTTGCTTAGTTTAGAGCCTTTTCTAGTGGAGAATAGGAGTAAGGAAGTCTAGCAGGAGACTATTACAGTAGCTCAGCCTACTCAATCCTAAAGAGATAATCAGAATTTTGGCTGCATTTGATAATATGAGTATGTGTATCCTGCATATGTTCGGAAATTAAAAGTGTGCTGCAGTGGCACTATTAAAAGGGTCAGATGGTGTACAGGAAGGGATAGTAGCTTTGAATGACTTTGGAAGGGCATTTGGTGACAAAGTGTGATAATGTAGATGAGTGAAATTGGTGTGTTGTGTATGCGTACCAGGATGGTGGTGGGACAGTATATAGTGTCCGCAGGTTGTTACTAATAGTGCTTTTCGAGAAGAGTTATGTGGTACTGTCACTGTGAGACGATGGGTCATTGACAGATAAATGAAGATGAGTGAACGTTTTTGATGATACCTACAAGTCACGCGTGTGTGTGTGAGAAAGTGCATTATTTGTTGAAGCGGGTGGTATCCCTCTTCAACTAATAATGGCACTAATCCTTACCAGGTCCAGTTAGGTCTCAATAATTTAAACCTGAGCTCTGTAGAACAGAGCAGACAGGCTTAACTTAGCATAAATGTATACAGTATTTATCAGTACCAAAATGGTTAAGAGTAGAAAACACAACATAATAAAAATACCACTCATATTTATGAAAAAAAAGAGCAAAGGTTAATTGTAGGAAGATGGCTCTCTCTATAGTGTTCTAAAAAGTACACTGTGCAGAGAGTCCAGGGAATCCCCAAATGGTATCCAGAGGTAAAAGCAGATAATTCTTATGCTCTTTTTATGGTAGTGTGGGATAGCAGTTACGCTTATCAGAGGATAGTGCTAACATTTATTGTCACCCACAGATGCAATAAATGAGACACACACTGAAGAATAAATCAGAGACCAATTTGTAAAAATAAATTCAAGTTTTGTGTATTTTAGAGACCATGAACACAGTTCTAAGGTAAGTACTTTTCGATTTACGATTTTTAAAAAGTTCGGAAAATATATCACATTTGTGTGCAATTACACACCATAGGAATCAATGGGAAGAAAATAGAAAATTGCATAGAAAATCAGGCAATGCTTTCACAAAGTTCACCTTCTCGTTTTAGGTCAATGTCGGGGCCAGGTCCAAGGTTTCAGCAGGAGAAGTTCGGGAGCATCCTAGATCGAGCGGGAGCAGAGTGCTGAGGGTCTTGGAAACTGGTGTGCAAAGACGAAGGGGGCCACTTGAAAATGCACTGCACAGTTGGACTTACAGGTAAGTCTGGTGGGTCTCCTTGGATGGAGGAGGTTGAAAGGCCTGGAGACCACAGGAGCAGAGCTGATTGGTTGGTGCTGGGGCCGGTGGGGCTGGGTGCAGAGCAAACAGGTCAGCTGAGCGTCATGCATCTTCAGAAGCCTTGCGGTCAGGAGCAGGCAGCTTGGAGAGGCAATCTTGGCACAGCTGAGCCACTCAGGAAGTGGGTTTTGGATGTCTCTATGTACCTTGATGGGTGCTTGCTTCTGGTGCTTTGGGAGTCTAGTGTGGACTCTTCTTCTAGGTTTTTACCATTGGCAGTCCGGTACCCTAGGTATTGGTACGCTGCGGCTCTGGTAGGTCCTGATGCTACCAAACTTGGTAGAGAGGCAGACCTGGCCCTCTGAAGCTGTTGTACCTCTTCTTACTTTGGTGCTGCGTCAAGGTCATCGGGGAGCAGCAAGTCGACAAACCAGACTTCATAGGATCGGTGCTTGCAGTGTGCAGGGGAGTGATACCTTCACTCCAAGAGAGCTTCTCCGTGATTTCTCAAAGACAGGAGGTGCCCTTGGGTTCTTGGAGTCCTTGCAGATTTCACTACGACACAGCGGCAGCAATTGTCGAGTTCTTCTTGCAGCTGGCAGGGTTTAGCGATTTTTCTTTCCTCAGCAGGGCATCTGTTCTCATGCAGCAGGTCTTATTTTGTCTTGGTCTTTGGTCCGATGAATCTGAGGTTCAGGTCTCAGGGAGCCACATAAAAACTGAATTTGAGGGCGTTGCAAGGGGAGACAGGTAATACCCAATGGGCTTTCTACTTTTAGGATCTCTACACCCTCTAGTGACCACTTCCTGTGAGAAGAGGTAGTACCCTAACCATGATGAGAGGTTTTCTCACCATCTCAAGATGCTGGAATTTCAGGAGATGGTGTCATCTTGCCTGTCCCACCCTAGGACTAATTTTCTCACCTTTCCTCCCACCAAAAGTGAATCAGGAAAGGGGGCTTGGTGTCATGGTGGTGTCTTGCAGGAGGGGCCCACAGCTAAGGGGTACACATACTCCGTCCCTTACCCCCTTGGTGTATTGCCGAATGTCTGGAATGCGTGTGTGCCTTCCACATAACCAGGACTACAACTCCCAGCAACCCGGGGTGTTGCAGACATGAAGGCGTTTCCTGCAATCAACCATCTGATTGAGGGTATGATATAAACCCCGCCTCTGTAATTGCCAGGTGCTTGACAATCTGTTCCGGTATTCAGCCTTGTACTGAGAGTATCCTGTTGCCTGGCGTTCTCGCTGCTCGCTTCCTTCTGGAGTCCTCCATGACACTGACGCGCTCCCGGAGGGGTGTGTGTGTGCGTGACGTGTTCCGACAGCGTCTTCGAGGATGATCGGCTGCTGTTAAGCCGCATTCAGCTGTCCTGTGCGGTGGCTGTGCTGGAGCCGCGTTCGGCTGCCCTGAGCTTCGGGGGAAGCTCTCCCTCAACATTTGGTATGCTGCACCCGTTTGGCTTCCCGTTTCTTCCCCCTGCATCTGCCAGACTCAGACATGGGTTTCTATGGGGACGCAGCAGTCATGCGTGCCTCGTGAACCCGAGTCTCCTGAAATCGTTCCCACTCATGTGAAGCAACGTCAGGCGGTGATCTCCAGCAACCAGGACAAAGCCAGCTAAGTACATTTTGAGCATGTGTACCATGCTCCTGGTTCTTTATACTTTATTTATGCTCATTATTTTGTACGTTTTGGTACTTCTTTGGATTCGTGTTCACTCTGTGAGGCGAGTGTACTTTCTGGGACTCAATTTACCGCAGTAAACTACCTCTTCTCACTGCAGTCATTGCAGACTGGTGGACTAGATCCCTCAGGATTTTCTGCAAGGATCTCGCTAACATTCCAGGTTGTGCTGTGTGAGGCTTGAATGTAAGTACTTGGGAATTGAGCTGAGTGGCATTTAGATGGTTGTGATTATCTGTGTATGCCTTTACATTTCTGTTTCCTCTCTTGCATACAGGGCTCTGCTCCCATGGTTGGTGGTTCCCTGAAACCATAGCGGTCCTCACAATTCATGAGGGGTTCCTGACCAAGGCCTACCTGAGACACATTGCAGTTTTTTGAACTTTTTTCCATTCCCTTTTCCCCGGTGTGTTCCCTTGCAAAGCAGTGATTAATAAGCACTTTTTGGGTGGTAACGTAAGGGGGAATAGTAGAAGACACTTCATGCCATCACCCCTGCTGGGCGGCTCCAAAGGTCAGTGGTATTTCAACCTGACAGCCCTGACACTTGGCCTCTCCCACTATCTGGGGGTTCCTGGGTTGGATTTCAAAGGCGGCATTGCCTTTGAAGCTTCCTGCCCTGGAAGGCCATCCTGTCCTGGAGGAGATGTGAAACAGCCCCGTCCAGAGCATGTATTGTTTCTGTGCTCTGAGAGCACTAGCTCTCACCCATGATGTGAGAAATATGTGTGGTAATGGCAGGCTGGTGACAACTGGCCAGAGACCCCACTAGTGTTTGGCTGAGTTTCAGGGATCCCTCTAAAAGGGGCTCCTGTGTGAATTTATTAATAAATCCAGCACTGACATCGGGGATGATTTATTAAGACAAGATGTTTGGTACCAAATATCTTAGACATCAGTGAAGCCAATATGGAGATAGGAAACTCATGTTGATAAGTATCCAGCCCAAGCACTCCTTATGGCTTCCCTGTTCACTTACAACATCACAGAATGGACTGGACATCGTAGTGGTATTTCTGCTCATGCTGATATACCCACACATAAGACATAGGGGCATATTATCAAGAACGGCGTTAAAAATTATCGCCGCCTTAGCGGCAGAAAACTGCAGCTAAAGCGGCGATAATGGGCTTGATAATATGCCCTTGAGAATTCCAATAGAAGTCCATGTTCTGGTGTGAACATGGGCTTCTATTGGAATTCTCCAGGGCATATTATCAAGCCCATTATCGCCGCTTTAGCGGCAGTTTTCTGCCGCTAAAGCGGCGATAATTTTATCGCCGTTCTTGATAATATGCCCCATAGTGTCCCCGCCCTTAGGGCTAGAGACCAGCAGTAGGAGTGACTTACCTATATCTTATGCAGTGTAGGGTTGGCATGACACACAGGGCTGTGTGCCATGTCAACTCTTCGGATTTTCCTGCACCAAGACATGCAGCCTGCAATGGTATAGTGCCTATCCTTGGTAAGGGGGCCCTGGGGTGGCAAAACCAGTGCTGCAGCCCCCGAGGACCCTCTTTAGTACCCATTCCCTCGGTACCAGGGGTACCACTTACTAGGGGCTTACAGGGGTAGCTGAAGTAGTGCCTATTGTGGTATAGTTTAGGGAAAGAACACGGGTACTGGGAACCTGTTTAGCAGGGACTCAGTACACCTCAGTCAAAGTTGCATCAAAAGTCAGGCAAAAACTGAGGGGGTACTGCAACAAACACCCAGTTTCTCACATTAATCTTCAAATAAACATCAAAATGACAAATGGCACTCAAGAAATGTTTTTTTTTAAAGTTTTAGATATTTCTAGCACCAAAATGCCCAAAGTGTCAATCTTGGGTCTCTGGTCGCACTAGACCGGGTCTAAGTCAAAAGTTAAGGTTGACCTCGATGGAACGTGAGTTGGATACAGAGCCCAGGTTGGACCCAGTCGAAAGTCTTACCTTCTGACTTATACTCTGAATTAGAAGTCTAAAATCCTCAGTGGGGCAAGGCAGCAGGCAGTGACTGAGATGGGTTCCACAAGGATGTCAAAGTGATATGGACTTTTTATTCTGTTTGTGCAAATATCTTGTAAGAATCATATGTTAGTGTACCTTAATAGTTGGATTGTACAGCATTAAAGAAAATGAAATGGGATAATAAATGATCTTTTATGATATATAGAATTTTCAGATTGCTTTGATATTTAGCTTGCCTATGTTTGTACCAAATCCTCTCTGAAATTATAGTAATATATTATCAGGTAGAGGATAGCAGGGCCATTTATTATGACTTAAATTCCCACATGTGTGCTGTATACATAGGATAATGTCAGTTATTTGATAATAATAAATATCTTTGCATACTTCACCTCAAAATACATGTGCATATCAGGCCATGTAAATATTACTGCTTCTATGTACATATGGGTATATATGCATTGTTAGAAATTGGGTTTTTGATCGGCAGAGGTATGCACCCTGTCCAAGCAGGAACCACAATCCTAGTCAGGGTAAGGCAGATACACACTAAAACATAACCTGTGCTCACCCTCTGGTAGATTGACACAGAGCAGGCAGGCTTATCTAAAGAGGCAATGAGGTAAAGTAACACAATGAAAACACCACAAAAATACTCCACACTGGTTTAGAAAAATAACAAGAATTTCTTAAATAAATCAAGACCAAAATGACAAAAATCCAATACGTAGAAGTTGAGATATCAATTGTTAAAGAATAAAAGTGTTTCTAGGGCTTAGAAGCAATAAGCGCTTATAGGGGTTATCAGGTCATGCTGGACCGGGGCCTACCATAGGGGTGACTTATGTGCAATAAAAGGGGAGTTTAAGGCTTGGCAAAGGGTTTTAAATGCCAAGTCGAAGTGGCAGTAAAACTACACACACAGGCTCTGCAGTAAAAGACCTAAGACATGTTAAAAAAGCTACTAGTGTGGGTGACATAATCAGTGCTACAGGCCCATTAGTAGCATTTAATTTACAGGCCCTGGGTATATGGTATACTACTTTCCAAGGAACGTATAAGTAAATTAAATAGGCCAATTGTGTATACACCAATGTTACCTTGTTTATGGGAGAGGAACATGCACTTTAGCACTAGTCAGCAGTGGTAAAGAGCTCAGAATACAAAGGCCAACAAAAAGATTCAGCAAAAAGAGGTCAGCAGGCAAAACGTTTGGGGGTAGACCATACTAAGGATGACAGGTCTAACATATATATAGATATATATATCAAAACAATACTCTTTCAGGCATAAAGTGACACATAGCAAATTCTTTGATAGAAAAGCAGACATTTGAACTGAGAAATTTCAAAGTGTCACTGGTGTTGTAGGGTGCTCTATACAGGAGCTGCTTTCCATCTAAACTTGAGAACTGCCCAGAGTTCTCTGCTTATTTTTTGCATAATGAATGCAGCATTCTATGCCTGAAAGGGTATTGTTTTGACTTATACTGGGTGCTCCCTTGTGTTTGGACAAAGCTATAAAGATAGCAAAACACGTGTCAGGGGTTGCTTTTATTCATTCCAGGTTGGTTTGGATGGTATTTTACCCATCCAAAACTGTAATACTGTGCCTGGAGCGGTAAAAGGCTTTTGTAATTTTAGAGCTGGGCATGGATGACACTGTGCTAATCCTATGCTTAAAGACTTTGCTGTAGAAATGTCAACATACTTAGTCCCTTTCTATCTCGGCGTGGATGGCAATGTGCTAATCCAATGCTTAAAATTTTTGATAGAAAAACAGACATTTGAGGTGAGCAAATTCAAAGTGTTTCTGGTGTTGTAGGTGCTCTATACAGGAGCTGCTCTCCGCCTAAACTTGGGCACTGCCCAGAGTACTGGGCTTCTTTTTTGCATAATTTATGCGGCACTCTATGCCTAAAAGGGTAATATTTTGACTTATACTGGGTGCTCCCTTATGTCTGGACAAATGTAAACCTCTCTGAAGAGCTATAATGATAGCGAAACACATGTCAGAGGTTGCTCTCATTAATTCCAGGTTGGCTTGGATGGTATCTTAACAATCCAAAGCTGTCATACTGTGCCTGGAGTGTTAAAAGGCTTTTGCCATTTTACAGCTCGGCGTGGCTGGCGTTGTGCTAATCCTATGCTTACAGACTTTGCTGTAGAAATGGCAAAATACTTTGTCTCTTTCTATGTCGTCATGGGTGGCAATGTGCTAATCCTATGCTTATAAACTTTGACAGAAAAGCAGACATTTGTTGCTGGTGTTGTAGAGTCCTCTACGTGAGCTGCTCTCCACCTAAACTTTTTTCTGCCTTTTTTTGCAGATATTTATATCAATTTTGCAGATTACTCCAGATGCAAAAACTTTATTAGTTGTCATGTGAAAATGTGTATGTATAAACTAATAGTAGTTTTGTTAAAAAAAATCTTTCCCCTTCAACCTTTCTCCCATTCCTCCCCTCTCCAACTCATCCTAAACATTTCAGACTAGTGTGTACTCCTAAACATCCTTCTCTGACTTCCCCCTCCTTTTTTGCTAATCCACCCAACTAACAGGTGGCCATATCCACTACTCCTGAACATCTTTTTCCAACTTCCCCCTCCTTTTTTAGCCAATTCACCAGACTAACATGAGCACATGTGCTCAACTTTCAATAACAATTTACTATTTCCCCGTTTCTAATCCATTCCCATCATTCACACCACATCCAAACCACTACTAAACACTCAATAACTCAACTCAAAAGTGCACACTTAACACAACTAATTCACACACAAAAAACATATATTGCTAATCTACTAACTATTTAACTATTTAACTCTAATCATGGGTCCCGGAGTAGCGTGCTTCAAAGCACTTCAATGCCTCATCAGGGGTAATAGTTTCTATATAAATACAATTTACAATTCGAAAATGTAACCAAGTGCTTTTGTCGGGGAGAGGTAGCCTTGCTACAGTGAAAAACGACTTTGGAGATTTTTCACTGCCAAGACATTTAAAACTTAAGTACACATGCCCTACTTTTTAATACCATACACCCTGCAATATGGTCATTAAGGACTTACCGTAGGGGTGACTTATGAGTATTAAAAATGAGTCATGTTTTACATGGTCACTGTAGTGGTGGCACAGTAAGTGCTGCTGTCCACTAGTGCCAGCTAATTTACAGGTTCTAACTTTGTAACTATTCCAATCATGGACTAGCCAATTGTGCACATGCTATAGGGGCCAACGCACATGTGCTGGGGCCTGGTTAGCAGGGCATCAGTCCAAAAATTGGGGGTGATCAAGGAAAAAGAGGCATTTTCTTACAACATGTAAGAGTCAAAGTACATGATTTAGAGCGTGATGGTAACATAAAATCTTCCAAAATGTGAAGGAGCACCAGAGTCATCTGTTGGAGAAGTCACCTCTGCTGTGGGATCTGTGGCGAAGATAATTATGGTGGTGGACAACCCATCATAGGAAAATCAACCAAGCATTTTCAAATCAGGCCACTTTCACACTTTTTTCCCCATCAACCATGCCTTACTGGAATAGAAGGGCTAAACGATCTCTCCTACCACCTGTCTACATTTGATTCTACCTACCTGCTATCCAGTGACTTGCAGCAGGGTATTAAATATACTATTGGCTGGTTTCTCAGCTCTTCGTGTAAAGATATTTTTGTAACAAGTATTTTATATCAGTTATTATACTCTAACGCCTGATTACGAGTCAGTTGTTTTTTTCCGGCCCTTGCGTAAACCTCTGTTTATTCGGATCAGAATTACAAGTTTAGTGTTATTTAGCGAATGCGATAAATATCGAATGTGTTAAATACCTCAACCTTCATTACATTTCAAATTTAACAGGGGAAAGCCATATGTTAATTACCTAATCAATTGTATTTTGGTGCGATAAACACCAAAATCCACGTTATTCCCCAGAAACTCGAAATACGTACTATTTATTGTACCCGATATATAATAAACCCCATGGTATCGTTATTTACCAGGTGCGATACATAGCACCTATACTTGTAAACAGGACCAAAAAGAGTGTTTTGTCCAAATAAGTGGCTTCTGGCAGGTGACAGAAGAAATGTCATTCCAAAAGACCCAACAAGTGATGAGAAATGCAAAACCACTTGCTGGCAGCAAGAAAGGAGTCTACGCCAAACCCCAATAAAATGATAACCGTAGAACCACTGGGTGGCAGTGTTGTCCCAAAAATGAAGCAGTTGAAGACAGAACCAACAAGCGATGAGAAACACAGAAACACTTGGCAGCAGTGACAAGAAATGGGGCAATTCAGCAAAGCCTCATCAAATGACTAGAGACTCCAAACCATTTGGTGGTAGTGCGGCACGAAGAAAAAAGCAGGTAGTGCGAGACTTGTCGAAAGCAGATATTAATTGGTACTTCCTAAAATGAAAAGTTTCTAAATACGGACTTAGAGTCATTCAAGAATAATGATCCATGACTACCATGGCCATGTTGCCATGAGTGATCGAAGACATGATTCGGGAATCGGTTTCACACACATAAATATTGCCAATGTCGGTTGTGGTGTAGGGAGCTGGGTCCCTACGGAAGGAGGGACGGAGAAAATCAGGTCAGATTAAACAGGTACTTTATTCCTCTATATAGGGGACAGCCGGTACGCTCGTTTCCACGCCGCGGTCTGAGGTCCCGCCGGCGTCACGTCACTCCCGCGATCCTTTGCGGCGGGTCACGTGACTGCCGGGAGGCTAGACCGCGACACTACACATCTTCCCCCTTAACAACAACGGCAATAACTGTAACTGAGGACCACGGAAGTGGGGAAAGGAGAGAAAGAGAGAAAGAGAGAGAGAGAGAGAGAGAGAGAGCGATTCACAACTGAAAGTCACTGAAATGTTTCGGTAGCTTCACCGCACGGCCCTTGCGGGTGTGCGTTCCGATCCCTTGCTCTCTTCCTCCGCGGGGTCCGGCTGACCTCGTGCTCTCCTCCTGGTCTCTACAAAGGGCGTTAGATGTCTCACGCAGGATACCCGCATCGTCTGCGTCCTGGCTGGGCAGACACGGCGTTGGCCGCCTGGCTGACTGTCCTTCCGCATTGGCTGAGGTTCTGGCATCACTCCTGTTGCACATCTCCATCCCCTCGCTCACTGGATTAGTAGATGGTGCTGCCACTCCCGCGACGCTGGTGCTTTCTTCTAGATCGCTGTTGTTCATGCCCCACTGCAAAATCTTGTTGCATTTGGCCATCCTGGATTGTGACCACACCTTGCCATCGCTCAACAAGGCAGAGCGGGTGTATACGTCTACGACTCGCAGGGGCTCAATGAATTTGCTGTCTCCTTTTAGTCCTGGGTGACCCTTTTTGACTCGGACCCAGTCGCCCTCCACCAGTGAGGCTTCGCGCACATTATTCCGTTTGTCATAATGTGCCTTGTAGATGCGTTGTGCCTTCTCTATGTTGCTGCGGACGATGGCCGGGGACCACTTGCTTTGGAGTCGCATGGTCATCCAGGCTGTGTTGTCTCTGGTGAAGGGTTCTCTGCCTCTGAGGATCTTAAACGGGCTGTAACCCGTCAAGGTGGGTGTGATGCGGTAGGCCCATACCGTGTTCCTGACTTCGGACTCCCAGTTCTTCCCGGCGCTGATGGCTGCCTGGATCGAGCCCATGATCACCGGGTTAAAGCGTTCCACTTGGCCGTTGCCTGCTGGGTGGTAGACTGGAGTGCGCTTTGTCTGGATTCCGTTGCGATAGGTGAAGGCTGTCCACTTGGCTGACATGAACTGGGGACCGTTGTCGCTCGTGATGGTCTTGGGGATGCCTTCCCTCAGGAAGATGTTGGTGAGGAAGGTGATGACGACGTCGGAATCTACTGATTCGCTGATTTCGACTTCTGGCCACTTTGAGTAGCGGTCCACAACCACGATGAGGTGTTTGGGTGTACCCCAGGTGTCTAGGACAGGGCCTACAATGTCAATGGATAAGTCCTCCCAAGGGCTGTTGGGAGTGGAGAACTCGCCCATGGGAGGTCTCAGGGTCACGAGAGTTTTATCGGCTCTGACGCAATGGTCGCATGTTCTCACGAACCTCTCCACTTGGTTGTCCATGGCGGGCCACCATGACAGCAGTTTCATTAGTCTTTTTGCTTTTATGATGCCCAGATGGCCTTCGTGGTTGATGTGGAGAATGCGGTCGTATAGGGCCTTCGGGGGCACCACTTTGTCGCCCCGCAGCAGAAATATGGAGTCCTCCCCAATGGAGAGTTCATCGCGGACCTCCCAGTATTTTCTGAGGTTGTTTTTGGTGTGCTTCTTCTCTGGCCAGCCTTGCGTGATGTACAACTTGACCTGGGAGAGTTCCGTGTCCTGCGTGTAGGCTTCTGCCCAGTCCTGGGCACTGATGGTGTGTTCGTGATCCGTCATAAAGGTGACGCTGTAGTCGTCCCAATCTGATGGCGTGACCGGTTCCTCCATGGCTGCTGCCCTGCTGAGGAAGTCCGCTACTCTGTTCTGCGGTCCAGGGATGTACTCCACATCGTAGACAAAGTCCAAGAGATGTAGTGTCATTTTTGTGATGCGTGGGGTGGCTGTCACGTTGCCGCTGGATGTGAGGACTTTGATCAGGGGCTTGTGGTCGGGACGGAGCGTGAATCGTGACCCCCACAGATATTGTCGGAATTTCTCCATCGCCCAGATGGATGCTAGCATTTTCTTCTCGATTACGCTGTACTTCTCTTCACTGGAAGTGAGGGATCGCAAGGCGAACCCCACCGTTGTCTCGGTGCCATCCGTAGCTCTCTGGGAGAGGACTGCTCCCAGTCCTTTGTCACTGGCATCCGTGGTCAGGATGCTGGGCACAGCACCGTCAAATCCATGTAAGGGAACAGCCTCGCAAATATCTTTTTTCATGGCAGAGAATTCCGCTTCCGCCTCCTCCGACCAGGAAAAGGCATTCTTCTCCTTGAGCAGTTGGCGTAGGCTATGCGTTTTGGTCGCGAAGTTCCTGACAAATTTGCTGTAGAACTCCGCCAGCCCCAGGAAGGAGCGGACATCATCCTTGGTTTTGGGGGAGGGTGCGGACATAATGGCCTCCACGGTTGCTGATTTGGGAGTGATTCCCGTGTCGCTGATTTCATGTACCAGATAGGTCACTTTGCGGAGACCAAATTTGCATTTCTCTAATTCCGCCGTGAGGCCGTTGGCTGCTAGCGTGTGTAGAATGGTGTGCAAGATGTCATCATGTTCAGCCTTGGATTTCCCCATGACGAGGATGTTATCTTGAAAGTAGAGGACTCCGTGGACCCCTTGGAACAGCTTATGCATGAGTTTTTGAAAGACAGCAGCCGCGGATGCGAGCCCAAAAGGCAACCGTCTGAATCTGTAGCATCCGAAGGGCGTGATGAAGGATGTAAGTTTACGGCATGACGGGTGGAGTGATACCTGGTGGTAGGCGGCTTTGAGGTCAATGGTAGAGAACCACTTGATACCTTTGGTCTGGGCTAGCAGTTCGTTTATTTTGGGCAATGGAAACTTGTCCACGATGATGTTCTTGTTAAGTTCACGGAGATCGATGCAAAGGCGTATCTTCCCGCTCTGTTTGCGCGCCACCACCAAAGGCGCAAGCCACTCGGCGCATTCGATTGGTTCAATGATGTCGCTGTCTTCTAAGCGTTTGAGTTCCAGCTGCACTGCCTCTCGGCAGTTGAACGGGATTTCCTGACTTTGTGGGAGACTGGTACCGCTCCTTCTTTAAGCACGATCTTGTGGGAGAACTTGGACATCTTCCCAATTTGGTCGCTGAAAACCGTGGGGAACTTTGCTTGGAGTGAGGCAGGCGTGGATGTGTCTTCCATCAGGAGCACTTGTGTGTCGCCACCGGGGTTGAGCTGGATGCCGCGCCCTGGTCTGCCCATCCCAGGACCGAGGGGCCTTTCTGTGCCACGTACAATTTCGCTGTCGTGTGCCTGCCCTTGAATTCGAACAGGAGCTGCCGGAATCCCACCATGGGAATCCGTTCCCCCGTGTATGTGACTAGATGGACTTCCGTGGGGTGAAGATGGTCCCCCACCGCGTGGGCGAAGTCTCGGTCCCAAATCTGCTTCTGGATGATGGTGTATGGCGAACCGGAGTCAGCTACCATGGCGACGTGAACGCCCCCGATGAACAACTTGCAGGAAGGCTTTTTGGTTGCGACACCCCCAATGCCCAGGATGTGGTCTTCGATGCAAAGAATGCTGTCTTGGTCGGATAGATCTGCTCCTTCTTGATCATCGGAGGTATCCTGGACGTACTTGACGGCAGCGTTTCTGGGGCTCCGTCTGCAGACCTTGCCAAAATGTCCTGTGATGCCGCAGAAAGAGCACTTGACATGGAACGCTGGGCATTTCATGTCATTTCCCATGTGGGAGTGGCTGCCGCATCGGTAACAGGAGCCTTGTTTGCCCTGAGGGGAGCGACTGGGGCCTCAGCCTTTGGACGTAGATTGCCTGGTGGAGGCGGAGTCTGTCGTGGTTTTTGAGGGTGGAACCTTCCGGTCGGTGATCTTGCACACTGTGGCTTGTTGTGCCGTGTCTTTCTTGGCCGCGAGAGCGCATCGTTTGGATAACTCAGCTCGCGTGACTATCGCGATGATCTCCGGAAGGGGCGCTTCGCCACTCACCCAGAGCTTCTCCTGGACGCTCGAGTGGGTAGAGTGCATGATGATCTGGTCCCGTATGAGGTCATCGTGTAGGGTGCCAAACTTGCAGTTGACGGCCAGTTTCTTGAGGGACGCTACATAGTCCTCCACTGATTCGGATTCCGCCTGTTTTCGTTGGAAGAAATTGTAACGGTCGATGGCCGTGCATATCACCAGCTGGTAATGGCTGTCTAGGTCGTCAAGGGCGTGTTGGAAGACGTCGTCGTCGGACGACGCCCTGGGCTTCTTCACCATTTGGTCGTAAACGCGCAAACCCTCCGGCCCCAGATTATGTAATAGGATTTTCTTCCGACGTTTGCTGGAGAATTCCTCCTCGCCTTCATCCTCCAACGCTGAAAGGTAGTTCAAGAAATACCCCTTCCAGTCAGCCCATTTCATGGCTGGTTCCCCGGGCTTAGGTAGGAAGGACACCGGATTGGTCAAGGAAAAGGTTTGGGCGCACATGGTGCATGCGGCGAGGAAGGCAGTGGATCCTCACGGTGTGCATAAAGCCAGGGGGGGCTCACGCCGGCTTGGAGGGGTGCAACCCCTACGTGGGCTGGGAGGACACCGCGTGCTGAGATGCAGACTGCAGGGTGCTGCAAACAAGGCGCCCCTTGTGCCGGTAGGCAGGCAGCAGGGTGGCATTGGTGGCAGTGAGGCCACAGTGGGGCCGGCTCTGGGCCCTTAGTAGGAGTGGATGGTGGGTCACACGGCCCTCTGGAAGCACAGCGAGTGTGGGTGGTGCGCGCTGAAATTACCACGGTGCAGTGAGTGGCTCCCCTTGTACTCAGGCCTGTAGGTGGCTCCCCTTGTACTCAGGCCTTGCAGTGCCGAGTGGGGTGTGGGCGGCGCGCCGCGCGCCGAAATGCGCGCTGATTATGCAAGGCGGGATCAGCCGCCACCAACGTAAGCAAGCCCGGCGGAGCGCGGTGAACGGTGCGCGCCCGCTACAGAACATGCGCCGGCTCTCCCCTACCTGGACGGCGGTCGGACCGGTACACGTGTTCCTCCGCCTCGTCGCCACTGTGGTGTAGGGAGCTGGGTCCCTACGGAAGGAGGGTCGGAGACAATCAGGTCAGATTAAACAGGTACTTTATTCCTCTATATAGGGGAGAGCCGGTACGCTCGTTTCCACGCCGCGGTCTGAGGTCCCGCCGGCGTCACATCACTCCCGCGATCCTTTGCGGCGGGTCACGTGACTGCCGGGAGGCTAGACCGCGACACTACATCGGTATATCTAGATAAACAATGTACTCTGTTGAGCCCTTTCTGTGAGAGTTTTTTTGTGTAGCGCTCACTCTGACTGAATTACTTCAAGAGACTCTTGTAGCTGCGACTCCTGGTGACCCCTCATTGACTGCCATGAAAAAATTGAAAAAGGTATTAACTATAAAAGTTTCAAAATAAAAACATCAGTTGGAAATAAGTGCAGACAGGTCAGTGCTTCTATATGACAGAAAATATATGCAATTAGGACGATACAAACATATAAACAATAGGTTTCATAACAGTTCAAGTAAGTTACCCATTCAAAATCATTGGAGTTCATATAATTCGATCAAAAGCAATCCAAAATTGCGTTGTCATGTTCCAACTTTGGGGCTTATTTACAAGCCCCTTGCGCCACTTTTGCGTCACTTTTCCCATGTTAAAAGTGACGCAAAAGTGGCGCAAGGGGCTTGTAAATCTGCCCCCTTAAGTGCAAGAATCAGCAGATCTCATCAGGAAGTTATGGGCCTTTGTCTAAAAATCTGCAGATATATAAGTCAGAATGGTTGTTGTTAGTCATGAGATCAAATTGCCTGCAGAAATATCCAAAGAGGTGTGTGTAGGAAGCTGGCTCTGTATATACTATACCAAAATGAGGTATAGTGTGCACAGAGTCTAGTGGAACCCCAAAGGTAGGCAGAGGTAAAAGTAGATTGCACCTTTCTCTCTATTTGTGGTAATGTGGGCGAGCAGTAAGGTTTTATCAGAAGGTAGTGTTAAGCATTTGTTGTACAAACTCAATCAGCAAATGATGTCACACACTCAGAGACTGAACTCAGACCAATTTTGTTTGTATAAAAATATTATTAAGTTATTTTATTTGTAGAACCAAGCCAAGCCTGGCACAGGTGAGTGAAAATAAATGCTTTGCAAAATCTTGTGCAGTGTTTTACAATTGAATGCAGGTTCAAATTCAGTCAATTGAAATACAGGTAAGTTAAATGTCGAAATTTCTTTTCAGATTACTTTTCAGTTACTTTTCAGATTACTTTTTAAGTTACTTTTTCTACTCAGTGTGATATGCCTAGATATCACACTGGGACATTTCCAAGAGAAAAGGTAAGTAAAATCAGTTTTGCACAGTTGTAGGTTTTCAGGTTTTCATACAAATCAACTCAACACAGAAATTTTTCAAGAAAAACATTCAATGTATTCCTATGGAGAGAAATTAAGTTATCGGTTAACAGGTAAGTACTCAGGGGCAGATTTACAAGCCCCTTGCGCCACTTATGCGTCACTTTTAACATGGGAAAAGTGACGCAAAAGTGGCGCAAGGGGCTTGTAAATCTGTCCCTTGGTTTTTGGGGTTGAGTTTCTGGGGTTAGAACAAGGGTTCCCCCAGGGTCAAGGATGCACTCTCAAAGCACCCTCAGCGACACTAGAGCGGCCAGGTGCAGAGTGCTGAGGCCCAATGTTATCCAATGGAGGATAGAGGGCCTTCGGTTGGTGGCTGCTCACGAGCAGGCCACAAGGTTGTGGGAGCAAAGCTCCTGGTGTTAGGCTCAGGGCAAAGGGGGATCCGAGTTAGCACCCAAAGTACACCTGCAGCGGCACAGGGGCGGCTGGGTGCAGGTTGCTGTTTTGGCGTCGGGTGCCCTGTTGGTTTCAATGGGGTTTTGACAAAGACTGCAGGCTCGGGTGAAGATCTTCTGGAGGTGACCACCGGTTGGAGAGGTAAGTTGGGATGCCTGGGGATGCTGAGACACCGTCGGTTGGGCTACCCAAGGCTGTGGGACTTCGGGTGCAGGGGTGTCTTTAGGCATCAGGTTTTCTTACCAGCTCCGGCCGCAGTCGCGGGGATCACCAAGAAAGAGACTGCAGGCATCATGGAGAGGGTCGAGGCAGGTCAGAGATCACCAGATCTCAGGTCAGGATCGCCAGGGAGACCTCCTTGTGGTGTTGGGTCACTCGAACTCGGGCCAGGGGCATCGGGTGCAAAGTGGTGCAAACTTGCGGATTTGGCCAGAGCCAGAGTCTGTGGGTGAGCAAATCCGGTGCTCATGGGAGACAGTCTTTTCTGTGGAAGGCAGGGCAGGTCCTCAGGGGTCTTGAGGTTTCTGGCTGCGGGACACACCGGGATTTCGCTTCGGCAGGTTTGAGGTGGGGACAGGCTGGTAGGGCTGGGGCCAAGTCAGTGGGCGTCCTCCTCTTCTTAGCTTTGGCACGGCTTCTTCAGTCCTTCTTCTTCTTTTCTTCTTAGTCAGTTCTTGTCTGAGGAGGCAGGGTTCAGGGGTGCCCCTAAATACTAGATTTAGGGGTGTTACAGGTAAGTAAAGGTTGGGACCAATGGGTTCCTTCCTTGGGGTGGGTACACCCCCTATTATGCCACCCTCCAGTGGGAGGGGGGCATATGCCTCACTCTGGTGGCTGGGTCCCCCCATCTGCAAGATGGCGGGGACTGAGAGTTGTGCTTCACCTCGCCTTTCCCACCTGAGGGGTGGGGTTGGCAAAGATGGGCACACCTCCCTTCCTTCCTTGGTTTTCCAGCCGATTCTCCCACCCAAAGTGGGGGGTCAGAACTGGTGGGGGCCAGTTGCTGGAAGCAGCAAAAGGCCTGGGGAAGCTCACAAAGGCGGCAAGCCTTTGAAGCTTCCCCTTCGTGGACCCTGCTCATCCTGCGGGAGGAGGCTTGGGACCTCGTCCTAGGATGTGCTTTGTTTCAGACCTCCAAGAGCAGCAGGCTCTCGACCCAGGGGGTCCAGAAACATGTCTGGTGGTGGCACCTGGTGAGCAGCCACTCAGCCTGGACACTAGTGATAGGTCATTTTTCAGGGGGCATCTCTAAGATGCCTTCTGTGTGCATTTTTCATTAAATCCCACACTGGCATTAGTGTGGGTTTAATGTGCTGAGAAGTTTGATCCCAGTATTCAGTAAAGCCATTATGGTACTGTGGAGTTCGTAAAGACAAACTCCAGGCACCATATACTCTTAATGGCATTACTGCACTTACAATGTCTAAGAATTGGTTTAGACACTGTAGGGGTACAGGGCTCATGCACCTGTACCCTCACCACTGGTAGAGTGCACCCAATCAGAGGGGTGGCTGATCTATGCCAGGGCAGTGGGTTGTAGGCATAGCACACAGGGATGTGTACCATGTCGACTCTTCACTTTGTTCTGCACCAAAACATGCAGCCTGCTAAGGCAGTGTGTGTGTGTAAATGTACAGGGCCTCTAAGGGTGGCACAATAAGTGCTGCAGCCCTTAGAGGCCTTCCCTGGCCACAATGCCCTTGGTACCTGTGGTACCATTTACAAGGGACTGACCTGTGGCCAGAGAGTGCCAATTGGGTTTTGTTTTCAATGCAGTTTTAGGGAAAGAACATAGGCCCTGGGTACCTGTTTGGCAGGAGCCCAGGGCACACTCAGTCAAAGTACATCAGCAGTTTAGCAAAAAGTGGGGGCAACCAAGCAAAAAGAGGGCACTTTCTTACAGTGTGATGTTACATACTCGCTTTGGAGCGGCCTGTCAGTAATAGGTCTGATTGATGTTTTGTTTAAAATATGAAAATCATTAATACTCCATCTAGCGTCAAGTACAACAAATGAGAAACAAAGTTTGAGAAAATCAGCCAGTGATACTCACATCAGTTATCCAATGAGGGTAAAGGTGGGTGAGCCACTGAAAGCTCGAGCCAGGCTCTAGCCTGAAGGCTGGCTCTGGCTCAGCTCGGAATAGCTTCCCTATTGGAACCTCGAGCCCATAACGAGCCAAACTTTCATGTGGCTTCTGCGTGCCATCCTCTCTCTACCCTCATGCACAAAGTGGTAAAAACAAAACATTAATATTGGAGGTAAAAGGAGAGACAAACAGATATCCATTTAGCGGCTGATTTGTACAAAATGAAACCAGAAAACTTTGATTAATTGCAGCTTCCCAGTTTAATCAAACTGTGTGATCTTAGGCTAATATTTTATTTCACTCATCCTCCTTTTTCTTCATTATCGCATATGAAAGAAATCTCAAATATGTGACATCAGAATGCCAGGTGTTCAAACACCTATTGTGAGTAATTTAATAGGCTATAATGTTGCTCTGTCTATATAAATCTGGGCCACATACAGGGTTCACATGATAACTGTCTTGCCGCTTAGTTCTCTAATGGCACTTCTGTCAGGGTGGGGGCAGGAATGGTTCCAAGTTTATGTTTAAAAACTATGGGGCTTATTTGCAAGCCCATTGTGGCGCCGATGCGTCACTTTTTTTGACGCACCAGTGGTGCAGTGTGCCTGCCCATATTTACAAGGCCATGTAAAGTCACCCTATGTGACTTTTCATGACCTTGTAAATATGGGCCCCTTTTACTCATTACTCTGCGTGAAAAGGGCATTCCATGGGGGTTGCTGCGGGTTTCAGGACCGAACTGGCCGTACTGGGAATCGGGCGTTTCCCCGGGAGGCTGAAAGGGTGGGGGCCAGTTTTGTTATTGGGGGGCGGTTTTGCAGAGGTGCTGCAATATCAGCCCCCAGTAACAAAAGCAGCAGGCAAGCATTCCAGTCTCTGGGATCCAGGCAGTTCTTCTTCAGGGGCTGGCCCGAGAATATTGCCAGGGCTACTTTGGTTCCCAGTCTGGCCCTGGTGGGTGTTCCCACGCAACATCCATGGAACCTAACACATTCCCAGATTTACAAAGTGTCGGAAACCTGGGAATGCGTCAGAATCGTACGCCGCCCCAGGGGAGGCGTAGGAGTGGCGCAACAAGGAGAAATACTTTTTTTTCTCCTCGCTTTTGCTCTTTCTATGTGTGCTGCATTCTGCAGCACTCACCCATAGAAAGAGCAAAACGCCATTAATGATAGTTTTTGTGAAGGAAGGTATCCCTTCCTGCACAACAACAATCATCCCTGCAACGCAGGCACCCTTGCACCATGGCACAAAGGTGTATGCGGTGGCACACGGCTGCTGTTTGTGCGCCGCCAGAGGGGAGAGGACAGGAATGCGCTGTATCTTGTAGATACGGGGCATTCCTGCCCTTTTATTTTGATGCACGGCAGCATAGCAGGAAGGATTGCTGCGCTGCCGTATGCAAAATATAGTAAATGACGCCCTATCACTTTTAGTAATACTTCTCAGTGCAGTGCTATAATGTGAAGTATTCATGTCAAAGCTTCCACTTGTTAAAGAAATAGTTTTTTGTTTTTTTGAAGAGCCTTTAGCATCTTTTACATGATGTTTGTTGCACGGTATACATGTCAAGCATTTTCAGGGTTTGGCCCGCGCATTGAGACTAAGAGCCAAGTTCTCCCTGTTAATTTGTTGGCTCGCCCACCTCTAAATGAGGGATGCATACAAACTTCTACTAGTCAACATTTATTATTAATATCACATGCAGAAAACTAAGATAAGTCTATTTACCCACACTGCGGACATAGCAATCAGTAACGTTACATTTTTAAAGTTGCTGCTGATACAAAAGACGCACTGGTTCATAAAGGGAGAATCATTACAGCAAAAAGGATTCTGGGCCTGATTTAGATCTCGGGGGATGGGTTACTCCATCACAACAGTGACGGATATCCCGCCCGCCGAAATATAAATTTCTTAGGATATAATGGGATTTATATTTCGGCGGAAGTTATATTTCGGCGGACAGGATATCCATCACCGTTGTGACGTAGTAACCGACCGCTGAAATCTAAATCAGGCCATATTCATCGTCCTTAGCAGCAGTACACAAGAAATATCTACTCCGTCCCAAACTGGACCAAAGGGGAAAACCTTTTTTTGTACACAGCCTCTAGCAATGTGTGATCAAAGTTTCAGAAGAATTAAAAGGGGCATCTCAGTTACATCCCTTCACAGACAGGAGGGGCTGGCAAATTCTCATATTAACAATAAACAAATCATTTTCGTCTAGTGTTCAATATCCTGCCACAAAACAGCATGGCACGTCGATATGTGACTAAATGGCAGCCACCTTAAAGTTTGTAAAGTAAATGAAGGGTAAAAAAAAGTGAATGCACGGTCAGTCAGAATATCTGTGGCAAATCGCAGTTTTTAGTCTCTTTTTTTTTTCTTTTTACAAAAAGAAGAATCATTTTGTTTCCGTTTCCTGTTACAGTCTAAAATCAACGATCTTCCAATTAAAATATTTCCTGCAGGCTTATAAAAAAATCAATTCACTTGATTCAAATTTATAACCAATATATAGAACCAATCTTCCAAATACAAGACATTTCATGATTTAAAATATATCCATCGTATCATTAATTTATAAAGTGAACAGGATAGTTCGAGATTTTAGAAACTTTCTTGCTGTTCCCCATCCTCATTCTATACAAGTTTTCTTTAATATAAACATTCTTCAACTTCTCAAGCTAAGACTGAAGTTCTGGTGACTCAGGCGATACCTAACGAGCATCAATCACAGAATCACAGTAATCACAGAACGTGCCAAAATCATTGCATTGAACCAGCAGATACCAGCAAATCTTGGAAGGATTCCGAAACTTTTAGAGCAGGTAAGGAGAATAGAATTTAAATCCGGTATAAATTTATCCCCAAGCAAAACCTGCATGCATCTCAGAACCCCTACATAGAATGCTCTCAAACTTCTACATGTCCAAATCATATGGGCCCAGCAACTGGGCTCCTCAAAACTAGGACATTAATTAGGGATGTTTGAATACCACTTATGCATCAATGAGGGAGTATAGTGTACCATCCACTTGACGTACAATTGTATCCATCGGAAATGGGGGCCTATCAACCCTTTAAGATTTAATAGAAAGGCTTCCAGCCACTCCACAGGTACTAGGTTAACATTTGTTTCTTTCAACCACCTATTCTGAACAGCTCTTAACTGATCTTCAAAGTTATTCTACTTCACCTAAAGCCAGCGTACCAAGGCATAACTTACTTTGTTCGTTAGATGGATTAAATAAAATGTGGACTGTGTCCTTTGTAGGCTTGATTGGCATCAATTTGATATTGGGATTCATTCAGGCAGTTTCCTTTGCCTGCAACGCCCTGGGTGGGGTGGGACTTCGTCCCCCAGCTACCCATGTGACCAGGAGGGGCCGGACCTTAACATCACGCTTGTTAAGCTCAGGTGGTTTCCCACAGTATAGGACGTGCCCGGGCGTGCACCTGGGCAAAGACCGGACCAAGACGGGCCTGTCTACGCCCGTCATTGCCAGGAAGATGCTGGGCTGGGCAACACCCCTTGGTTTCTCAGATATGCCTCTGGTGGGTCTTGCTTCTGTGCCTATGGCAATAACATCCCATAATTCTGCCACTTCTGCCCCTACTCCAATTGCCGCTACTGAGATCACCAGCTTAGCACCACCGGGGACATGTGACATCGATAGTCCTACCCCCATACTTCCCAGGAAATCCAAAAGAGGTACACGTATTAAGCACATTGGCAACCCCTCCAAAGTACCTCAAGCAACCCCACCACAGATCCCGGAGTTGGAGGCTTGAGACTCTCTTAACTCTTCAATGCCTCCTGAAGGAGGTGAGGGATCCTCTTATCTGAGCCTACATTGCTTGGATCGTTATACGGAGGGAGATTTTGAGAGGTTCAAGACACTGCTAAAGACTGAAATTTCCTCTCTAATCTCTTGCCTTGAATCCATCGAATCCCAACCTTGAATCATTGCCATCATTGCCATCTTTGCTTCTTCCAACAGTTGACAGCAATGTCTCTCGGGGTGGAGAGCCCCCGCAGATGCCTGTTTCACAGCCCTTCGATCTGATCCCCGCCATTTCCACTCACATCCCTCCTGTGAGGGCCAGAGCAACGACCACAGATACCAACTCAGCCAGTCAGCCTACTCAGGCTAGCTCCAGGGTGGCCCCTTCATTTTGACAAAGTGGGAGGCTAAATTACCATGAGGGATCCACAAAAGGGGGGGTTTGACTGGTGGTCCACCCCCCATGCCCATCAAAGCTGTAGTCAACCTTCCCCCAGACGCTTGCCCTCATGTGGTGGTTCTTATTGGGGTACCCACTCCGCGTAGTGGATTGAACAAATCTAATGAGGAGTTGTTTAATAAGACCTTAGACTGGCTTCTGCGTCATAGAGGAATGCCTATTCATCATGCGAAAGATATCTTGCTGACCCAGAGGTGTGATTGGATTGGGCCAGGTCTAGCTGACACCCCAGGAGACTGTGTAATAGTGAATTTCAGAACCCTGCTTTTGGTGCACACCCTACTGTTTGGATCTAGAAGCCACACTAAAGTGGAGAGCAACATTGTCTTGGTCCCTTTAGGCTTCTTTTATTGTCGTGTAGTACATTATACCCTATACAGGATCTGCGCATTTTGGATAACATAAACAGTGGGTTTGGTGTCGGACTGATTCCGTGCACCCCCACCGGATACGTTAGCCTGTTTGCATTAGCTAGCTCACAGTACCACTAGAGTCTCCTCTTATCGGGGAGAGAATAGTTCTTGGCAACCTTAGAACATGACAACCCTGATCCCCCAGGATCGTGGAAACAATATACTACTTTACGCTCAGTCACTCGTGCTCACTTAGTTTGTCTCAGAGATACAACAGTCTGGGCGTTTCAATAAGTATATATTGAACAGTTGTTATTCTAGTGTAGAATATATGAGCTACAACAACCATTAGACAGTAGCAGAGATATATGATTAGCAATACTACAAAAGTAAAGGGATGGTATAGTTCTACCATCTTGCAGAAATCATGAATATATACAAGTACATAAAACACATGATAAAAAGTGCATACTCCTACGATGTCTCCCTAACTAGATGTACCTAAATGTACCTAGCATCTGTGTAGGTGTTATGCCAAGAATCCCTCTAGGATCTAGTCATCCCCCATTACCTGAGAGTCAGAGAATATGGGACCCCGTCCTGGTCTCGAGATGGACACCCCGCGAGGGATGTTAGACCACTGCTAGCTGGAGCGTCTGCATGCAGGAACCTCAGCGTCTCTGGTCAGTGTGTCAGCCGGGAAGTCACGGTCTCCTCTATCTTTCTAAGCAAGACATGATGTATATATACCCATAGGTCTCCCCAGTGGTCCTACCTTGCTGTGTTACTGTGTCGGCCTAAAAGGATGACGTTGGGCCTGAACTTTATACAGAGATATTATACAGAAGATGGTAATCCTACTGTTAGCCCTGCTGTACTTCCAAGAAGCCTCATGCATAATGTATGAGAATCGAACCAGGGAAAAACCCGTGTTCTGAATGCAGTGTCATATCTGGGTAAAAGGTCAGTGCCTAAGAACCGTTATGTATGTAATGTAGGGAAGGATATGGGTGAAAGGTTGCAGTGTTACCTGCGCCTTTATAGGGCACCTATATGGAATATAACATTATAAACTCATGCTTTACACTCCCAGAGAAATGCCTACCTTTTGGAATCACAGGTTACTTGGTCCAATACCAATAGCATTGTGGGTGCTCAGCAAAAGTTTCCATCCTGCTTACCAAACGCCCCGTCAAATATGGCACCAGTTCAAGGCCCGACAGTCCTTACCCCAAGTCAAGAAGTACAACTTTCTATTTCCACTTCCAACAGATATGAAGCTCTTTCCAGTCCAGACTGATTTCTTGGCGAGGCTAAACAGGCCACTTCCATTGCCGATAACCAGGAAACTTCATCTCCAAAGGAGAGATTCTCGGGAACAGCACGGCTCACCCCTTTACTATACTCAGCTGAACATTGCAGGTCTAAAAGACAAAATTACTAACCAGGCCTGGCTCGCTTACTTCACTAAGTTTGATTTTGCTCCTCTACATCTTGCGATGACTTTGCCTGCTATTCTTGCCCTGCCATTCCCTCCCCTGTGGTGGAGCCAAGGTAGCTTTACCACTTGGATTAACCTGCCTGAGTCTGCATGTGGAAGCAACTGTTACTGACTTTGGGAGTCCCATTTTCTTAGTCTTGTTAATTCAGGACAAACTGTCCCCTTTATTTATATTTAATTAATTTTTATAATAATGATTTTACTAGCACTGTCTGGGCCTGATTCACAGAACTAACTTACGTCAAAAACGTAAAGTTAGTACTTTTTGGTATTCACAGAATACACTTACTCATTTTGGTATTCACAGAATGAACTTACTCATTTCGGTATTCACAGAAGTTAGTAGTCCTAACTTTAGGACTCCTAAATGCCTTCTGTGAATACCGAAAGTCTTAAAGTTAGGATTTTTCTCAGTTTAGGAGTAGTAAAGTTAGGACTTTAAGGAAGTCACTGATCGCTTACCCCATTGATCGGGATGAAGTCCGGGCAGCTCGCTTGTTTTATAAACAGTGGCGGCCAGCACGGATTGGGAGTGGTGAGACGGGGGAGGGGGGATGTAAAAAAAAATATTAACAAATTAAACCACTTACTTTATCGCCTGGTCCCGCGTCTCTCCTCCGTCGGACTCGGCTGAACCACGAAGCACTGCCAGGCTCCCCTGACCAATCACAATGCTGCAATGCAGCGTTGTGATTGGTAAGCACCTAGTCTCCCCTGACCAATCACAACACGGCAATGCAGCTCTGTGATTGGTCTGAGCGCTGTGGCTCGGCACTCAGATGGGAACTGGGGGCCTGGGCATGTTCTCCACGCAGGCTGCAATGCAGCTTGCATGGAGAACATGCAAAGTGAGCATGACGGTTTGGCCGGCCCGAGAGGGCCGGTCAAAGCGACATTGAGCCCTTAGCAGTGGGCAAACCACTCCTCCCCTGCTCTGAGAGCAGAGTAGCCCCGCCCACCACATGCAAAGCAGATGTAAACAATAAAATAATAATAACATCACGTTATTATCATTTTATTGTTCCTTATTACATTGCTTAGAAGCAGTGGGGTGATGCTCCTCCACCTTAGCGGTAGAGCAGCCACTGTTTATGAATCCACCCTGAAGTCAAGAAAGGATGCACTACACAAGAGGGATTCGGGTCTCTTGGAGCATGCTGCGGAAGGAAAAAACAGCAAGATCTTTTGGGATACAGTTAAAATCAGGCAAACGAATGCACAAGAAAGCCCACTTTTGAGCAGTAACATCTTGGGGCCTGATTGGGTAGTGCATTTTAGCACCATCTATAACATTGTGGAGAAAGAAGGTGTGGGTAATTTTTGCAGAGCAGATTACAGCACTAGATGCCACTCTTGGTATCCTTGTCAGAAGTGGAGACAGTGATCTGTCAGAGCTCAGGTGGGAAAGCACTTGGACCGGACGGGGTGCCGATTGACCTCATAAAGTGTAACATCAATCTGTGGCGACCCTTGATCACTAACACTTTCAGGGGCATATTATCAAGGATCTGCGATAATTATCGCAAAGCGCGCTTAGCTCTGTTTTTTTTATTGCCGGCCATCGCTGGATTTCCTCGCCGTGATAGCGCTGTATTATCAACGCGTATCGCAAAGGCGATAGGAAATCCAGCGATAGCGAGTAAAACCAGCAATAGCGTGCAAATTCCAGCGCTAAATTAACTGTGCTAATGAAAAGCTTGCTAATAGGCAAGTGTGTACTTAACCTAACAATCCACCCCCCATTGACAAGATGGTTAAGGCAAGTTTTTTTCAGGCGTTAAATTCCAGCGATAAGCGCGGTTAGCGCGACTTTTCTTATCTCTTCGCGGGCATTGATAATAGAGGGAAGTTGTGTTTGCGACTGTTTCAATGGAGTTTAAGTCAGGAACGCCTACTTTGCAAGTCATTAGCGATATATATCGCTGACATGCTTAGAGATGAAAAAACGGCCGCTATCGCCAAAAAACTCATGCTAAGGCCCGTTAGCTGCAGCTTGTTAATAGTGTGATAAAAATATCGCCGCATTAGCGGCAGAAAAGTGCCGCTAACGCGGCGATAAAGGGCTTGATAATATGCCCCTCAATCGCTCTTTAAACAAAAATATCCCCCGCCCATGGGTCTTGTCCACTATCATACCCATCTTCAAACAAGCATTGGCATAGCCAATAGGTCTCGCCTTTGGGACCTTATAAGTGTTTAGTTATCCAGCACAATATCCTTGGTGCAGCAACATCAAGTGTTGCATGGCTAAACACTTATAAGGTCCCAAAGGCGGACCTATTGGCTATGCCAATGCTTGTTTAGATTGATAACAACAGGTCATGGCTTAAGGCAGACCTAAAAACCTCTACAATGATCCCTGCTGCTTCTTGCAGCTAAGTCTGTAATATCAAACATAAAAACAAAACAGGCATGTGGTGCTGATGTATTCATCCCACATAGGTGTTGCTTGCCTGTTCACCTCTGAGGTCTTAATCTGCTATTGTGTTGCAATGGGAGGAAGGTGGCTGTGTTATGATGTTTTCAGAAATGAAGACTGCAGGGTTGAGACCTAAAAGGGCTATGCTGCACAGCTAGTCTGTGGCAGGCAGCCCTACCGGCTGCACCTCTGGCGTGAAGCCCCAGGTGCTCTGTGAAGGCTCACTTTGTCCGCCAGTGCCTTGAAAGGAAGCAGGCCGCCCCGGAGCCCGCTGTGTGAGCCCTGCTCCCTGCGCCCCTCCTGGCTCTGACACATTGCAAATGAGGCGCCGGGCAGAGGGGTCAGGCCTGGTAGCCGGAGGGGGAGGGGAGCAGAGACGCCTCCCCTTCCTTCAATGTGACTTCCACACCCGCATCATAACACCAAACAAAGCCAATGCAGGTTATTTCAAACCGCGAATGAGAGATGAAAACGTGCAGTGTGTACGTGTGGCCATCTTTCCCGAGTTTTCAAGTTTCGAAAACGTATTTGAGCGATACACGTGTCCTTAAATATTTTGCACTGCATTTTCCATTTTCGTCAGTTCCTTTTCTCTCTGGGAGGTTTTGGTCTGAGGATGGGGGAGGGGTACTCTTCTGACCCTTATGTTCTGGTTTACATTTTCTTTAATTTCAGTGCTATTTAGATAGGCTTTCAATACAAATCTTCTGGGTGAAGGGCTGGACATTTATCCATAAACTAATGGCAATTGAAATATTTATAAGGGTCAGTGTGTAAAAACATAATTAAATCGTCACCTGGGATGCAGTCAAATAAGCAGTCTCATGTCCAGTGAGACTTGGGTTGCTTTTTATGCTTATTTTCTTTAATTATAGTGTAACTATATTATATAGCTCAAATTCCACCCAACCGGGTTCCGGGATGACATTCATTGCATATTGAAAATCAGATAGTGACATTGGCAGCATTTAAACAAAGATTTGTCATCAATAATACACGACTAATAATGTTGCATCAAAGCTGGTATGTACAAATAATACAGTGTACATGGAATATTTGCCCAATTTTACCATGGTTCATAGAAACACGTATTTCACATGAAAGGAGCAGTAGGCGCAATGGTAGTTGGCTCTTTCCATGTTATCGAGCCGGTTGTATGTTATAATATTGTAGTTTTAATATCGACTTGCACTTTTATTGCATCCACAATAGCGACTAACATCAACGAGCGGTGAGCCGCAGAAGGGGAGCGAAGCCGGAAACTACGGGGCGCATCGGGGGACAGGGAGCGGGGGCGGCGAGCGCGGCAGCCTGCAGAGCTGACCAAACGCTCGTGCGTCGTGGCTGGCCTTTGGATGGGTACGCGCGGCAGACATGTGTTTCCAGTGCTCGCGCCCGCGTCTGGGCACGATAATTGGAAACACATGTTTGCCGCGCGTACCCATCCCAAAAAGGCCAGCCACGACGCACGAGCGCTTTTGGGACTGCTTTTCAAACACGCTTACTAAAAGTCTTCGCCTCTAAGCAGCGCTTGCGCGCTACTCGAGGCTCGACCTAAAAGGAGACCATATGTCACCTAAATGTTACTGCCCGAATTTTCTCATTGATAGTGCAGTAAAAATAATAGGCAGGGTCGTTTTTAACTGTCTTACTACATTAGCCCAAGATAACAACACCCTCTGCCCCTTTCAATTTGGCTTCCGGCCTCAGTTGGGTACAGTGAAAAAATGCCTTTATTTGAATTTGATCGTCAATAAATACACATTTGTCAGGTGCTGCCCAACCTACCTGCCATTTATGGCCCTCTCCACAGCCTTCGACTGTGTTGATACGACCAATCTGTGATTGATGCTGTTGGATCTTGGGGTGGAGGTGACATTAGTGAGCTTCTTGCACTTGTTGCACGAAAACCTAGCCGCAAAAGTGTATTTTGGTCCAAATGGGAAATGTCAACTGAATTCTCCCTTGAACGAGGAGTCCGCCAAGGCTGCATCTTGGCCCCGTTACTTTTCATCATCTATATAAACGGTGTGTGTTCTCACCTGACCTTGGCTCCCATAGACATACCTAAGCTTGCCCACATCCAGGTGCTCGCATTGTTGTATGCTGACGTGGCCCTAGTGGCACGAACCCCGAATGCCCTACGGGTGCTTGTGGACCACTTTGTCTCCTTTATGAGTAGCTTGGATCTGATTACAAATTTTGGGAAGTCACACATAATGGCATGTGGGCCTGGCAAAATAAATACTTCCAAGCTTTCTAATAAAGGATAATCACTTAGCAGCATGAATGATTTCAGCTATTTAAGGATAATTTTTAACTCAATGGGCTCCTAGCATCCGCAGCTAAATAGTTCACGACTCAAGCTTAGCAGAGCGGATTGCGCTGTTTTTAATCTACCAAGAGCCGGATGGAAAGGGATCATCACCCCTCTTTTAAATATGTATAATGCTCAGTGTGTTCCTGCAGTCCTATACGGTGCAGGGGTTTGGGGCTATCTTAATGTTTTTCCCCTTCAAGCTGAGGAAAATCGTAAATGTTGGAGGGTTTTCTATCTCCCTCAATCTAGCTCAAATTTAATCACACACCCTGCGGTATATATTGGACACAGTAAACTTGGCACCCCTGCTGCTGTGAGTTAGTATGTGGCTTAATCCTGATGCCTCTCTCTGTAGAGATATTATCACAGACTTTCACAGTTTGGACAAGGGCCATGCAACCCCGTGGTAGATTATATTTCAAAAACATTTTGTGCAATGGGACTGTCCACCCTGTTCACGACTCCCTCGAGCATCAATAGGGATGACAAGCCAAGGGTTAAGGGCCACTTCTCAGTGCTTTGTATGACCAAAAGGCTATATATCAAATTAAGTAAGAGTTCTGTGCAGGGTTATTATAGGTCCTTGGTGCCTGCTGAACCTGTATTGTACCTGACCGTAGACCTCACACACTGGGAGAGATCCCTTCTCTTCTGCTTTAGAGTAGGAATGGTCTGTTAGCTTTTTTGTTTCTGGGAGGATTGTAGCACTTTGGGAGGTGCTGCTCCGTCCTACCCATGTGATGACTCAGCAGAACAAACGTTGATGCATTTTGTGTTCTTCTGCATATTTTTTAACCGTCTGTTTCAACCCTTTCTGAAACCCTTATTAAACACATTAGGGCACTGGAAATGTAGAGAAGAGCTATTTTATCTTCAGCTGCTGAACAGCCATGATGTATGTTTGAGGGTTAGTTTTTTCCTTAAAGCCGCAGTGAGATGCAGGAAAACTATTGAAGGCTAGACGCTTGTTTTGGGCCAGAGGAGGCCCCTGAACTTACCGCCAACACCGCTGCTGTTCCTCCCGCAATCTCACCGCCATCGCTGAGGTGGGACTCGGTCCCCCAGCACGACGTGCTTCACGGCAGGGGGGGAGCCACGCACTTGACGCCTCAAAGGCGCCGCAACACTCCCGCAGCGCGGGATGCTTGTTTTGGGCCAGAGGAGGCCCCTGAATTTACCACCAACACCGCTGCTGTTCCTCCCGCAATCTCGCTGCCATCGCTGGGGTGGGACTTGGGCCCCCAGCGTGATTTGCTTCATGGCAGGGGAGGGGCCACGCACCTGACGCCTCAAAGGCACCACAACACTCCCGCAGCGCGGGACGTGCACAGGCGTGCCCGAGCAGTGCCCGGGCAAAGCCCAGGCCAAGGGCAGGCCCGTCTGCGCCCGTCAGCACCAGGAAGAGGCAGGGCTGGGCCCCCCCTCTTTCATCTATCAACAACTAAGCGACTAAGTGACTGAGGTGACCTGAGGTGAGTGCCCTTTTATACCATCACAAACTGATAGATCGGACTTTAAGTATCAATCATGGGGAAACGCACAGGGACACTGCCCCTGCGGCCTACTACCACTAGCATTGACAGTATGTTAGAAAGGGTCATTAGTATCGTCTCTAGTGAAATCGAAATAACTGAGCGACGCTTGTCTCTGGGAAGTGAGGCACTACTGAACGGTTCAATAGTAGGAGGAACCCCAGCTGATTCTGTTTATCGACCCCTAGTCAGCCACATGCCCACAAATGCACCTCGCACACCAATGCTTTTGGGATCTAGCTCTAACAATATAGCTCTTCCCAGTGGGAGTCCCAAGGGAGTTGACATGAGCGAGCTGCAGTTAAATATGGACATACCAGTGCCAGTTGCAGTCCCAGTGGCAAAGCGTAAAAGGAAGCCTGGGAAGCCCACCAGTTCTAAAAGGAATCAACCTATTTGTTCTAGTTCATCACGTACTGTTTTGAGCTCGTGGATACAGTCCCCATCAAATGTTCGTATCCCAGAGGTGGCACCAATTAGTTCTATTAGTACACAGACTGAGGTTGCATCCTTCACACCAGAACATAGTGTCTCTGGGGATATGTTTTTGACACTGTTGTTGATAATGTCTTTGCACGAATCAAAGATCTGATAGACAAGAATTTTATCTCCCTCTGGGAATGTTTAGATCATCTGGACACTTTGATGAACAAAATGAGTCAACAACAAGAGACTAATCAGACTGTTGCCATCACAGGGGAGGGTTTGACTTCAGTAATTGATGCTGGGCTTAGCTCTGATCCACTGATCCCAATTCCAATGTTGTCTAATGGTTCTCTAACTGAAAGCTCATGCATAACATGTAGTAAAGTTAACGAGTGTTTCTTACCAAAGCCTAATGTTGCACAAGAAAATCCTCCCATTTTAATAGTGTATGAAACACATCCAGGACTGCCTATAATTTGCCCTCCACCTGTCAGTCCGAACTAGTGTTTAGCCTACCCGGCGTGAACCCAAAGCTAGGCAGTTTGAGTAATAACGCACCTGATTCCCAGAGAAAGGGACCCTTTGGGCCCAACATGAAGGTCTTAGGATTGCCGCCAGCAGCATGCCCTTATGTACTAGTGCTGGCAGGGTTACCAACCCTCAAGAAAGAACAGGGGGAGACCCGGGATCAATTGCGTAATAAATGTGTGGACTGGCTATCCAAACACAGGAGGTTTAAGGTGTCAGATATGAATAACATCATCATGGTACGAAGAGTAGGGTGGGTGGGGGTGTCACCAAAGAACATAGAGGGGTACTGCATAGTGATCACTTTTCATAGGCCGTTCATGGTCAGATCACTATTGAAGACAGAGGAGGACTTTACTACTAACTCCACGCACATTTACCCATTACCGTTGGGCTATTTTCACAAACTGGTCCCCGGGCCCTTGATAAAAGATGTCCCTCACCCAATTACGCATAACAGATTTTTAGGTCTGATTTGGATATCCTGGATTGACTGAAGCCATCACTGGTAACTAATGAGACCACCTTTATATTGAATGCTCATTTGTATCCCTCAGAGCCAGCTGAACATGATACGTTAAATAAAGCAACTAATGATTAAAATCTAAATGTATTAAGTTGGAATGTCGCTGGTTTAGAGTCAAAAGAATCCCTACCAGATTGGCTAGATATAGTACAAGAGCAGGACATTCTTATGTTTCAGGAGACTTGGGCTACGCAAGATTTATACATCGAAGGGTTTGAATGTTTTAATACTCTTGCCCCAATTCCCAAGTTTGGTCGTCCGTCTGGTGACCTCTCAATTTGGGTCAACATTGCTACGGGAGGTAGCGTCAAGGTTTTAGATACAAATAATGATACATTTCAAGCGTTAATATATAGAAGGGGTGTATCCATATGTTTAATTAATTTTTATAATAATGATTTTCTTTCTGCACCTAAAGTAAATTTTATTAACTTGTTTAATTTTATTACAACCCTACAACATCGTAAAGGATTTGGCAATACAGCTGGTATCTGTTTGGGGGGTGACTTTAACGCCAAGATCCAGAGGGAAACTAACCCAATCATAGGACCCAGTACTAAGGTGCATTCATGTAATAGGGCCGTTAATTTACGGGACCATCTACCTAATCATAATTTGACCAATGTGATGGAAATTGCTGCTATAACTAATAATAATGACCCCCCCGAACCAACATTCAGAGGTAGGGGTAGTGCCTCTACTATAGATTATGTTTTTATTTCTCCTATTCTTGAGGATTGCTTAGTGAAAGCAGAGGTTGTCCCGACTACTCATGGCGACCACAATCCTATTAAAATAGAATTGAGAATTTCCCCCAAGCCGATATATAATAAAGAGTGTGGCACTAGGAATTTGACCCCCTCTACAGACAACCTAAGATTGGCTTGGCGAGGAGTTAACAACACTGATCTCCTCTCCAAGATGGTAAGGGACCATCCGAGACTTATTGACAAGTGTTTGTCACTACATGATTTTAATCCCGAGGTAATCGGTGCCTTTTCAAAATTATGTGAGGGAATCAAATCTTTATTATCTAAACCAACCCCGGGAGTACAACATGGACCGAGATGGTTTAATGGTGAATGTTCACTAATTAATAGACAGCTTCGCAAGGCACTCGCACCAAACCCCAGAAATCCCTCCCTTATCAAATTGCTAAGGAAAAAGTACAAGGTAGCCATTTCACAAAGGAAGGAAGAACTTGTGAATGAGCGCTGGGACGCACTTGCACAGGCTGCCACGTTAAAGAATGGGAATGCTTTCTGGGCTGTGGTCAAAGACATGAGATCCATGGGACAATTATTGACCCCGATAAGCTGTAACATAACTAGTGAGGCATGGGAAGCCCATTTTTCAATGATCTACTCAGCCCCAACACATAATGAGGTCCCTGTAGAGCACCAGGTCCCTTCCGGGATCCCAATATCCTTACTTGAAGTTGAAGATGCCATCCAACAGAGTTTGGGAAATAAAGACCCGGGACCTGACGGGTTGCCCATTGATTTGATTAAGCATAAACCCGAGTTCTGGGCACTGCTTTTATGAAATGTTTTTAATGATCTAACTAATGCCCCGCTTCCAAGTACTTGGTCAACAAGCATTATCGTACCAATTTTTAAAAAGGGCAACCGTTCTCAGCCAAGTTGCTACAGACCGATCTCCCTGATAGACAACACAATGAATATCTTAGGGAGGATCTTGTACAATAAGATAAAAACATGGGCTTAGGAGGATTGTATTTTACAACTGTGCCAATTAGGATTTAGAAGTAAAATAGGCACTATTGAACAGTGCCTAAATCTTAACTTAATTATTGGGAAGTACACTAGAGCCCAGCAATCACCAATATATTTGGCTTTTATGGATCTTACCTCAGCCTTCGATTTTGTTAACCGGTCTCGTTTATGGTCTATTCTTTTAGAATATGGTTTGGATGAGGTTTTACTTCATTTTTTAGCCCACCTGCATAAGGACCTGAAAGCCGGGTGAGGGTCAATAAGGGTGGGAAGGTTTCAAACGACATCGGAGTTTGGCAGAGGGTTCAGGCAGGGGTGTGTCTTGGCCCCTCTGCTTTTCATTCTATATATCAATGACTTACACAAATCTTTGATAGTACTCACTAACGATGTCTCCAGAATTAATGGTAAGATACTCCCCGCCAATGTTCCCTCTAATTTGTTCCCTCTGTGTGCAGCAGTATAAGGTCTCTGTGCGCTGCAGCCAAGGTTATGTGCACCAGGAACCTGGCTGCACGTGTGGGTGCAGTGACAAATATCAGTGCAGATTGTGTGAGTATTCATGTTAATCGCAGCACCAGTCACGCGCTGCAATTAACATGAATACTTTCTCAGAGGCAAACAATATGCCCCGCACAGGGCCGGCCTTAGCGCTGGTGGCACCCTGTGTGACAATGTTTGTTGGCACCCCCCAATGACCACCTCCGCCAGTGATTCCCTCACTATTACCCTTTAACAGTGCCCCTCAAGTCTCCATTACCCTCTCTCTGAGATGCACTTAATTTGGTTTATAGCGCCACTCATACCAGTGTAGGGTGTACTTTACATTGCACACACATTAAACAGAGACAATCAATCATAGGTATGTAAATCAGTGTGTAAGAAATGTTACATATGACAGAGGACTGCAAGGTGAAGGAGTGACATGTCATTCATACTGGTAGGCAGTATAGTTTAAGAGTGCTTTGTCTGGAGAAGAACAAACTTGGAATTTAAAATGTAAAACCATGGTTAGGGTTTCTCTTTAATAAGAATCGCTTTGTACCCAAATGAACCCTTTTTGCAACATTAGGATAATGAATGGTTGGGGAAAAATCATAACGCTCTAATCTATACCTTGCAGTATGCATGAAGTTCTTTGATGACAATTAATAGTTTACTGTTCTATATTAGGATTTTAACTTATAAACTGCAAGTAACAAAATTATCTCTCTGACAAAAGTAATAACCTGCTAACCAATTTTCATAGGACCCGGACCCTCCCAGGTTGTTCCCGGCCCGCCCCATGGAACCCACAAATCAATACTTGATTAAAAAAGCTGTGGGTAAAAAGAGGCCATGTTTATTTCAAACAATCACACATAAACATGACAATAATCAGCTCAGGCATATTAACCGTCTGCGCTACCTTAAAACTTCCACTAGAGCAAATTCCCATCTCTCTCCAGGCAGAACATTAATCACCCGAGTTATCTTGACATATTTATTATTGCCTGAAAATTGCTGGAGGCAAGGAACTTTGCAGCTGGTCCTTTTGAAACCATAATATAACTGTGTCTGTTCGCTCTCCCCTGCAGCGAGTCACAGGCGTGAAGTAAGTCCGTTGACACCACGGGTTGGCACATCAAAGCACGTCATGCTTGTAGTCAGGGCTTTAAGTGGGATGAAAAAACTTGGGGGCTCTCATAGGGGCGTGGCCAATGTAATTAAGGGAGTGGCTTAAAACACTTAAGTTAAAAATCTGTACTTAGCATAGTGTGCTGCCCCACTGGTATTATGCTGCTCAATCAGTGGGTTTCTCAAGGAGCCTAGCATCACACGCCGTCACCCAGGGCTTTAAGTGGGATGAAAAAACTGGGGGGCCTCTCAAAGGGGCGTGGCCGATGTAATTAAGGGCGTGGCTTAAAAGCACAGTAAGCTTAAAATCTGTGCTTAGCATAGTGTGACGCCCGACATGTATTTTTGCTGCTTTTGTCATTGCATCCAGATTTATAATATAACAAGTAAAATTACACCTACAACAAGCCAGGACTATTGGGTTTGTCAGTGGTTGTTAGTTGCATAAGATAAATAGGCAACAACTATGGCTTCGTTGTATATAACATTGAAGATGCTTCAGGTCTGACATGATGAGACTGAAAGGACTATAACGAGTCTTTTTTTATTTACATCAAAGGCAGTGAAGGGTGGCACTGCTGCAGAGACGATTTCTTTTCATTCTGAGGCTAATGGCAAAAACCGGTTGGACCCGGCCCACTTAAAGCCCTCCCGTCACCACAGGTGAAGTGCTTTATATGGGACGCAGGGAGATACATTAGTTTCAGTGAAACAGAGAAGTGTAGAGCTCAGAGAGATGTGGCAGGAGGGAACCAACTGTAAAGGAAGGAAGCAGGCTGTGGCGTGTGTATAAAACACGACAGTTCTTCACACACCGAATCAAATGAAATGTGTTCACA
Organism: Calotriton arnoldi; assembly: GCA_963921515.1. NCBI lineage: Eukaryota > Metazoa > Chordata > Amphibia > Caudata > Salamandridae > Calotriton > Calotriton arnoldi. The sequence goes on from CAWUFW010014088.1 coordinate 329,926, forward strand.
TACACATATCAATTCCATCCCAGGAGGCTTGATGAAGGAAGGATTACTAACAACCTATCCTGCAAAGCACAGTTTGAAAATTTAGCCTTCTGTTGATGTTTTATAATGTCAAAGTTCCCTGAAAGTAGTGTCACTGCTGAGGTGCAAAAAACGTCCAATACAGAGGTTGCTGTCGTTGCGTTGTCCTGTTTTGTCCATCCGTGTTGCACTAAGAACTTGCCCCAGGCATTCTTTTCACACACAATTTGCCCCGCTCTATTGACAAAAGAAAGGCAGGAAGTCTAGAAGCACAACGTGTGCTTTCACAATCACCTGAAAGCACACGTCGTGATTGTAGACTTGCTGCCTTTCATTTGTTAATAGGGCACAGCTGCGGGGCAGATTGTGTGTCTTTGTGAAAGTAATCATGTTAATTGCAATGCATTATCGGGCGCTGCGATTAACATGAATACTTTTACAAAGGCAGACAATCTCCCCCACGGCCGCACCCTTTTAACAAAAGAAATGCAGCAAGTGCAGGAGGCACTTGCTGCTGAACTTATCTGCCGCTGTGCGCACTTCAAACGCCACACTGCGCGCTCGAGGTGAGTGGGGTGCGCGGGCGCGCAGGAGCGCAGCTTACAGGGAACAGTGCTCCCTGCCCTATTGTATGCTGACGATGCGGTCTTAATGGGCCGCACACCCAATCCCTTACGTATCCTTGTGTGGGGTTTTGTGGATTTTATGGCTAGTTTAGATCTTTGTACTAATTTTAAAAAATCGTTTATCATGTCTTGTGGGCCGAAAAAGTATCTTTTAAATTCCATCACTGTGGACAATCAAAAATTACAACGCACTTGCACTTTTCCCTACCTGGGGCTAGTCTTCGCTGCTAAGGGTTCTTGGTTTGACCACGTGGTATATAGCAGGAATAAGTTTTCTAAAGCTATTAATTCAATTCTTGGCCTCCCGCAGCCCAAAAGGACAGGGGTAATTTTAGCAATTATGAAAATTTATAAAACGCAGTGTATTCCAACAGCAACATAGGGTGCGGAGGTCTGGGGCTTCACAAAGAATAACAGTACCCAGCGTGAAGAAAATAGATTCTGCTGAAAACTCTTGGGAGCACCGATCTCCACATCACAATATGTTTGCCACAGCGAATTAAAATTGCATTACATTGAAGATTATATAAAGGCCCGCCCTGCCCTATCATGGCTAGTATTTGGAAAAATCCAGCAGCGTCCCTCACTAGAGAGATAATAAGAGACTGTCTCAAGTGTGAGAAGGGAAGGGAAATACTGTGGCTTGCCACAGTGAGGGAGAGTTTGAGTTGTATTAATTATGCACAGGTCTTCTCAAATCCTACTGAAATAGATAGTATGAACAAAAAAGTCCTTCGGGGGCCCTATATGCTCATTATAGTACAGTAAGACATGAAAGGGAGGCCCAGAAAACAACTGCGGCAACCTACATGTCTATTGAGGATGTCTCAAACACGCCATCTAGTTATCTTTTAAAACTGATAGGTCGCTGGGAGAGAGGACTCCTCTTTCGTTTAAGGGCTGGCACAGTAAAATTCTCACTTTGTTTCCCTTTGGGGTATAATGCTAATCTAGATCAATTACCATGCCCATGTGATGGTCGGAGAGGGCAAACAACACTTCACTTTTTATTTTTTTGTAATTTGTATATGGAATACGCAAAACAGTTTTCGATACCGTTTTTTTTTTAAATCTCGCCTATTCACTTAGATGTAGCCTACATGGAAATTCTTAAATTGGAAGATGATGAATTAACTTTTCGTGTAGGCACCTTTTTAAAAGTTGCAGTACATGCACTCAACACAATGTGCACTCGGTGGGCATATTCTCAAGGAGCTATTGCCGAGTAAGCGGAACTTTATCGCAGCCAATGTGGCGAAAAATTCATCGCACCATTCACAAGCTGGTGTTAACAGCCCAGAACATCATTTTACCCGCGATAGCATCTGCAAAAAACATCGCCACAGATGACCCCCGCAACTATCGCTAATGAGATGCAGAGTAGGCGTACCCTTGCAAAAAGCCGCGAAAACACCACTCCGCAACATTCTCAACGACCAGCCAGATCGGCGATAAGACCACAAAACAGGCGATAAGGCCCGTTAGCAGCAGGAAACTAACACCTGCTCTGACCTGGTGCAAAGTTGGACCACAGCCTGCACCACAAAATGGAGCCCAGCCCAGAGCCACACTTGAAGGGCAACAGATGCCATGGAGCCATTGATCATGCATCTCGATGCCCCAACAGGGCCACAACACCCACAGCCACCACCCCCAGGACCCACCCCCCGGACCCACTCCCCCTGGCCAAAGACATGCCACATCAACTATACAGAACATGTACCAAATAATCCGTCAGATGTCGCACAATTACATTTGGTGGCATGCATGTGTCGTCACAAAAATGAGTATCACACATCCACCTTCGATGTAACAAATGAAAATGTATTCAAAGAAACACAGAACAGAAATGAAGACACATGGCGGCTCCCCTCGGGACAATCCGTAGGTCACAGCCTGCAAGACAAAAATCATGATGAGAAGGTGTGTCCTGCGCACATCAAAGGACAGAGAAAGAGTGAAGGAGAGAAAGAGAGGGAGCGAGAGAAAGACGGACAGAGAGGGGGAGCGAGAGAAAGACGGACAGAGAGGGGGAGCGAGAGAAAGACGGACAGAGGGGGGAGCGAGAGAAAGACGGACAGAGAGGGGGAGCGAGACACAGATAACAGAAGAGATGGACAGGGAGAGAGAGTGCCCACAATGCACACCCAGGCCACACTGCCCACCTGCTGCCACAGGTGTGTCTCCAACCACGTGCCTGTATGTAGTGCAGTTCACCAGGTCACACATCTGAAACAGATCCGTCATCTGAAACAGAGTCCAGAGACATGAATGGCTAAGTACACACAATTGCACAAGACATCATCGCCTGTCCGCCCCTGCGCACCCAGGCAGATGTACCCCAGCCCCTCCTGCCACCCAGCGGTGCATGCCTGCCCCTGCGCACCCAGGCAGATGTACCCCAGCCCCTCCCGCCACCCAGCGGTGCATGCCCGCCCCTGCGCACCCAGGCAGATGTACCCCAGCCCCTCCCGCCGCCCAGCGGTGCATGCCCGCCCCTGCGCACCCAGGCAGATGTACCCCAGCCCCTCCCGCCACCCAGCGGTGCATGCCCGCCCCTGCGCACCCAGGCCCCACTGCTCAGCTTCCGCCCTTGGCGTGTAGTAATGAGGGCCCACCACGTGCCGCTGCAAGCCACATGCCCGGGGCCCGCGGACATGGCACCCTCCACATCATGCAGCCCCGCTCCGCAGGCCACCAGGTCTCACATATGATTCTGGGTCTTGATTTCGCCATGGCAGAGGACATACCAGTGCACCGGGCATCATCGCAGGCTGCACACCCGCTCAGCCCTTGAGGTGCCACTAACTCTGTGATCCGGGATGCGAGGCCACGAGGCGGTAGGCCCGCGCTGCCCGCTGGCTCTGGCCTACACTGCGGTCCAGCAGGGCACACAAATCCTGAGCAGTCCAGACCGCCGGGACGGGGCATCATCGCAGGCTGCACACCCGCTCAGCACTAAAGGTGCCCCTACCTCAGTGCACCCAAAGTCACTGTCCCGTGGCGGTGTGCCTGTGCCGGCCGCAATGTATCCGGTGCCACCAAGTCTGCGCACCAAAGTCATGGACCCTGTATGATTGGGTATTGTGTTGCGGACGCCATCATGTCGCCTCCGGTCCTGGGGAATGTGATGTTGCAGGGCCCGAGGCCCTCATGCCTACATCGACACCACACGGATGCACCCAGATAGAGAGTGGAAATGGCGTCGAGCACGTGCGCCCGGCCCTTTTCATTGGCAGGGTCACATGTCCTGTGACGCGTGTGCTGGATGGGTGTGGTGTGGGTGTATACCAGCTGTGAGGGAGTGGCCGTGGCATGCTGACAACTAGACCTGTGAGCAGCAGATCACTACAGGGAAGACATGTGTCAGTACTTCCCCCTAACGTCAATGATGCTCATATAGTGGGATTCCAGTCACAGTGTGCTACATTGCTGATTGCGTTCCGGGTGCCGTAGACACTACAACAGGGACACACGCATTAGTCACTTCCTTGTCCGGACATGGACTGAACCACACCCAGAGCACCCGAGTCATTGTTGCAAGCCCTGCAATGGTCCGGCGTACGCCAGGCCAGACCACTCCGCTTACGCTCCGAGGGGGGGCCACATAGCTACATGTCGCAGGTTTACACGCTAGTGGTCTGCAGGTCACTGGTCTAGTTGTCAGCATGTCCCGGCCACTCCCTGAGGGCAGGTTTGCACACACACCACACCCATCCGGCACAGGCGTCACAGGCCATGTGACCCCGCCAATATAAGGGGCCGACAATGTCACATTCCCCACTGCCGGAGGTGACTGGATGACGGACGTTCCACGATTCTCAATCATAAAGGGCCCATGAGTTGTTGTGAACAGGGTTAGTCACACCCGAAGCCATGCGGCCGTCACAGGCCTACCACCACGTGGCGCTGACTGGGGTTGCACAGGGTTAGTGGCACCCAAAGCCTTGCAGCCATCACGGGCCTACCACCACGTGGCGCTGACTGGGGTTGCACAGGGTTTGTGGCACCCGAAGCCTTGCGGCCGTCACGGGCCTACCACCACGTGGCGCTGACTGGGGTTGCACAGGGTTAGTGGCACCGAAATTGCTGAGCTGGTGTGCAGCCTGCTATGATGACGTGTGCACTGATGTGGTCTCTGCCATTGATGCCTCAGGACTCAGCGTCATGTGTGGGACCTGCTGGGCTGCGGTGTGGGTCCGCATGATGTGGAGCATGCCATGGTGGCGGGACCGGGGCCTGGAGCTTGCACAGGCACGTGGTGTGCCCACTGGTGGACACACCATTGGCGGCAGGTGAGCAGTGGTGCCTGGGTGCGCGGGTCGGCAGTGTCCCTCCCTCTCTCTCTCTCTCTCTCTCTCTCTCTCTCCCTTCCTTTCCTTCTCTCTCTCTCTCTCTCCCTTCCTTTCCTTCTCTCTCTCTCTCTCTCTCTCTCTCTCTCTCCCTTCCTTTCCTTCTCTCTCTCTCTCTCTCCCTTCCTTTCCTTCTCTCTCTCTCTCTCTCCCTTTCTTTCTTTCTTTCTTTCTTTCTCTCTCTGCCTTTCTTTCATTCTCTCAGCCACCACCCCCAGGACCCACCCCCCGGACCCACTCCCCCTGGCCAAAGACATGCCACATCAACTATACAGAACATGTACCAAATAATCCGTCAGATGTCGCACAATCACATTTGGTGGCATGCATGTGTCGTCACAAAAATGAGTATCACACATCCACCTTCGATGTAACAAATGAAAATGTATTCAAAGAAACACAGAACAGAAATGAAGACACATGGCGGCTCCCCTCGGGACAATCCGTAGGTCACAGCCTGCAAGACAAAAATCATGATGAGAAGGTGTGTCCTGCGCACATCAAAGGACAGAGAAAGAGCGAAGGAGAGAAAGAGAGGGAGCGAGAGAAAGACGGACAGAGAGGGGGAGCGAGAGAAAGACGGACAGAGAGGGGGAGCGAGAGAAAGACGGACAGAGGGGGGAGGGAGAGAAAGACGGACAGAGAGGGGGAGCGAGACACAGATAACAGAAGAGATGGACAGGGAGAGAGAGTGCCCACAATGCACACCCAGGCCACATTGCCCACCTGCTGCCACAGGTGTGTCTCCAACCACGTGCCTGTATGTAGTGCAGTTCACCAGGTCACACATCTGAAACAGATCCGTCATCTGAAACAGAGTCCAGAGACATGAATGGCAAAGTACACACAATTGCACAAGACATCATCGCCTGTCCGCCCCTGCGCACCCAGGCAGATGTACCCCAGCCCCTCCTGGCACCCAGTGGTGCATGCCTGCCCCTGCGCACCCAGGCAGATGTACCCCAGCCCCTCCCGCCACCCAGCGGTGCATGCCCGCCCCTGCGCACCCAGGCAGATGTACCCCAACCCCTCCCACCGCCCAGCGGTGCATGCCCGCCCCTGCGCACCCAGGCAGATGTACCCCAGCCCCTCCCGCCACCCAGCGGTGCATGCCGCCCCTGCGCACCCAGGCCCCACTGCTCAGCTTCCGCCCTTGGCGTGTAGTAATGAGGGCCCACCACGTGCCGCTGCAAGCCACATGCCCGGGGCCCGCAGACATGGCACCCTCCACATCATGCAGCCCCGCTCCGCAGGCCACCAGGTCTCACATATAATTCTGGGTCTTGATTTCGCCATGGCAGAGGACATACCAGTGCACCGGGCATCATCGCAGGCTGCACACCCGCTCAGCCCTTGAGGTGCCACTAACTCTGTGATCCGGGATGCGAGGCCACGAGGCGGTAGGGCCCGCGCTGCCCGCTGGCTCTGGCCTACACTGCGGTCCAGCAGGGCACACAAATCCCTGAGCAGTCCGGACCGCCGGGACGGGGCATCATCGCAGGCTGCGCACCCGCTCAGCACTAAAGGTGCCCCTACCTCAGTGCACCCAAAGTCACCGTCCCGTGGCGGTGTGCCTGTGCCGGCCGCAATGTATCCGGTGCCACCAAGTCTGCGCACCAAAGTCATGGACCCTGTATGATTGGGTATTGTGTTGCGGACGCCATCATGTCGCCTCCGGTCCTGGGGAATGTGATGTTGCAGGGCCCGAGGCCCTCATGCCTACATCGACACCACACGGATGCACCCAGATAGAGAGTGGAAATGGCGTCGAGCACGTGCGCCCGGCCCTTTTCATTGGCAAGGTCACATGTCCTGTGACGCGTGTGCTGGATGGGTGTGGTGTGGGTGTATACCAGCCGTGAGGGAGTGGCCGTGGCATGCTGACAACTAGACCTGTGAGCAGCAGATCACTACAGGGAAGACATGTGTCAGTGATTCCCCCTAACGTCAATGATGCTCATATAGTGGGATTCCAGTCACAGTGTGCTACATTGCTGATTGCGTTCCGGGTGCCGTAGACACTACAACAGGGACACACGCATTAGTCACTTCCTTGTCCAGACATGGACTGAACCACGCACAGAGCCCCCGAGTCATTGTTGCAAGCCCTGCAATGGTCCGGCGTACGCCAGGCCAGACCACTCCGCTTACGCTCCGAGGGGGGGCCACATAGCTACAGGTCGCAGGTTTACACGCTAGTGGTCTGCAGGTCACTGGTCTAGTTGTCAGCATGTCCCGGCCACTCCCTGAGGGCAGGTTTGCACACACACCACACCCATCCGGCACAGGCGTCACAGGCCATGTGACCCCGCCAATATAAGGGGCCGACAATGTCACATTCCCCACTGCCGGAGGTGACTGGATGACGGACGTTCCACGATTCTCAATCATAAAGGGCCCATGAGTTGTTGTGAACAGGGTTAGTCACACCCGAAGCCATGCTGCCATCACGGGCCTACCACCACGTGGCGCTGACTGGGGTTGCACAGGGTTAGTGGCACCCAAAGCCTTGCAGCCATCACGGGCCTACCACCACGTGGCGCTGACTGGGGTTGCACAGGGATAGTGGCACCCGAAGCCTTGCGGCCGTCATGGGCCTACCACCACGTGGCGCTGACTGGGGTTGCACAGGGTTAGTGGCACCCGAAGCCTTGCGGCCATCACGGGCCTACCACCACGTGGCGCTGACTGGGGTTGCACAGGGTTAGTGGCACCGAAATTGCTGAGCTGGTGTGCAGCCTGCTATGATGACGTGTGCACTGATGTGGTCTCTGCCATTGATGCCTCAGGACTCAGCGTCATGTGTGGGACCTGCTGGGCCGCGGTGCAGGTCTGCATGATGTGGAGCATGCCATGGTGGCGGGACCAGGGCCTGGAGCTTGCACGGGCACGTGGTGTGCCCACTGGTGGACACACCGTTGGCGGCAGGTGAGCAGTGGTGCCTGGGTGCGCGGGTCGGCAGTGTCCCTCCCTCTCTCTCTCTCTCTCTCTCCCTTCCTTTCCTTCTCTCTCTCTCTCTCTCCCTTCCTTTCCTTCTCTCTCTCTCTCTCTCTCTCTCCCTTCCTTTCCTTCTCTCTCTCTCTCTCTCCCTTCCTTTCCTTCTCTCTCTCTCTCTCTCCCTTTCTTTCTTTCTCTCTCTGCCTTTCTTTCATTCTCTGTTTCTCTGTGTCTCGCTCCTTTGATGTGCGCATGACACACGTTCTGATTTTGTGCTTTATTTTCCAGGCTGTGACATCAAGATTGTCCCGGACGGACCCGACAGGAGTCTTCCGCATTGGTGTTTTGTGTTGTAGTTCAATAAAGTTTTTGGTTGTTACTTCAATGATGAGTGACTGTTTCTCGTTCTTCTGACCACCCATGTGTGTTTCTTTTTGTCATTGTGCGACATCATGCGCTTTTTGGGGCTCTTGTGTCGTGCACAGTATGTGTTTGTCCGGGGGGGCCTGGGAGTGGTGGCAGTGGGTGTTGTGGCCCTCTTGTGTCTCCGAGCTGCATGATCATTGGCTCCATGGCATCTGTGGGTCTTCCGATGTGGCTCTGGGCTGGGCTCCCTTTCGTACTGCAGGTAGTCATCCTGCTTAACACCAGCAGAAGGCAGGTGTTAAATCCCTGCTGCTACCGCGGCTTATCGCCTGTTTTTGGTTCGCATAGCAGATCTGGCAGTTCGTTGTGAAAGTGGTGTAGTGGTGTTTTCGTGTGTTTTTGCACGGGAACGCCTACTCTGCATCTCATTAGGGTTAGTTGGTGGTGTCACCCGTGGGGGTAAAATTTGTGGCAGTTATCACGGGAATACTGGCGATGTCTGCAGTTTACACACGCTTGTGAATGGGGCGTTAAATCTATCTCCACTTTTGATGCGTTAAGGTGGCGATAACTCGGCGATACGTCCTTGTGAATATGCCCCTTAGAGAGATTGCTGCATGGTCAAACAAGGAATTCAAAATAAATCAGGCAGAGACCTTTATTGTCTGAAGTTCCTCTAACAAATCAATTCTGGAAGCTGAATAATAAAATGTTTAAAAAACATATATCAGTTAAAAATTGGATTAGCAGTTCACCACGGATTACGCAAACCATGCTCCTCCTTAAGCTTAGCTATTACTCTAGCAGTCTTGGGTTTACTTTGGGAGGGTAGAGTGTTTACTTATATCTAACTTAGTTGACTCAGTGAAGTTTACGTCACCCCCAATTATTATAGTTTTTGAAAAGCCTGCCAACTGAAATGGCAGCTCATATATTGCCTGAGAGTCATCCAGAGTTGGCCCATAAAATTGAACTAGCAAAAAAAAAACAATTCTACTGAATCTCCAGTAAATATAATATAGAGGCAGATTTAGTTATGCTGCCCCTAAACTTTCAGCAGGGCAATCCTGCCACTCCTCTACGAGCTGCTGATGTGGAAGAGTGCCCTATTAACTGAAAGGGTCTCCAGTTAATTGATTTCAGCTTTGTCTTCTTAATGTGTGTCTTTTGCAGCAGGACAAGAATCGCCTTTTGCTCAATTAGCCAATCATTAACTGCTCTCCGCTTTCTAAGATTATTTACCCCGTTAATATTCATAGACAGTTCTAATATTCAGAGTAGTCATATGATCAAGGTTGACTATAACCTATCCAGGAAGCTAAATAACTTGCAGACCCCAATGTCATTATAGCACTTTAACTCCAGAATCTTAAATGATCAAAGATAAATTAACATGCCATCACTGGAGACTGTTTTCTTTGTGCTTGTTGTAGCATCCTTTTACGGACTGCAGTCCTCCCACATCCTCCAACCTTCTGATTTCCTCCCGTTTCCCCCTCACCACCCTGAGTGCTCTACCATCCACCATTGTTTCACTCCTATCCCTCTGCCTTTGACCCAACTGCCAAGGCCTCAGACTGCCCAGCCATGGCATCCCCCCCAACCTTTCTGTATGGTGCAATGCTTGTACCAGTATTAGAGGTTCCCATGCGATCTGACCACCCTCCCCCAGCAAACTCACTATAAGACAGCATAACAAGCAAGCACCATCAGCCTCATCCAGTTTCCCTATATTGAATTGTGTGGCATGGAATGGAATTGTGTAGCATGGAGTGGCACTGTGTGTCATGGAGTAGAATTGTGTGGAGTGGAGTGGCATGGAGTGGAATTGTGTGGAGTCGAGTTCGGTGGAATTATGTGGAGTGGAGTGGTGTGGAACTGTGTGTTGTGGAGTGGCATAAATTGGAGTGGAGTGGGATTGTGTGGTGTGGAAAGGAGTTGAATTGTGGGGCATGGAATTGTGTGGCATAACATGGAAATATGTGGTGTGACTGGAGTGGAATTGTCTGGCCTGCAAATGTGTGGCATGAAGTGGAGTGGAGTGGAATTGTGCAGAGTATAGTGGAATTGTGTGGAGTGGAATTGTATTGTGTGGAGTGGAGCTGTGTGGCATGGATTGGAGTGGAATTGTGTGAAGTGGACTGTAGTGGAATTGTGTGACTTGGACATGTGTGGCATGGAGTAGAGTGGAGTGGAATTGTGTGGCTTGGAGTGAAGTGGAATGGTGTGGCATGTAGTGGAGTAGAAGTCTGTAGCATGGAGTGGAATTGTGTTCAATGGAGTGGAATTTTTTGGCATGGAGTGGGATTTGTGTGGCATGGAGTGGAGTGGAATTGTGTGGCAAGGAGTGGAGTGGAATTTGTGGCATGTAGTGGAATTGTGTGACATGGAGGAGGTGTGGAGTGGAATTGTGTAGCATTGAGTGGAGCTGAATTGTGTGGCATGGGGTGGAGTGAAATTGTAAGGCGTGGAGTGAAACTGTGTAGCATGGAGTGGTGTGGAATTATGGGGTGTGGAATGAAATTATGTGGAGAGGAGTGGACCTGTGTGTCGAGGAGTGGAATTACGTGGCACGAAGGAGAAGTGACATGGAATTGCATGGCATGGAGTGGAGTGGGGTGAAATTTTGTGATGTAGACTGGAATTGTTGGAGTGAAGTTGTCTGGCACAAAGTGGAATTGTGTGATATGGAGTGGAGTTGTGTGGCATAGAATCATGTGGTGTGGGATTATGTGCCATGGATTTGTGTGGAGTGGAGTCGAATAGAGTGGAATTGGGTGGTGTGGAATGGAGTGGAACTATGTGGCATGGAGTGGAATTTTGTGGCACACAGCTGATTGTAATTGTGTGACATGGAGTGAAATTATGTGGCGTGGAATGTACTGTAATTGTGTGACATGGAGTGGAGTTGTGTGTGTGTAGTGGAGTGGAATTGTGTGTTGTGGAGTGGAATTGTGTGGCATGCAGCAGAGTGGAATTGTATGGCAAGGAAATGTGTGGCATGGAGTGCTGTTGAATTCTGTGACATGGAATTGTGCAGAGTGGAGTGGAGTGGAATTATGTAGCACAGAGTGGAGTTGAATTCTGTGGAGTGGAGTTGGATTGTTTGGAGTGGAATGGAATTGTGTGGAGTGGCATGGAGTGGGATTGTGTGGAGTGGAGTGAAATTGTGTGGAGTGGAGTGGGGTAGAATTGTGTGGCGTGGAGTGGCTTTACATGGCGTGGAGAGATGTTGCATTTTGTAGTGTGGTGTGGAGTAAATGGCATTGCCCTATAGTGCTTCAAGGCCTCGTGCTATATAAATGCAATTATAGTCCTTTATGCCACCAATTATCTCGACCTACAATCTATGTAAACATCTGATGCATTTGATTGAATGCAGGAGCTTATTAGTGTGTACAACGCTTCTGCAAGAACTGATTTGTTTACAAATAAATGTGATTTAGACCAGGAGGAGCTGGTATGCGAGGGAGCAACATATTTCTTACTGGTTGGGGATAAAGGAGCTAGAACCAGGTGGCAGAAGGGAAAGAAATAGTACCTAAATCACAGCATGAGCAGCGGACCAACACTTATTAAGATGAACTAATCTGTGCTCGATCCATACTCCACACAAAGAAAATGAAGTAACGCCTGGGACGCGCTGGCCAATTAGGAGGCAGCAAAAAAGAGTGACAATGATGCTAACAAATGGTAAGCAATTGACAGGCTCCAAGCCCTTTATAATAAACAATACTCCTCCCAGCAGACAGCATATGCACTATCGGCAGACAAGACCTAAAAATAGTAGGAATTAGAGGCAAAACTCTCACAACAAAAGTCAGAATAAACTCCCATCAAAAGGCACTTTAGGCAGACAGTATTTACTGTAACAGAAGGATTTTGCCTTCCAAAGAAAAGGTATATATGTATTGATGTAAATAAGTAGAGCACACACCTTAATAGTGGTTTGCATACTTTTCTTAGTGCTATGAAGCCATTCTTAATGTGCAGCACTATTTAAACACAATGCATTGTAACATGTGACCAAAACAAGCATTGGCAAAGCCAATAGTTCTCACCTTTGGGTCTATTGGCTTTGACAACTGCTTTTGGCCAGGGCATGCTTTAGGGCAATGCTACTGCTGCTGCTGCACTGCGCACTGACCAGGGGAGGGGGCGCTGACCTCAGGGGGAGGCATTGTATTTAGCAATAACTTACGATTCAAAAACACCTTCAGCAGATTTCCTTCTGCATCCAGTTTTCAGGCAGCATTAAAAATGTTAAGATAACGCTTGTGGTTAATGTTCCTGCTAGAGAGAGAGAGATCAGAGTTTTGTCTAGAATCAGTTTTGATTCACCATAAAGTAGCTCAGAGTGTTTGCCTACTGCAAAGAACGCATACCGTGCAGATCACAGATTTGTATTTTATGCAGTTAGCTGAGTGAATTACTGCTTTTGCCACAGAGATCCTTTTTTTACCCCAGTTCAGAAGATACAACCCTAATATAGAACAGTGACTGTTATGAACTGTCATCAAAGAGCTGCATGCAAACTGCATAAAACAGGTTAGGACGTTCAGTTTTTTCCCCCCAGTCTTTCATTATCTATTCCTAATGTTGCTGAAAAGTGTTTGTTTGGATAGATATACATTCTTATTAGTAAAGACAGCCTTTACTAGTGTTTTAAAAGAAATGTAATGTATGTATTTCCTGCCTCCCTGTTCTGCCCCCTGCCCCTCTCGGGGCACAATAGGCTAATGGGAAATCCTTTGTGTGTGAACTGGGCCAATGCCTTTGATGTTCAATTGTGCTAGGTGACAGCTTCGCCCCCCCCCATTAAGCCAGGATGCTCAATCCTGCCAACACCCAGACCCGCTATCATGATGCTGTCTGGGAGGAATACACAAAGGTCCACTGCCAACTACACCTGATCATGTGACCCAGGAACAAGCCGCAGACACCAAATCGTTAGGACAATAAAAAGGCAACTTTCTGAAAGGGACAGCGATGGAGACCCGAAACAGCGGTGGAGGCCACAGGACGCTCTCTCAACAGACACACAAGAAGCCCCCTGGGGGAGGCAACTGAAAGGAGACAGCTGATCTTCCCACCGCACCCCCCCTCTCAAACTGATGGGCGGGGCCACCCGGCACGGCGGAGGAAACTGGGCGGATCACCCCAGTGGTGTGTGCTGGCAATCGCTCCGCGTAGACGGACCTGTAGACAAGTGCACAAAAGATCGTAAAGGCCAGATCCCACGATGCACGGAGCCTGGTAAGGTGCACCGGGGTTGCTCCGGACCATGATAATGGTGGAAGTCTGAGGGGGGCATTCTAGACACTTCAAGTGGACGCGGAAAGCTCTTGCCTGCTGAAGAGGCCTAAACTGGGACAAAGGAGCGTCATCTCCCCCCTCCCAGAGGAAGGAAATAAAATGCGGCCAAAGGGCCCCGTGCCAATAAGCTCAATAAATACGCAGTACACAGGTTGACTCTGGCTGTAGGAGCAACAACACAAGGAACCCAGGAGCCGGAGCAGCCCTCATTGCGGGCAATCATGGCAGCTATCCAGGAGCTCAGAACGACCCTGGAGTCCAAAATAGACAAGGTCACAATTGAAGTGAACCTCCTGAGAACAGACATGAACAAGAATTCCAAAAAAATAGCAATAGCAGAAACAAACATTACTGAACTTCAATTACCTACCAAAAAAATGGAAGAGCGGATACAGCAACTCAAGCATCACCATAAGGTGATGGTGGCAAAGATTTAGGACCAGGAGGGGCGGCCCCAAAGGAACAACATCAGGGTGGTGGGGTGCCTGAGGGGGTGGAGGGCCCTGACGCGGGGCTATTCTTGGAAGACCTAATACTTAACCACCTCCAACCTAAGCGCCTGTCAAACTTTTTTCTGTGGAAAGAGCACACAGAGCACCGATACCACCGCCAAAACCAGGAGCCCGCCCGCGGACCATTATCACGCGAAACCTTAACTTCCAGGACCGCAACGCTATCCTACAGACAACCCGAGCGAGGGGCGACCTGCCCTACAAAAATACGTCAATTCGGTTCTTCCCGGACTTCGCCCTCATGTTCCAACGGCAACAACGCACCTTTGATGAGGTCAAGAGAACATTGCGGACTGAAAACCTCAAATACATGATGCTGTTCCCAGCCAAACTCAGAGTCCTGGACAATGGCAAATCCTGGTATTTTACAGCACCTGAGGAGGTATGGGAATGGTTTGAAGGAGAGCGAAAGATCAACCGGCAACGGTGGCAGGGACCCAATTGGCGGCACAAGGACCGGAATCATGCTCCCCCCCAGGAGAAACCGCCCTGAGGGGACAGAGGCGGACCCTCTCTTGGGAACTGACACCCGGGAGCCGACCAAATGAGGAGGGGGGAGAGGAGGGTACAGAGAAGTCTCATACAATGATGGTACAAGTGGTGATCGCGTCCAAGCTGAGAGGCGAGAGGGGCACCGAGGGACTCAACAGGTAATGGGGACTCGTCGGACGTCCAGAGCAAGACCTTAAAGTAGGGTTTACATCTTAGACAAAACATAAAATGTAGTCTAACTAACTGATGCAAGAGGGCGGGAGGGCTGCTGCACATACACAAGTGGTGAAGCCGCCCTGAGGGGACAGAGGCGGACCCTCTCTTGGGAACTGACACCTGGGATCCGACCAAATGAGGAGGGGGGAGAGGAGGGTACGGAGAAGTCTCATACAATGAGGGGCACCGAGGGACTCAACAGGTAATGGGGACGACAGGCACTCTGCAAATTGGGGAAGTGGGTAGTTCCAAACCTATGGTGCAGGGTAGCAGGGAGGGGGGTATTACAAGGGGGATTATTTCACAAATTTTAAGGTTCTGTTTATTATATGTTGATTATGGTTTCCACACTGTCCCATCACCGCAGGCAAGAAGCACCGGGTGGCAGCTAAGGGGCAGAGGGTGGGGGAGGATGAAGGGATCGGGAACCCAGGCACCAAGCACATGAGAACAGTTAAGACACCACAGTCTATGACCACACTGAGAGTCCTGACATGGAATGTGAATGGCTTAGGGGACACAATTAAGCGGACTATGGTCCTGCAATACTTACGTAGACACTCCCCTGACCTGGTCCTTCTCCAGGAGATGCACCTACGTGGCAACCAAGACCTAGCACTAAATAGATTTGGTTATACTCTCGTAGCTCACGCGGGATACACGTCAATCAATCAATCAATAATAATTTTATTTGATTCAGACCTCAACTGAGGTCAACAAATACAATTACATAAAAAGGAAGATGTTAGATTATATTTTTAAAAACGATTTAAAAAAACTCTTTATAAGAAAAAACAGGTTCTCGTGGTGTGGCGATCCTGGTTAAAAACTCAGTACCCCTGATACAGGGCCGCATCTGGCAGGACCCGCTGGGCAGATTTGTAACACTGACTGGGACATGGAAGGGGCGGAATCTAAACTTATGTTTAACATACATCCCACCCAACTTGCACTCAGAAACATTCCCTGAGCTAAGCAAAACACTACTAGGCATGCCTCCTGGAGTGCTCATACTAGGAGGAGACATGAATGCGGTAGTGTCGCATGATTTAGACAAGACGACAGTGCCTTCTCGAGCAGGGGAGACGGAACCCCTGTGGACATTCGCCAAGGCGATGGGCCTGTCGGACATATGGAGACTGCACAACCCGACCAGTAGACAATTCACACATATCTCCGCTGCACATGGCAGCAGGTCACGTTTGGACTACCTATTCATACACTGTACGCACATGGGACTCTTCCGAGGGGCACAGCACAAAGCAAGAGGTATATCGGATCAGTCACCGCTGGAGGCTCTGCTTCAGGGCCCAACCAGGGACCACACCATGCACCACGTATAGCAGCGTGGCACTTCAAGAATAGAGAGTTTTAAGACAAGTTCAGAGAGCAAACGCAGCAATATTTTGCTGAAAACGCGGGATCGGTTGACTCGCACTGCACCCTATGGAAGTTATACAAAGTGGTAGCCAGGGGATATATAAAAGCAAAGATAGGGGCACTCAAGAAGTAGAGGCCCTCCAGGTGTGAAAAGCTAGAACACGAGATCGAGTTTTAGAACGAAAGTAACAGTGCGGCGAATCAGGGGACCCCGAGCGGAGGCACACAGTACGCCTTAAACAAAGAGAGCTTAGGGATCTGGAGGAAGGGGCAATGCAGCAGCAAGCAATAGCCACACAGAGACAGCTATACGACATAGGGGGCAAGGCTAACAGGCTCATCGCATGGCTAGAAAAGAGGGATAGAGAGCGCAACTGGGTCACAGAAATCCGTATGAAAGACGGCACAATGAGAGGGTCTGGAACAGACATTACAGAGGCCTTTGCATCCTACTATGAGTCACTCTACCAATCAGCGACAGTTAGATCGGAAGACAAGAGTAGGGAGTTGCTTAGAGACATCTCTCTGCCAACTCTTTCAAGAAAAGACAGATACACTTTAGATCGGGACCTGGTGAAGGAGGAAGTGGAGGGGGCCATTCGAGACCTACAGTCCCGGAAGGCGGCCGGCCCGAACTGGCTACCCGCAGAACTTTTTAAATGAGTGGCAACAGGAGTGGCACAACCGATGCTTGATATGTTCCAACCCGCATAGGAGGAGGGTTGCCTACCCAAGGACCTGAGATTAGCCACTATCAAAGTTATTCCAAAGAAAGGCAAGCCCACGGAGCTGTGTAGCTCCTACCAGCCTATCTCCCTACTTAACTTTGAAACCAAGGTTCTGGCAAAGGTGTTAACAAGTTGGCTAATCCCCATAATATCCACCATAAAGCACCCAGATCATTCAGGATTTATATCCCATAGAAGCACCAGACTGAATCTTAGACACCTATATGGTGTAATGCACGCCACAGCGGCAAATCCACATATGCCTGGTGCGCTAATGTCACTGAATGCCCGAATGGCATTTGACAGCATTGAATGGCCCTATCTTAACGCAGTATTGCTCAGATTAGGCTTTGGTCCAAACTTTTGTGCATGGATCCGCCTCCTTTATCAGCGCCCAAAAGTCTGTGTCGATTTCAAGGTCATTCACGTTTCATAGGGGCACACAACAGGTGTGTCCACTCTACCCGATACTATTCGCACTGGCACTAGAACCGTTAGCAGCATGGGTCCGAGGGGACCCCTTAATCTGGGGCATAGATATCGGCGGGTGGGAAGAGCGTATCTCACTGTACGCAGATGACGTACTGCTCTATGCACACAGACTTAAACAAACGTTCCACAGACTCATAAATATACTCTGGCTTTTTGGCACCAACTCCGGTTACCAGATAAACTGGGACAAATCTCTCATCTTCAATCTCGTGGGCGAACTACCACCACTCACAACTGATTGCCCGGCACTGACACAACATGATAAATTCAAATATTTAGGCATATGGATCACAAGGACAGTTGAAGAATTCCTAAGTCTAAACATATATTCCCTACTGGAGAGGCTGCGCGACGACATACTGCACTGGTGACATCTGCCGATCTCCCTCATGGGCAGAGCTGTACTGTTAAAAATGATGGCCCTACCGCGCCTACTTTATACTCGCAGGACACCCCATACAAGATCCCAGACTCCTTCTTCAGAGCCAATGAGGGGAAACAGCGCAACCTTCTGTGGGAAGGTGGCAAGCCATGCATAGCACTGTGCAAACGTCAGTGCAGGGTGTAAAAAAGGACTGTGGGTGTTAGTGGTGTGGTGGTAACTGCGAAGTGGCAAAAAGCACCACACAGACTTTGTGGGGGCGCACCAGAGGGAGAGAACACCAGAGAAGCACACACCAAAAGCGAGCAACACAGTATGAGGGGTTTGGCGAGAGAGTACATGAACAAGACAGAGCAGTGCAGGGGGAGAAGTACACGGACAAGAGAGAGAGAGAGCAACGAGACAGCAGAGGAGAGAAGCACTCAAGGAAACTGCTGGAAAACACATGTACTCAATGTTAAAGCAAAAAGAAACAAGAGAGAGCATCATATAGGAGGGAGAAAAGCAGATGCACAAGAGAGAGCAATACAGAGTGGGGGAAGGAGAGAAGCACATGAGGGAAACATCTAAAAAAACACAGGGAGGCCTCTTGAGCTTGTTCTGTTTCTGTAGCTCAGAAAAGGAGGTCAGTCAGCCTGGGTTTCAAGGGTGCAGGTCCAGTCTTCCTTCTCAGCAAGCAGGGCAGGCTTTAAGCAGCACAACAGCTGGGCATCTTCTGTAGCATCCACCTGTCCAGGAGTGCACTGAAAAGTGGGTCTGAGGGTCCCCTTTTAATGCCTTGAACTCTTTGAAGTGGAAGAAGTTGATAGAGTTTTACCCTACAGATGTGTTTGGAATTTCCTGCCTCCCTGTTCTGCTCCCTGCCCATCTCGGGCAAAATAGGCTAATGGGAAATCCTTTGTGTGTGAACTGGGCCAATGCCTTTGATGTGCAATTGTAGTAGGGGACAGCTTTGCCCTCCCCCCCCATTAACCCAGGACGCTCAATCCTGCCAACACCCAGACCCGCTATCATGATACTTTCTGGGTGGAATACACAAAGGTCCACTGCCAACTGCACCTGGTCATGTGACCCAGGAACCAGCTGCAGACACCAAATCGTTAGGACAATAAAATGGCAACTTTCTGAAAGGAGCCGCGACGGAGACCCGACACAGTGGTGGAGGCCGCAGGACGCTCTCTCAATGGACACACAAGAAGCCCCCTGGGGGAGTCAACTGAAAGGAGACAGCTGATCTTCCCACCGCGCCCCCCCTCTCAAAGTGATGGGTGGGGCCGCCCGGCAGGTCAGACGAGACTGGGCGGATCACCCCAGTGGTGTGTGCTGGCCATCGCTCCGCGTAGACGGACCTGTAGACAAGTGCACACAAGATCGTACAGGCCAGATCCCACGATGCACGGAGCCTGGTAAGGTGCACCGGGGTTACTCCGGACCACAAAAATGGTGGAAGTCTGAGGGGGGGCATTCTAGACACTGCAAGTGGACGCGTAAAGCTCTGGCCTGCTGAAGAGGCCTCAACTGGGACAAAGGAGCGTCATCCCCCCCTCCCAGAGGAAGGAAATAAAAATACGGCCATAGGGCCCCATGCCAATAAGCTCAATAAATACGCAGTACCCAGGGTAACTCTGGCTGAAGGAGCAACAACACAAGGAACCCAGGAGCCGACGGAGCCCTCATTGCGGGCAATCATGGCGGCTATCCAGGAGCTGGGAACGACCCTGGAGTCCAAAATGGACAAGGTCACAATTGAAGTGAACCTCCTGAGAACCGATATGAACAAGAAATCCAAAAAAATAGCAATAGCAGAAACAAACATTACTGAACTTCAATGCACTACCAAGAAAATGGAAGAGCGGATACAGCAACTCACGCATCACCATAAGGTGATGGTGGCAAAGATTGAGGACCAGGAGGGGCGGCCCCAAAGGAACAACATCAGGGTGGTGGGGGTGCCTGAGGGGGTGGAGGGCCCCGACGCGGGCCTATTCTTGGACAACCTCATACTTAACCACCTCCAACCTAAGCGCCTGTCAAACTTTTTTTCTGTGGAAAGAGCACACAGAGCACTGATACCGCCGCCGAAATCAGGAGCCCGCCCGCGGACCATTATCACGCGAAACCTTAACTTCCAGGACCGCAACGCTATCCTACAGACAACCCGAGCGAGGGGCGACCTGCCCTAAAAAAATACGTCAATTCGGTTCTTCCCGGACTTCGCCCTCATGTTCCAACGGCAACAACGCACCTTTGATGAGGTCAAGAGAACATTGCGGACTGAAAACCTCAAATACATGATGCTGTTCCCAGCCAAACTCAGAGTCCTGGACAATGGCAAATCCTGGTATTTTACATCACCTGAGGGGGTATGGGAATGGTTCGAAGGAGAGCAAAAGACCAACCGGCAACGGTGGCAGGGACCCAATTGGCGGCACGAGGACCGGAATCATGCTTCCCCCAGGAGAAACCGCCCTGAGGCGACAGAGGCGGACCCTCTCTTGGGAACTGACACCCGGGAGCCGACCAAATGAGGAGGGGGGAGAGGAGGGTACAGAGAAGTCTCATACAATGATGGTACAAGTGGTGATCGCGTCCAAGCTGAGAGGCGAGAGGGCACCGAGGGACTCAACAGGTAATGGGGACTCGTCGGACGTCCAGAGCAAGACCTTAAAGTAGGGTTTACATCTTAGACAAAACATAAAATGTAGTCTAACTAACTGATGCAAGAGGGCGGGAGGGCTGCTGCACATACACAAGTGGTGAAGCCAGCCATCCCCAAGTTGTAACAATGGTTCTATGTGGGCGACAGGCGCTCTGCAAATTGGGGAAGTGGGTAGTTCTAAACCTACGGTGCAGGGTAGCAGGGAGGGGGGTATTACAAGGGGGACTAGTTCACAAATTTTAAAGTTCTGTTTATTATATGTTGATTATGATTTCCACACTGACCCATCACCGCACAGAAGACGCACCGGGTGGCAGCTAAGGGGCAGAGGGTGGGGAAAGATGAAGGGATTGGGAACCCAGACACCAAGCACCTGACCACAGTTAAGACACCACAGTCTATGACCACACTGAGAGTCCTGACATGGAATGTGAATGGCTTAGGGGCCTAAATTGAGCGGACTATGGTCCTGCAATACTTACGTAGACACTCCCCTGACCTGGTCCTTCTCCAGGAGATGCACCTACCTTGCAACCAATACCTAGCACTAAATAGATTCGGTTATACTCTTGTACTTCACGCGGGATACATGTCAATCATTCAATCAATCAATAATAATTTTATTTGATTCAGACCTCAACTGAGGTCAACAAATACAATTACATAAAAAAGAAGATGTTAGATTATATTTTTAAAAGCGATTTAAAAAAAACTCTTTATAAGTAAAAACAGGTTTCCGGGGTATGGCGATCCTGGTTAAAAATTCAGTACCCCTGATACAGGGACGCATCTGGCAGGACCCGCTGGGCAGATTTGTAACACTGACTGTGACATGGGAGGGGTGGAATCTAAACTTATGTTTAACATACATTCCACCCAACTTGCACGCAGAAACATTCCCTGAGCTAAGCAAAACAGTACTAGGCATGCCTCCTGTAATTCTCATACTAGGAGGAGACATGAATGCGGTAATGTCGCATGATTTAGACAAGACGACAGTGCCTACTCGAGCAGGGGAGACGGAGCCCACAACAGGTGTGTCCACTCTATCCGATACTATTTGCACTGGCACTAGAACCGTTAGCAACATAGGTCCGAGGGGACCCCTTAATCTGGGGCATAGATATCGGCGGGTGGGAAGAGCGTATCTCACTGTACGCAGATGATGTACTGCTCTATGCACACAGACTTAAACAAACGTTCCACAGACTCATAAATATACTCCGGCTTTTTGGCACCTACTCCGGTTACCAGATAAACTGGGACAAATCTCTCATCTTCAATCTCGTGGGCGAACTTCCACCACTCACAACTGATTGCCCGGCACTGACACAACATGATAAATTCAAATATTTAGGCATATGGATCACAAGGACAGTTGAAGAATTCCTAAGCCTAAACATATATTCTCAACTGGAGAGGCTGCGCGACGACATACTGCACTGGTGACGTCTGCCGATCTCCCTCATGGGCAGAGCTGTACTGTTAAAAATGATGGCCCTACTGCGCCTACTTTATGCTCTGCAGAACACCCCATACAAGATCCCAGACTCCTTCTTCGGAGCCAATGAGGGGGAACAACGCAACCTTCTGTGGGAAGGGGGCAAGCCACGCATAGCACTGCGCAAACTTCAGTGCAGGGTGTACGAGTGCGGACTGGCGGTCCCAGACATCCTAAACTATTACCTAGCGGCCCAACTTATCAATGTCAATGGTTGGGTCTTTGCGCCACATACTGAGCCGGCATATAGGGTTGACCAGCAGGCAATTGGAAATGGAGGCTACCTGGCAGCCCTGTACCGCAGGCTAAGGGGGAACCACTACCTGCCGACATGCAGGAGGTCACACGAGCGTGGCAAGTGACTAATAAGCTGCTGGGATGGGACTCGAGACTGACTCAACACACACCAATCTGGGAAAGTGACGCAATGGGTGACGTGGGGCGCCTGCAGGGTTTTCGTAGATGGAGCCTAATTGGCTTGGAGACATATGGTGGGGTGGGAGAATGCTTACATTTAAGGAACTCCAGACAGAATACCAAATGGCTGATGGAGAACAATTCCGTTACCTACAACTAAGACAAGCCCTACGACGCTACATACCAGAAGGGGAAACGCTGCCCAAATACTCCCCACTGGAGGACCGATTGCTGCTTGACCCGATGATAGACAAAGCGACATCCCTCACATACCGGAAGATAATGAACAACCTCCCTGACCCCCTAGGCCCGTTGAGAGCAGCATGGGAGTCTGACTTGGGGCTACTGGAAGATGACGAATGGCAGGAAGCAAACCAGAGCCCCAGGGAGGTTGCCATATGGGCAAGATTTAGAATGATTCAGCTCAGAGTCCTACATAGATCATACACTCCCCAAATGCTCCACTACAAACTAGCTGGGCAGACTCAGATCACTGCGTTCGGAGGTGCGGAGGGACAGGCACCTTTTTCCAAATTATCTGGGAGTGTCCCAAAATTCAACACTACTGGACTAGGGTGGCTGGAGTAATGTCTGAAGTGCTTGGCATACACATACCCCGGACGCCCGCTGCCATCTACTGAGAGTCACGGGTGAATCCAGGTGGCCTTCACACACAAAAACCTGGCTCGCACTGGCCTCAGGGGTGGAAAAGCGCAACTTAGCAAGGTTGCGGGGGGGCACAAGAACCACCAAAGCTCTCTAGATGGAAACAAGACATGGACTGGTGTTGTCTGGCAGAAAAAGCTGTATATCAAAGCAGAGGGTGCCCCAAAAAATGGGATAAAATATGGAATCCCTGGGAAAAGCACAGATCCTAGACGGGCAAAGACATGAACTCAGGGAAGGAACTATACAGCAGCCACACAATGGTATAAATAATGAGCCGACGACCCTTCCCCAATATATGTACTACTGTATCCTTGCCTTGGAGGCTGCCAAGTGTATTGATTTACCGATTCTTGATTATGATGGGCTGTTTATTTGTTCAATAAAAAGAATAAAAAAATAAAAAATTGTGTCTGATATACAGGGGTGCATGGGTGCTGTTTGTGGTGGCCTTGCCTGTGATACAGCTGGTCTTAAAGATAATGAGGCTTGGTGGAGGAGCCAATGTAGTTCCTTTAGCATTAGGGTGATTTGGTTGATATACCAGACTCTATATTACAAAAACAGGAATTTGTTTTCCACTATAACTTGTGTGGATGATCAAACATGTTTTTAAAGAATATTCTTTTTTCATTTACTCTTACTGAGTCTAGTGTGTATGTAAAATTCACAGATGACGACAGCGCAGCAGCTAAAAGAGCATTGGTTTACATGTGGCCCTCTCTTACGATACAATAATTTCATCATAAAATCAAAAAGGCAAAGGGTGCATCATCATCAGTAAGAAGAAACTAGTCTACCATGACAGCAAATTAAGTTTTGAACTTGATCTCACCCAATTATACTTCTTTAAATGTACCTATTAGTATAGCATAAAGAGATACGATCACCCAGTGGCGTAGCAAGAGTGGGGTGCGGCGGGGCGGCCTGCTCTTACCTGTGGCAGTGCGGGGCGGCTGGCGCAGGAATCGCCAGCACCCCCCAGTCCCCTGCTCTTACATGCACCCGCCAGGCAGCAAACACAGGGGCCGCCACAGGCGGCACACCATCTAGCTATGCCACTGCGATCACCTCCATTCATATCTACTTAAATTGAGATTAAAAAAATTGGAGCAGGCAGTAGATGTATTCTGGAAACTAGGAACATGGTCAACTAGGTCAGTTTGGTGAATGATGTGTATTTAAATAGGCAAACAGTGCTTGCTCATCCAGGGATGTAATCAGAGGTCTACAC
Source organism: Calotriton arnoldi (assembly GCA_963921515.1). Classification (NCBI taxonomy): domain Eukaryota; kingdom Metazoa; phylum Chordata; class Amphibia; order Caudata; family Salamandridae; genus Calotriton; species Calotriton arnoldi. Next base: position 354,220 of record CAWUFW010014088.1, read on the forward strand.
AAGGAACCTTCAGCGTAGTCAAGACCGCTGTTACCACTGTCAACATCTCAGCACTTCTGTTTTGCAGAACCCTTGCTGTGTGTTCATCGGAGGAGGGATATCACCACAAATATCCCCTGAATCCTGATTAGCTGCCTCTGATTCTTCAGTGGTGCTATACGATGGTATTTACGACCTTTTCCTGAATTTAAGGATAACCAAGATCACATGGGCATGGGTAACTTAGAAGCTGATTGCCCTCCTCAAACGAATCAGGATGCTCTAGGATAGCTCACGAATAGTACTAGCGATAGTGGTGTTTGAAGGTTGATATGTTTCCATTGGCTGATGACAAAGTCTCAAGCAATCAACATCTGGAAAATGCACAGGACCCCACCCCCATTTCCATTGCTTAAAATTATGTGCAAACTGATCACTCCGAACTGTTTTGAGAGTTCTTGGACCTATGACAGACCCTATTTTTCAACAGATACATATTCTTTTTTTTCCGTTCAAAATATTTTATTGAAGAAATTTTTCATATATATGAAACACAATACAAAAAATAATACCGAACTATAGAATATAGAAAAAACATATTACAATATATAAGAGAAGTACAATTGCAGTACCAACATTGTATAACAATATAAGCATAATATAAATAATAATAAAACAAACATAAAAGGGCTACATTTAAACAAAGATTAATTATTACAAAATGGAAATAAATATCCTAAATTGCAGAACATGTACCAATGTAGGAATCCAAACTAGACCACATACTAGACTTATAAGAAGAGGAGTCCTTATGAGAGTGTGGATAGAAAAACTGCCCGCGTCTCAAAAAAATAATCCACTCCCACCATGCATTAACCGAAAGTGCGGTAGCATCTTTCCAATTACAAGTGATAGATTTGAGTGCAGTGGAAATAAGGAAATCGAATAATTTACAATCCATAGGGGATAAAATGGATTTAAAAAGTGAGGATTTGAGAATTAGAACTTGAAATGATAAAGCTGTTTGGATTTTAAGGATCTGTGTAATAAGATGCCATATTTGTAATAAAAACTGATGTATGATAGGACAGTTGAAAAATAAATGTTGTAGATCACCAATAACAGATTGACAGTGCCAACAATTTGGAGTATCTAGGAGTTTAGCTTTAAATAGCTTATCAGGAGTCGAGAAACATTGAAAAAGTAAATAAATATTAGATTATATAAGGGTGGCCGGGAGATAATTAGCTGTGTTGGAATTCCAGATGTCCTTCCAAGATATGTTAAGTGTATGAAGATTTAAGTGCGTGGACCATTTTTGAGTCACATGTGCAAAGGAGAAATTTGAAGTGGTAAGTTTTTTATATACTTTAGATGCTGTATGTCCTGAACGGCTAAACACAGAAATACAAAATTCAATACCAGAAGACTGAGACATAGAAAGTAGTTGGGGGTAGGCATTAAGAATCATGTTACATAACAATGCATATTTAGGCAACTCAGACAATGGCAGCTTATAAGTGGCTTGAATAACATCAAACGTGTGAAACATATATTGGCAAATATCTGCAACAACGAAAATATCAGCAGCAATCCATAATTTCCAAAAAGAAATATGTTTGTGATATTGGAGTTTAGGATTGAACCAAAGAGAAACTTTTTTAGTGGAAGACAAAGTAATAGAAAATTTACTGTCAAATGATAAAAGGGCAATTTTAGAGAGGACAAGAATAGGAGAACACTTACCAAAAGAGCCATTGGACATGGTAAGAAAAGCAGTTAAAGGGTATGGAGTCAAAATATTTTTTTCCAGGAGAAGCCATTTAGGTGCATTAGAGAGGGAACAGTGTGAAACCATAAGGAACATTGAGCCACAAGGAATGCAAAATGATATTTTTTCAAATCTGGGAGACCAACCCCACCTTCACATTTGGGCAATTGTAGCATCTTAAAACTAATGCGTGCAGGCTTATTATTCCAGAGGAATTTGGTAAATAATTTATATATTTTAGTATAAAAAGTGGACGGGAAGGAGAAGGGCAACATAGACAATAAATATAAAATTTGTGGAGTTATAGACATTTTATTTGCTGCTATGCGTCCCCACCAGTTTAAATGAAGATTAGACCACCTATCAAGTTTCTCTTTGGTATTTGTTAAAAAAGCAGAGCAATTGGTATCAACTGTATCTTTAACTGAACCGGTAAAAATTATACCTAAATATTTGAGTTTGTTTGGAGACTAAATTATATCAGTATTCTCTAACATTGTAGAATTACAAAAGGCATTTAATGGAAAAAATTCTGTCTTATTAGTATTCAGGGAGTAACCAGAAACATCAGCATATTTATGAATAATATCAAGGATAATAGGTATAGAGGTGGAAGGGTCAGAAACATATAACAATACATCGTCAGCATATGCCGAGAGTTTAATGGTAGTAGCTTTCAAAACCACACCTGTATAAGTATCACTATTACGAAGAGAACATAAAAGGGGTTCTATTGCAATAAGAAAAAGTAAAGGAGAGAGAGGACATCCCTGCCGAGTGCCTCTAAACAACCGAAATGAAGTGGAACACAAACCATTAACTAAAATAGAGGCTGAGGGGGCTGAATACAAAGCCTTAGTCATATTAATAAAAAAAGGACCAAAACATAAAGCTTCTAAAGTTTTAAATAAAAATTGCCAATTAACCTTATCAAATGCCTTTTCTGCATCTAAAGCCATTACACCAATAGGTCCACTAGCTTCTTTGGCAAGAGATAAGGTATGACAGAGCAAACGGGTATTATGAGCGGATAATCTACCTTTCATAAAGCCAGTTTGATCAGATTGTATAATTTGGGGTAGTAGGGGTGATAGTCTATTCGCTAGAACTTTTGCATATATCTTACAGTCTTGATTGATGAGAGATATGGGCCGAAAATTGGAGACTAAAGTATGATCTTTATTAGGTTTGGGGAGGACAAATATTGTGGCTTCATTAAAAGATCCTCCCATCATAGAAGTATGCTGAAATTCCGTAAAAGGGAAAGTAAAAAAGGGGATAATTGATCTTGGTAGCATTTATAGAATTCGGCCGGAATTCCATCCGGGCCAGGAGTTTTTGGAATTTAAAGCATTTATTGCTGTAAAAATTTCTTTGATGTCAATAGGGTTCTCTAAAGTAGCTCTATCATTATCAGAAAGCTGAGGCAATCGGCAGGAATGAAGGAATTCACTAACAACAGTATTATTAGGTGTAAGAGGTTCATGATATAGAGAAGAGTAGAAGGAAAGAAACTCCTTCAGTATGTCCTCAAACTCCGTCACCAATGTACCCTTATTCATCTTGATGGCTGGAATTTGAACCCTTTCACGTTTAAGGCGTAGGTAATTAGCTAGCAGACGGCCTGATTTATTAGAATAAAAATAAAAATTTGACTTTTCTTTTGAGATAAGTAAACCTGCTCTTTTATTGAGCATACAATTATATTCGTAACGATATTTCTTAAGTTGGGATTTATATTGTGGGTCTCTAGATGTAATAAAAAGTCGTTCCGCTGCTGCAATCTGTGTCTCCAATTCATTGAGACGGGAATAAAAAAAATTATTTTCGTGTGCCATAATAGAAATTTCAACTCCACGGATATATGCCTTAAAGGCATTCCAATGTATAATTTTAGAGGTGTCACAGGACTTAATATTCGAAAAATAATCAGAAATAGCTGAAGCCATTTTTTTAGCATTGGTGGGGTTAAGAACTATTTCTGAGTTCATTCTCCATCTCTTATTAGAAATTGGAGGGTCGGAAATAGAAAAAGAAAAAGAAATCAAAGCATGGTCAGAAATCGTGATAGGGTGAATAACTGTTTCACTAATCATGTGACACAAATTACGTGAAGATAATAAATAGTCAATTCTAGAAAAAGAAGAGTGAGCATTAGAATAGAAAGTAAAATCTTTGTCCGTAGGGTGTTCCAGTCTCCAAAAACCAACCAATTTGGTAACGGAAAGAAAGGATTTCAAGGCAAAAAAGCCTTGTTAGGCCGGAACTTAAAACCAGAAGATCGGTCCAACAAAGGATCTCTAATAAGATTAAAATCACCACCCATTATAAGGGATGTATTGCCAATTTTGAGTGCTTCATCAGAGACATAGGACCAAAAAGCAGGGTCATCAGAGGTAGGGGCATAAATATTAATCAAATTTAAGGTAAGTTTATCAATAAGAACCTGAGCAGCAACAAATCTACCATCTGCGTCATGGTGATGTGACAGAATTTGTGCACGAGTTTTGTGTGAGAAAAATATAGCTACTCCATTTTTACGTTTTGCAGGCGGGAGATGAAACTATAGACCCTACCCAACCTCCAGACATAGTATGCAATATTTTGTCATTAACATGAGTTTCTTGAACAAAACAAATATCAACGTTAGATTTGTGTAAATATTCTAAAACTTTACGTCTCTTCACTGGATGTCTAAGACCCTTCACATTTAATGAAGCAACAATTAACTTTTGTGGCCTAGACATACTTTCCTAAAGGGAAGAAAAATAACATGACAGAAAAGAGAAAGAAAAATAGTAGCCCATACAAAAAAGACAAAACAAGACAAACAACATGCAACGAGGTCAGTCACCAAGACCTCATACCAATAGAACATTGGAGACGGAGGTGCAAAGCAAGAAAACCACCAATAATGTGCACCTGCAAGGAAAAAGAAGAAAAACCTGCATTAGGGGAGTAGAGAAAAGAATTATTATAGTCAGCCCGCAGAGCCCGAAGGTTGAGAGTCCATGAGAACAGGGTGATGTTGATCCAGAAATCTTATTAAATCTGCAGGAGCTGAGAAAGACTTAGAAATGTCGTTTTTCCAGATGCGCATGACTGCAGGGTCAAAAAGACCATATTTGTAGCCAGCTTCTCGCAGACGGGGACGTAAATCTGAGAATTGACGTCGTATTTGAACAGTCTCTTTTGCAAAGTCCTGATGAATGAAGACTTTATTTCCTTCAATTAGCAGAGAAGGAATCTCTCGGACAGCCTTACGAATAAGAAGGAGATGGTGATGTAGCAGGACTTTAAAAATGATTTGTCATGGCTTGGCTTGATTTGGTTTACGAATTGAAGGTATTCTGTGGGCTTTATCAATCTCAAAGCGCTCTGGGAAGTTAATATTTAGTAATTTAGGGAGAAGATTTTCCAAGAAGAGATGACAACTTTGACCTTCAACTCCTTCAGGAACATTAAAAATGCGTAGATTATACTGTCTATTTCTGTTTTCCAAGTCAAGTAAGGAACGGTGGAGAGAAGCAACCTGAGTAGGAATTGGAGCCATAGCTGTAATGGCTGTAGTATTATCACGAATCCTAATCTCGTTGTCAGCAACTCTCATCGATAAGGAAGCCATATCTCTATGTACATTTTTAATATCTGAGGAAATGGAGTCCGTATTTGTATGGATAGCTTGAATTTCCTCCAATATTTTTGCCAATGAGTCGTCTTGGGAGTCAATAGCTTTGGCTTTAGTAGGGGGAGGTGAGACAGTTTGTTTGCGTCTATTGGGACCCATTTTGGACTCCATACTGGTAAGCAGGGAGCAACCAGTAGTGAAAGGAAAAAATTAATAATACCACAAACAGCAAATGTGGTTTCCTGAGACAGAAAAAGATTTATATGGCTGAAAAAACAGCTCCTGAAGTCATAAAGCAGAGCCACAATAAAGCTTAATAGGAAATAAAAAATGGCAAAATCTCTTTAAACTTATGCAGAAATGAAAGTGGTGGCTAGCAATAGGCAGGAATAATATCCCTTTAAGAAAGGAGAAGGCTTTTGAAGAGAGGAGGTGCCCAGCAAGTAAAGCCCGCCTCCTCTGTGTAGAATCCACAGGGAAAGCCGAGGGAAGCAGGAGCCCTTCCTGAGGAGAAGGTGAAAAAGCCTACCGCTCTGTCCACGGAGGCACCAGACCTCCGAAATTCAGCCCACCGGTTCCTGGGGCATAAAGAGGCAGCTGGGCTGAGGGAGAAGACGTGATGCAGCCCTAATCGTCTTCAAACTTCGTCGTGAGGCAGGTAAAAAGACGGAGCTCAAAGCGCGCCGGCCATCTTGGATCGCGCGCGCTGCCGTCTTCAACAGATACATATTCTGAGGGTCATCTTTCCCTCAAGATTAATGCCATTTCCATAGGTGCTTAAAAAGATCTTGATTCGGTTGCTAGTACACATGCCTTTCCCGCCATGAATGATTGGGCCCGATTCACAAAGGTAAACTCAGACGAAAGTCTACGTTTACGACTTTTGGTATTCACAAAGAGCATTTACTACTCGTAAATGCCCTTTGTGAATACCAAAAGTTGAACTTTAGGACTTTCAGTATTCACAAAGGGCATTTACGAGTAGTAAATGCCCTTTGAGAATACCGAATGTCGTAAAGTTAGACTTTCGTCTCATTTTACCTTTGTGAATCGGGCCCATTCTCTTTTCCATTCATAATTAGCTGCCAGACATAGAGGAGTTGACACCATTAAGCACGGCCTGATTCATCAAGCCTTTATATCCAATTTCTGGATGTGACAGCTGGCGCCATCTCAGTGGACTTCAATTATTGAGTCTTGGTCTGGTGAGAGCTGCCATTTTAGAGAGAAAGACAGTGCTCAGGTGCTCTACATCATGGGTATAAACACAGATGCACAGTGGATGCCCCTCTGAGGTACGAGTCTGAATTATTAAACCATGTGGATGTGTCTGCTTCACCCTGCATGTGACTGACCTTTCTCTCACCAGGCCTGCAACTTCGCCACGCCCTCCCGAGCACAAATCAGATTTGACATCATCTCACATCCCTTCTTCAGGGCCCTGCTATCCTTAAAGCATGACTCAAGCTATCATATGTAATGTGTGAGATGGGCCAACATTGTCTCGCATCATTTTGCGTTAACGTGATTGTGGGATTGCTTTAGTACCCGTGGTGTGGGTCAAGAAAACTCAACCCTTGCTTTGAATCCCTTATGCTTAGGGTTGCCATTCACGGACTTACTTACCCTTGCGCTGCCGATGCGTCACTTTTAAAATGGGAAAAAGTGACGTACCGGTGGCGCAAGGCCTTCATAAATAAGGCCCCCAGAGTCTAGCTATTTTGCGACCGAGTTTTCAGAGTATGAGTATGGGTATTGTTTAGCAGTGATTTCACGTTTTGCCATCATATTTGTAAGATGTTTTGCCAAAACTGTAATACGAGCTCACACCACTTTGCATCCTTGCACACTTTTGCCACACGGATGTTTAGAACTCCTTTCAATTTTGTTTTTGCGTTTTAGGTGCTTTCTTTTCCTTTGGCAATTAGGTCTCTTTTGAGGCCCTCTTTTGCGAGTTTAAAGGCTCTGGTGGCTAGACCTCAATTACAAGGAGAGTTACAAGTGTCAGGTCCTCATTACAAGTTAGGCTGAATAGGTGAAGTATTTACCACACGTGGTAAACACCATTACCCCAGAGTGAGGTATTTGCCACGTCTGGTAAATACCTCCTTTTACGACTTATAAGTTTCGAATGAGCCATAACATGTGGACTTCGAATTTAACACACCAACGCCATCATTACGGAGTGGCCCGCTCTTTTCCAATCCCTGTGCAAACTATTGTTCGCACAGGAACTGGAATTACAAGTTTTGTGGTAGTTACCACTGCCTCGCAAATCTGCCCAGGTACATTTCGGCAGGTGAAACCTGCTGAATTTCCAAGGGGGGAAATGCCCAATAAATGCCAGTACACCCAGATTTTAGTGCGGTTAGCACAAAAAAATCTGCATGTTATGCCACCATTTTAAAAGACACAACTTGTAATAGGCAATCATTACAGAGCCTTTTAAATTCAGGGTGCAATAATAATCGTTTTTCCAGATAGGTCACTTGTAATGAAGGCCAGAGTTCCACATGCTTTGCCCTTTTTATGGGTCTTTTCCCAGTGGCGGCTGGCACGTTCTGAGGGTGGTGAGGCAGGTAGGACAAAAATTAAGTAAGAAAATAATAACACTTACCTTCCTAGCGCGACGTCCTCCTCGATCAGGTCTTCTCTGGACAGGCTCCAGTGCGGGACCCAGGAAACTGCACTAACCAATCCTGGTGCTGCTCTCATGCTGCATGAGAGCCACATCAGGAGTGGAGGGAGTGGCCTCGTTCGGCGCTCCCAAGGACACTGGAGCCCTATGCTTTCTCTAACCCAGCTGTACTAGACAGCTGGGTTAGAGAGGTTTAAAATGCGCATGTCTGGCTGGCCGTCGCAAGACGACCGGCCAAAGAGACATGTGCACTTTAAACTTAAAGTGCCCTACCCATCGCTGCTGTCTGCTGCCATTCAGCAGCGGCCCGACCCCTTCCTGATGCTTGGCTCGGGACGGGGTTATTGAAAAATAGAATGGTAGTTAATGAACTTTTTTTACCATTTTATTTTTCATCTCTGAGGGCAATTTAGTTAGTGGGGCAGCGCTCCTCTGCCTTAATAGAGAAGGCCACCCTGCCTTTTTCCCGGAAACATTTTGGCAGGTTTGAGCTGCCGAAATTCATCAGGGCAAAACTTCGAGAGTCTTGGGATTTACCCCTGCACTTGTAATAGAGGCCACAGAGGTCAAAGTGTGATGAGATAAAAAGCCTGGGCTGGGAGAAGATCAAATACTGTTAGCAAATATTCGTGGCATGTGAAGATTTGCATAGGATCATCCAAAGGGAACAAACATTCAACTGATGGCTGTGGACAGGTAGGTCAGACCATTCAGTAGTGATTACTAACTACTTCCTGGTTACCAAAAACCCCGATTCAGGTTAAGAGACTGGCGACAAACAAACTCTCTTTCAATCACACCAATAACTGGAACATACCGTCTATGATTGTGAATAGGATGAAACTCATCTCGCTCCACTGTCAACTGATAAACTACATTTTTGCCTTTGCAAATAAAAATAAACATAAAGAGCCACATACATGCCCAAAATTCCAATGCTTTTATAACACTAGGATTAAAAGCAAAAGAAAGCCATCAAGCACAATACATAACAATATGACGGTTGAAAAAGTCATTTTGAAACACTCAAGCCTTTTACTTCTTTTACTACTGGGAGATAGATCTTAAAGATTTAGGGGCATATTAGCAAGGCGATTATCGCCACTTTAGCGGGACTTATTCCCGCTAAAGCGGCGATAATATTATCGCCTTATCAACAAGCTGTCGCTAACTGCTGTTAGCGACAGCTTGTAGGCGATAGCGACCGGGTTGGGTGCCGCTTTGCATGCCAGCGATATTTATCGCTAATGGCATGCAAAGTAGGCGTTCCCCACCTAACAGCGACTGGAAACAGTCGCTGAGGTCGCTAACGCCTATCAGCGAGGCAGGGGCGGTGATTAGCGAACCAGCGCTAAACACGTTTAGCGCTGGTTTGCTAACACCTGGTCCCACCCTGACTTAGCCATGTAATCCAATGAGAGGTGGATTACATGGCTAAGTTCCCCTCGCACTATCAGCAAGCAGAACTGGGGAACAGTGTGAATATCGCCTGTTTTCAGGCGATATTCACACTGTTCTCCAAGGTTTCTATCGCTTTGGAGATTAGCATTGCTGATTGCGCGCTAACTCCGCGATAGAAACCGGCGATGCCTGGCGATAATTATCCAAGCGCTAATTGCGCTTTGCGATAATTATCGCCAGGCATTGCTAATATGCCCCTTAGTTGTGATGAATAGATAACAAAGTGAGGTGTTTTAGGATAAAAACCAAGGGGCATATTAGCAAGACCCACGTTAAAATTATCGCCGTTTTAGCGGCAGGAAACTGCCGCTAAAACGGCGATAATGGGCTTGCTAATATGCGTTATAGAATTCCAATAGAAGCCCAGGTTAGATGTGCAGGACATCTAACCTGGGCTTCTATTGAATTCCATAACGCATATTATCAAGCCCATTATCGCCGCTTTAGCGGCAGTTTCCTGCCGCTAAAACGGCGATAATTTTAACGTGGGTCTTGCTAATATGCCCCCAAATGCGTGGTACATAATCTTTGCACACATGCACAACTGCGTTTACAAAGTTTCAATGCCCTAGGGGCTAAGCTGTTTCTGAGATTGTTGAACCATTCCAACAAAGGCATGCACTCACACCACGGCCCAGCGCGCTGTGGAAATTGTGGGAAATAAACAAGCTAAAATTGGATCCAAATATCCTTAGTGGCTTGGAATAAAGGTCACTTTGGAGTCAATAGAGGTGTTTATCTACTGCAAAATTACAAGACATCAAGTTTCCTTTCTGGTTACAAAATTGGCAGCACAAAAACAAAGGAAAACAATATCGCCTCATTTATAGGGGAAGTTACACCCTCGCCCCTAGCATATCTGTGCTTTTCTTGTTGTGTTATCCAAACATCTGTTCAGTCACTTTCAAGCAAGCCACACTCTAAAGAATACTCTTTGTGTAAAGTGGTTCGAATTGCCTGTTTCTTCCATTTTCGCTTCCATTTGTAGGTCTGTTCTTGATACAGATTTGTCTCGCTATCCTCAAGTAATAAAAAATAGTAAATAACTAACACATACATAGGGCTTTGGGTCACCACTCTTCATCCATTGGTCTGTTAAGCTGCCATTCACATTTTGCTTCCACCCACCACAGCATAGAACATAGGGCAGTCAGTGAGTTCACTACAGCCATGATCTGATTGGCTGAATTTTTCCTCATCACAAGGGCATATCTGCCTAAAAATACATGTACTTATTTCAATGCCATGGGTTCTGGGTCAATACTTTACTTTGCCAATTATTTTCTTTCCATTCTTTAACTTTGTTCGTTTTTTTAACATATTTGCTAGATAGATAGATAGATGGATGGATAGATAGATAGATAGATAGATAGATAGATAGATTGATTTTAAATTGATTTTTTTTCCTTTTATGGGAGGGAAACACCCCAACTACTCTACACTTTAAAAAACACCTTAATTTCACTTTTATTTTTATGGTGGGGGAACCCCTAACCCCCTTTATTAATTACCATTATCACCATATACCGTACACACCTCTAAACCCTAAAAATTCCCTTACCACCCTATGCCCTTACCCTGCCCGAAACCCTAAAAATACTCTTAACACCATATGCCCCTACCCACCCCTAAACCCTATAAATTCCCCTATCACCTTGTACCTCTACACATCCCAAATCCCTAAAAACACCCTTACAACCCAATACACACACACACCTATAAACCCTAAAAGCAGCCTTCTAACTTAATGCCCCTACCCACCCCTAAACCCTCAAATATATACACACACACATATGTACATACAGGCACACAAGAACACACACAACATGCACACGCACACACATACACACTTCACAGTTCATCTTGGTAGGCGAAATAAAGGTGAGAAAGGAGCAGAAAGAGGCAAAATAAAGGTCAGAAATTAGAAGAAAGAGGCAGAATAAAGGCCAGCAATGAGCAGAAAGAGGCAAGATAAAGGTGCGAAACGAGCAGAAAGAGTCAAAAATAAAGGTGAGAAATGAGCAGAAAGAGGCAGAATAAAGGTCAGAAGGGTGCAGAAAGAGGCAGAATAAAGGTCAGAAACTAGCAGAAAGAGGCAATATAAAGGTGAGGAACGGGCAGAAAGAGGCAAAATAACAGTCAGCAACGAGCAGAAAGAAGCAAAATAAAGGTGAGAAAGAAGCTGAAAGAGGCAGAATAAAGGTCAGAAACGAGCAGCAAGAGGCAAAATAAAGGTGAGAAAGGAGCAGAAAGAGACAAAATAAAGGTGAGAAACAAGCAGAAAGAGGCAAATTAGATGTCAGAAACCAGCAGCAAAAGGCAAATTAAAGGTGAGAAACGAGCAGAAAAATGCAAAATAAAGGTCAGAAACGAGCAGGAAGAGGCAAAATAGAGGTGAGAACCAGCAGCAAGAGGCGAAATAAAGTTGAGAAATTAGCCAAATGAGTCAAAATAAAGGTCAGCAACATGCGGAAAGAGGCAAAATAAAGGAGAGAAACATGCAGAAAAAGGCAGAATAAAGGTAAAAAATGAGTAGGAAGACGCAAAATAGAGGTCAGATACGAGCAGCAAGAGGCAGAATAAAGGTCAGAAATGAGTGAAAGTGGCAGAATAAAGGCATGAAAAGAGCAGAAAGAGGCATAATTAAGGTCAGGCATGAGAGAAAAGAGGCAAAATAGAGGTCAGAAACCAGCAGCAAGAGGCAGAATAAAGGTCAGAAATGAGTGAAAGTGGCAGAATAAAGGTCAGAAAAGAGCAGAAAGAGGCATAATAAAGGTCAGGCATGAGAGAAAAGAGGCAAAATAGATGTCAAAAACCAGCAGCAAAAGACAAATTAAAGGTGAGAAACGAGCAGAAAAAGGCAAAATAAAGGTGAGAAATAGGCAGAAATAGGCAGAATAAAGTGCAGAAGAGAGCAGAAAGAGGAGGAATAAAGGTCAGAAACAAGAAGAAAGAGGCAGAATAAAGGTGAGAAACGAGCAGAAAGAGGCAAAATAAAGGTGAGAAACAAGCAGAAAGAAGCAAAATAGAGGTGAGAACCATCAGCAAGAGGCAAAAAAAGATGAGAAATGAGCCACATGAGTCAAAATAAAGGTCAGCAACATGCGGGAAGAGGCAAAAGAATGGAGAGAAACGTGCAGAAAGAGGCAGAATTAAGGTCAGAAACGAGCAGGAAGAGGCAAAATAGAGGTCAGATATGAGCAGCAAGAGGCAGAATAAAAGTCAGAAATGAGTGAAAGTGGCAGAATAAAGTTCAGAAAAGAGCAGAAAGAGGCATAATAAAGGTCAGGCACAAGAGAAAAGAGGCAAAATAGGTGTCAGAAACCAGCAGCAAAAGGCAAATTAAAGGTGAGAAATGAGCAGAGAAAGGCAAAATAAAGATCAGCAATGAGCAGAAAGAGGCAAAATAAAGGTGAGAAATGAGCAGAAATAGGCAGAATAAAGTGCAAAAGGGAGCAGAAAGAGGAAGAATAAAGGTGAGAAACAAGCAGATAGAGGCAGAATAAAGGTGAGAAACAAGCAGAAAGAGTCAAAATAGATGTGAAAACCAGCAGCAAGAGGCAAAATAAAGATAAGAAATGAGCCAAATGAGTCAAAATAAAGGTCAGCAACATGGGGGAAGAGGCAAAATAAAGGAGAGAAACGTGCAGAAAGAGGCAGAATAAAGTTCAGAAACGAGCAGGAAGAGGCAAAATAGAGGTCAAATACGAGCAGCAAGAGGCAAATTAGATGTCAGAAACCAGCAGCAAAAGGCAAATTAAAGGTGAGAAACGAGCAGAAAAAGGCAAAATAAAGGTCAGAAACGAGCAGGAAGAGGCAAAATAGAGGTGAGAACCAGCAGCAAGAGGCGAAATAAAGTTGAGAAATTAGCCAAATGAGTCAAAATAAAGGTCAGCAACATGCGGAAAGAGGCAAAATAAAGGAGAGAAACATGCAGAAAGAGGCAGAATAAAGGTAAAAAATGAGCAGGAAGACGCAAAATAGAGGTCAGATACGAGCAGCAAGAGGCAGAATAAAGGTCAGAAATGAGTGAAAGTGGCAGAATAAAGGCCAGAAAAGAGCAGAAAGAGGCATAATTAAGGTCAGGCATGAGAGAAAAGAGGCAAAATAGAGGTCAGAAACCAGCAGCAAGAGGCAGAATAAAGGTCAGAAATGAGTGAAAGTGGCAGAATAAAGGTCAGAAAAGAGCAGAAAGAGGCATAATAAAGGTCAGGCATGAGAGAAAAGAGGCAAAATAGATGTCAGAAACCAGCAGCAAAAGGCAAATTAAAGGTGAGAAACGAGCAGAAAAAGGCAAAATAAAGGTCAGCAATGAGCAGAAAGAGGCAAAATAAAGGTGAGAAATGAGCAGAAATAGGCAGAATAAAGTGCAGAAGAGAGCAGAAAGAGGAGGAATAAAGGTTAGAAACAAGAACAAAGAGGCAGAATAAAGGTGAGAAACGAGCAGAAAGAGGCAAAATAAAGGTGAGAAACAAGCAGAAAGAAGCAAAATAGAGGATAGAACCATCAGCAAGAGGCAAAAAAAGATGAGAAATGAGCGACATGAGTCAAAATAAAGGTCAGCAACATGCGGGAAGAGGCAAAAGAATGGAGAGAAACGTGCAGAAAGAGGCAGAATAAAGGTCAGAAACGAGCAGGAAGAGGCAAAATAGAGGTCAGATATGAGCAGCAAGAGGCAGAATAAAAGTCAGAAATGAGTGAAAGTGGCAGAATAAAGTTCAGAAAAGAGCAGAAAGAGGCATAATAAAGGTCAGGCACAAGAGAAAAGAGGCAAAATAGGTGTCAGAAACCAGCAGCAAAAGGCAAATTAAAGTCTGAGAAATGAGCAGAGAAAGGCAATATAAAGATCAGCAATGAGCAGAAAGAGGCAAAATAAAGGTGAGAAATGAGCAGAAATAGGCAGAATAAAGTGCAAAAGGGAGCAGAAAGAGGAAGAATAAAGGTCAGAAACAAGCAGATAGAGGCAGAATAAAGGTGAGAAACAAGCAGAAAGAGTCAAAATAGATGTGAAAACCAGCAGCAAGAGGCAAAATAAAGATAAGAAATGAGCCAAATGAGTCAAAATAAAGGTCAGCAACATGGGAGAAGAGGCAAAATAAAGGAGAGAAACGTGCAGAAAGAGGCAGAATCAAGTTTAGAAACGAGCAGGAAGAGGCAAAATAGAGGTCAAATACGAGCAGCAAGAGGCAAAATAAAGGTCAGAAATGAGTGAAAGTGGCAGAATAAAGTTCAGAAAAGAGCAGAAAGGGGCATAATAAAGGTCAGGCACTAGAGAAAAGAGGCAAAATAGAGGTCAGAAACCAGCAGCAGGAGGCAGAATAAAGGTCAGAAATGAGCAGAAAGAGGCAAAATAAAGGTCAGGAGCAAGCAGAAAGAGGCAAAATTATGGGCAAAATGAGCAGAAAGAGGCAAAATAGAGGTCATAAACGAGCACCAAGAGGCAAAAGAAAGGTGAGGAGTGAGCAGAAAGAGGTAAAATAAAGGGCAGAACGAGCCGAAAGTGGAAAAATAGAGGGCAGGAGTGAGCAGACAAGAGGCAGAAAAACAAGCAGAAAATGAGCAGAGGAAGCACAAAACCGAAGGCAGCAAAGGGTAGAGGACTAGAGGCAATCTGAACAGGAGGACTGTCAGGGGGAGATTGCTTGAGGATCTGCTCCAGTGTGCCCCCTACTTTATTCACTGCCTACTCACTTACTGACCCACTCATACACATCCACCCACTGACGGACCCACTCAGAGACTCACGCACCCACTGATGGAGACACTCAGACACTCATGCACCCACTCACAGATCTATTCAAGCACTCATTCACTCACTCACAGACCCACTGAGAGATGCACAAACACTCACAGACCCACTCAGACATTCACGCATCCACTCACAGATACACTCACGCACCACTCACAGAGCCACTCAGAGACTCTTGTACTTTCTCACATACTCACTCAGACACTTATCCACCCACTCACAGACCCACTCAAACTCTCATATTCTCATTCGCAGACCCACTCAGAGACTCATGCACCCACTCACAGATCCACTCAGAGACTCATACACCCACTGATTGACCTACTCAGACACTCACGCACCCACTCACTCACCCACTCAGAGACTCATCTATTCACTCATAGACCTTCAAAGACACTCATGCACCCACTCACAGACCCAGTCAGAAACTCATGCACTGACTCACAGACCCACTCAGACACTAATGCACCCACTCACAGACCCACTAAGACACTCATGCATCCAGTCACAGAGCCACTCAGACACTCATGCACCCACTCATAGACCTACACAGGCACTCCTTCACCCACTTACACAGCCATGAACACACCCATACAGTCACTCATGCACCCACTCACAGACCGATACAGTCACTCACACACCAACAACCCACTCACACACCGACTCAGAGACCCATACAGCCACTCACACAAACACTCACCTAACTATATAGCCACTCATGCACCCATTCTTAAAGGTTACAGGTTATAGTTAAGAAATAAAAAAAATTAAAAACAATCAAATTCACTGGAAAAACCAAAGGTTACAGGAACGTTATATTTAGGAAATAAAATTTAAAAAACATAGAAATTCACCCAAAAAACACAAAGGTTACAAGTATGTTATAATTAGGAAATAGAATTTAATAAACCTTAGGTTACAGGGACTTTATAGTTAGACTCAGATTTCACTCGCACAAACAAGTAAAATTCAGCAGTTATAGTTACCTGAGCTAACTAGAACTTACGCCCCCACAATGCACTACTTATGACCTCACATATTACATCATTCATGACATGGTCAGTGACATCACTGATGACATCTCAGATAACATCACTTATAATATCATCCAAAGAACTACTCAAACACCCACTCACACCCCCATATAACCTCTCATACACCCACTCATATACCCACACAACTACTCACATACCCATTCACAGACCCATACAACTACTGACACACACACTCACTCACCCATACAGCCACTCACACAACCACTGGCTCACCCATATAGCCACTCACACAGCCACTCACAGACACATACAGCCACTCACACACCCACAAAACCAAACCCACTCACAGAACCTTGCAGACGCTCACAATCTCCCTCATACACCCATACAACCACTCACATACCCATTCACACGACCACACAGCCACTCACACAAGCACTCACGCACCCATAGAGCATTCACATGACTACTCACTCACCCATATAGGTACTAACTGAGCTACCCACTTACCCATACAGCCACTCACACATCCATTCACTCATCCACAAACCACTTACATACCCATTCACACATCAATTCAATCATTCATTTGCCCACTTACTCATCTAAACAGCCACTCACACAAATACTTACTGTGCAAAACAGCCACTCACACACCCACTCACTTACCCATACACCCAGTCAAATAGCCACTCACTTACCCATATATACACTAACACACCCAGTCACTCACCCATATAGCCACTCACAAATGCACTAATCCACCCATAGAGCCACTCACACAGCCACCACAGTCGCTGATACAGCCACTCACACACACACTAACCCACCCATACAGTCACTCACACAGTCACTCACTCACCCATACAACTACTCACATACCCACTTATTCACCCATACAGCCACTCACACACCCACTCACACACCCATACAGCCACTCAGACACCCACTCCCATACTAATACAGTCACAGGGCCACTCAGATGAATAATGTATTAGAAACAGTATCACTCATTAGTAGTACAACAAGAATAGTAATTTAACTTATACAGTAGCTTAGTATATATCTTTAACTCTCAGAAACCTTTACGAAACACTTACACTCACTGGATGATGTCATCAGTGATATAATCAGTGATGTCATTGAGATATCAGCAATGATGTTATCAGTGATGTCACTGACCGTGTCATGAGTGATGTAATGTGTGAGGTCAAAAGCAGTGCATTGTGGGGCATAGGTTGAAGTTAGCTCATGTAACTATAATTGCTGAATTTCATTGGTTTTGTACAGTGAAAGCTGAGTCTAACTATAATGTCCCTATAATATATATATATATATATATATTCACTGAAAAAACAAAGGTTACAGGGATGTTATAGTTAGGAAATGGAATTTAAAAACTTAGAAATTCACTGAGAAAACCAAAGCTTACAGAGTCATTATAGTTAGGCTCAAGTTTCACTCATACAAAACCAGTGAAATTCAGCAGTTATAGTTAGCTGAGCTAACTATAACTTGCGCCCCCACAATGGACAGCTTATGACCTTCCATATTACATCACTTATGACATCGTCAGAGACATCACTGATGATATCTCAAATGACATCACCGATGCCATCATCCAGCAACTGTGAGTGTTTTTTAAAAGTTTAAGAGTGTTAAATATATATACCAAGGTGTATTGGTGAATCAGTAGGTGTATGAGTGCCTGTATGGATGATTCAGTAGGTGCGTGACTGACTGACTGTATAAGTGACTGATTAGGTGTCTCAGTGAATGTATGGGTGAGTGACTGGTTATGTGAATGTCTGTATCAGTCTGTCAGTTGGTGTCTAAATGGCTGTATGAATGGGTACGTGAGTAGCTGTATGGGTGAGTGATTGGTTGTCTGAGTGCTTGTATGGGTGTCTGAGTGTCAGTGTGGGTGGGTGAAGGGGGTATAACTGTCTGCATGGATGAGTGAGTGGGTGAGTCAGTGGCTGTATGGGTTAGTGAGTATATGTGTGAGGGGCTGTATGGGTGAGTGAGTGTGTGTCTGGCTGTGTGGGTGAGCAAGTGGATATGTCAGTGGAATATGGGTGAGTAACTGGGTGTGTGAAAGGCAGTATAGGTGAGTGATGGGGTATATGAGAGACTGTATGGGTAAGTGAGTGAATGTGAGAATGGCTGTATGGGTGAGTGTGCGCGTGTGTGACATACTGTATGAGTGAGTGAGAATGTGTTAGTATCTGTATGAGTAAGTGAGTGAGTGTGTTTATAACTGTATGTATAAGTGGCTGTGTCATTGGCTGTATGGGTAAGTGAGTAGGTGTGTGAGTAGCTCTCTGGGTGACTGAATCAGTGTGTGATTGGCTGTATGGGTGTATGAGTGGATATGTCAGTGGCTGTATTAGTAAGTGAGTGGGTGTATGAGTGGCTGTATGGGTGAGTGAGTAGATGTGTGTGTAGATCTATGGATCAGTGAGTAGGTGTGCAAGTGCTGGTATGGATCTGTGAATGGGTTTGTGAATGGTTGTGTGAGAGTTGGTGTATGAAAGATTCTATGGAGGAGTGAGGAGGTGCGTTAGTGATTCTGTGGATGATGTCATCAGTGATGTCATTTGAGATGTCATCAGTGATGTCACCGACCATGTCATGAGTGATGTAATACGTAAGGTCATAAGCAGTGCATTAGGGGGCGCAAGTTATATTTAGCTCAGCTATTTATAACTGCTGAATTTCACTTGTTGCGTACGAGTGAAACTTGAGCCTAACTATAACGTCCCTGTAACCTTTGGTTTTACCAATTAATTTCTAAGGTTTTTTTTATCCCATTTCCTAACTATTCTGTCCCTGTAACCATTGTTTTTTTCAGTGAATTTCAATGTTTTTCTAAGTAGTAATCATGTTTGCAGAGTGGTGGAGAAAGGGGGCGGGCCTCCGACCAGCTCTCAGGAATCCTGCTGTGTAGGACTTACAGGAAGTACCAGGAGGTCCCTTCTTGGCCCCCAAGGTCCCTCAGGAGTAAAGCGGACTTCATCCCCAACCAGAAGTGCGCCAGGAGCCACTTTGCAGAGTGATGGAGAAAGGGGCGTGGCCTCCGAAGACCTCTTAGAAATCCCACTGTGTGAGACTTACTGGAGGTAACAGGTAGGTAGTTGGCCCCCGAAGACGTCCTCGCGGGCCAACTACCCCTCCTGCTACCTCCAGTAAGTCCCACACAGTGGGATTGCTGAGAGGTTTTCGGTGGCCACGTCCCCTTTCTCCACCACTCGGCAAACTTGTCTCCTGGCGCACTAATAGTTGGGGGATGAAGTCCCCTTTGCTCTTGAGAATCCTTGGGGGCTAACTACCCCTCCTGTTACCTCCAGTAGGTCCCACACAGCGGGATTGCTAAGAGGTTGTCAGAGGCCATGCCCCCTTTCTCCTTCACTCTGCAAATGCACCTCCTGGCACACTACTGGTTGGGGGAAAAGTCCACTTTAGACCTGAGGCTCTCAAGAGCAAAGTGTAATTCATTCCCCAATCAGCAGTGTGCCAAGAGGTGCGTTTACAGACTAGTGGAGAAAGGGGGCGTGGCCTCCAAAGAGCTCTCAGCAATCCCGCTGTGTGGACTTACTGGAGGTAGCAGGAGGACTTGTTGGCCCCCAAGGACCCTCTGGACCCCAGGGGACTTAATCTCCCAACCGGCAGTGCACCAGGAGGCGCGTTTGTAGAGTGGTGTTGAATGGTACGTGGCATCCAGCAACTTGGCGCTGGTATATTTTTTTATTTCTTTTTTTAAGGGAGGGGGCTGTGTGACCCCACTTCCCTGGTCCATTTTAGGCCCTGGCCATTTTCGGCCCACTCCTTAGGGTCAGGTCTTTTTTCAATGGGTGAGGGGGGCCACGCGACCTCCCTCCCAGGTGGATTTCATCTCATGGATCCCATCCCCGGGGCATTGCCATTTCATTTCTTTTATTAAAAAATAAGGGGTGGTGGGAAGCGCAGCCCTCCTCCCAGGCCTATTTTGACCCCGGGGACCCCATCCCCCAAGGCTTGCCCTCTGTTTTTGGTGCCCTGGTCCCACCCAGGGCACCCATTGACATTTGTTAGGGACTGAAGGGAGAGCCTCAAGGCCCCCGTGGTCCCTGCCGGCGCCCCACGTCCTGCGGGAGCCGGCATTGATTTCACAGACAGGGAGCTGCTGGAAAGGCAGCCCCCTGTCTGTGAAACCAATTCTGTTCCTCTTTCAGCAAGTGAGAGCATTTGTCATGCTCTCGCTTGCTAAAAGCGGAGCAGTGTTTGCTCTGGCTTGGAAGGAATGGTAAAGTCCCCGACAAGCCACAGCAAACAAGCTATGTCCTGGGGGAGGGCACCCCAGGACATAGTGGAGCAGGCCCTGGAGGGTGGCGTTCCCTAGGGCCATTATTGGCTCTTGGAGGAAGGCTGCACGGTCCCCTTCCACCATTGATTTAAACTCTGGGGCCATGGTCCCTAGGGCCGGGGATCCGTGACTGACCCCCTTCATTGTTTGCATGTTGCCCTGGGGGGTGGCAGTCCCTGAGGCATGTGGGGGAGGCTTTAGGGCTTCCCAGGCATTATTTATTACACAAATCTGTGCCCCAGAGAGGTGGGAGTCCCGGGGGCTGCGAGGGAGCCCTAAGGCCTACCCCACATTATTTTTGATTTAAATCTGTGCCCCGGGGAGGTGGGGATACCCGGGGCTAAGGGGGGCGCATATGCCGCCCGCATTCAATAATAATTTGCCCTGGGGAGGTGGCAGTCCCCAGGGCACAGGGTTGCCTAGGGAAACCCCATATAATTTTCAAAATGCTCTGGGGTGTTGGCGGTCCCCTGGGCTTTGATGGTCCAAGGAGGGGGACCTCATGCACCCCCCTCCTAAGTATTATTGCCCCCCTCTTAAGTGTTATATACTGGCCCCTTGGACCTGGCCTACTTGGGGGCCAATTTCAAATGAAACACAGGAGCTCACGCTTCATCTTTTAAAAATTTTGATGGGAGTCATGGATCCAGCATGACTCCTGCCGAAAATGTCCCAAAAATTATTTTTGGCCCTGGGAGGGTGGGGCCCTGTGCGACCCCCCCCCCCCCCCCCCCACAAGAGGCCTAGGGGGTCAGGGTATTTCTACCTTGCCCCCTTTTCTTTAAAAAAAATCTTTTTTCTGTAACTCAGTCACAAGATGACCACCAACACTTCCTCGTTTCAACCAATCAGATCTCAGCACGTGATCGGGAGGTGCCACGGATCCACTACGTCCCTACATATACAGCTGGAAATGTCTTTAAATTTCTCCGCAACTACTGAACAGATTCACACCAAATCACAAAAAGGCACTTCCTTGGCCCAAGATCTACCTTCCTGCCAAATTTGGTGTAATTCAGTTCAGCAGTTCAAGCTGTAGTCATGTCTAAATATCCTATGGGAATTATCATGGGGAAAACGCGCTTTTAAGCACCCCCTGGTTCTCGCCCCCCGCTTGTCGGATCACCCCAAACTTTCAAGACAGCAGCTGAAGTGAGCGTCATATCAGTTTTGAAAATGTTGTGAAGATTCGTCACACGGCACCAAAGTTATTAGCTTCCTATGGAAGCTAGGTCCTAACTATATAACTATAACTACCTACTGGCGAATAATATGTGTATATATATATATATATATATATATATATATATATATATATATATATATATATATATATATATAATATACAAAAAGAGTTGCCTCTAGGTGGGATGCACTCCCAGGTGGAAATTACACCAAAGCAAGGGCACACGCCATGAACAAAGTCCTTTTCTGGTTTCCTGCCAGACGCGTTTCGGGCCAACGCCCTCTTCAGTGGCAGACCATGTGACGTGCCGGCGTGCGGTAACCACCAGTAAATCCCCGTAATAATTATGCTCAGGTGAACCACCTGAAGCAATGCTTTCTGGGACTGGTGGTTCAGTAAGACCCAAGTGGGTCGCCGCCGGCACTCACATTCAAAAATGTCTTTAAAAGGATTGCCGATGTTCGCGCCGGCACCCCTGCATATAACAGGCACCTCCTGTTCCACAGTTAGCTGCCCCAATAAAGCAGCCGCGGACCCGCAAGAGTTTCGCGGTGGTGCAATCCTGTGACCAGGCAGGCCGCTGTACAAAATACAAAAAGAGTTGCCTCTAGGTGGGATGCACTCCCAGGTGGAAATTACGCCAAAGCAAGGGCACACGCCATGAACAAAGTCCTTTTCTGGTTTCCTGCCAGACGCGTTTCGGGCCAACGCCCTCTTCAGTGGCAGACCATGTGACGTGCCGGCGTGCGGCAACCACCAGTAAATCCCCGTAATAATTATGCTCAGGTGAACCACCTGAAGTAATGCTTTCTGGGACTGGTGGTTCAGTAAGACCCAAGTGGGTTGCCGCCGGCACTCACATTAAAAAATGTCTTTAAAAGGATTGCCGATGTTCGCGCCGGCACCCCTGCATATAACAGGCACCTCCTGTTCCACAGTTAGCTGCCCCAATAAAGCAGCCGCGGACCCGCAAGTGTTTCGCGGTGGTGCAATCCCGCTACCAGGCAGGCCGCTGTACAAAATACAAAAAGAGTTGCCTCTAGGTGGGATGCACTCCCAGGTGGAAATTACGCCAAAGCAAGGGCACACGCCATGAACAAAGTCCTTTTCTGGTTTCCTGCCAGACGCGTTTCGGGCCAACGCCCTCTTCAGTGGCAGACCATGTGACGTGCCGGCGTGCGGCAACCACCAGTAAATCCCCGTAATAATTATGCTCAGGTGAACCACCTGAAGCAATGCTTTCTGGGACTGGTGGTTCAGTAAGACCCAAGTGGGTCGCCGCCGGCACTCACGTCTGGCAGGAAATCAGAAAAGGACTTTGTTCATGGTGTGTGCCCTTGCTTTGGCGTAATTTCCACCTGGGAGTGCATCCCACCTAGAGGCAACTCTTTTTGTATTTTGTACAGCGGCCTGCCTGGTCGCGGGATTGCACCACCGCGAAACACTTGCGGGTCCGCGGCTGCGTTATTGGGGCAGCTAACTGTGGAACAGGAGGTGCCTGTTATATGCATAACAGTAATAAATCTTAGATTCGAAATTCTCCTGCCAGATTTATTACTGAGGCCGACTGAGGCCCTGCGATATCCTAATTGCTTCCAGAGGAATAGCCTGGAACACCGACTTGACTGAGGGATCGCTTTTTCAATTTTGACGAGAGAGGTCACATTGCACCTAGGCTACATTGCACCCATTATACCTGTGGAGTGCGATTATTCTCAACGTATCCCTTTAACTTCAAAGAAAAGATACTCGCCTACTGAGCCCTGACGAAGTTCTCATCATGAGAACGAAACGCGTTGTCTGACCGTAAAATCACCAATTCTGTGAGAACTAACTGATTGAAAATAAAGATTCATTTGAAAAACTAAATACTGGCTTCTTGGACTTCATCACCTGACGCACGCCCAACCCCTCTAAAAACACAGATTGATTTAGTACTGTGTAAACAGGCCCACCAAACGTGCTTTAGTGAGAGTTCTTTATTTACGGCAGAGACCAACAGCATAACGCCACGAGCTTCCACGAGCCGTAATCATATGCAGATAAAGATGGAGTCTTGTTTGTTTTTAAAAACATGATTCCAAACAGTGAAGAAGGACCAAGGTGCCCATGCATTACAATGTTTAAAGGGGTAGCGCAACCATTTATAAAACGTTTTTATGAAGTCTGTTACACAAAGACAGTGAATATTCCATTGGTTTTTGCGCTGTTCAATCCTTTCAAATTCTAACAGCTTCACATTCTCCTTTTCGGCACTGTCTTTATTTATTGTGCATATGTCGCACTGTGATCAGGACCACAACATCCATAATGCATTGCTCTGGCTTTCTTTTCGTTTCCCCAATCCTTCACTGTTTTTAGTTACATTAATTTCTCCAATCTGCTTCTTAAATGCCTTTAGAGGATCAAATTCCATACATGGCTAAAGCATTTGGCTTCAGTCTAATGACACGACAAAAGTCTTCCTTTTGGTGAAGGTGGACGATCATCCACCTTTCTCCCTACTGGCCTAGCCCTAGTATGTACCAGTTTGACCTTGGGATTTGCTGACTGCAGAACGCAAGGGACAGAGTCGGGATCCACATTCAGAATTTGCCAGTTTTTTCTGATAATATTTCATACTTGAGTTGCCAGAGTATCATAAACCATACAATTCAGGGGTGTACATAGAGTACTTCTCCAGAAGTGCAATTCTAGGTGTATTCAGGGCTCTCACAATACGTCTAAAATAAGCTCATTGGACAAGGCGAACTTGTAAGCCCTCACGTTGTTTTAAAATGTGGTTGCCTCTGTTCAGTTGTGCCTATCAAGAGATTATCCCTCAGTGCTCTTGGATGGAAAGTGGTATGGCGCAGTAGAGTGCTTCTGTCTGTTGGCTTCTGGTGCACTGATGTTACTAATTGTGCATCTCTGGCCTCAGGCTCCAGGTCTAAATAAGTGATACAGTGAGGGCTGATATTCCAAGTGAAGTGTAGGTGTGTTTCAAGATCATTCAGCCAGCCCACAAATGCATTCAGTTCAGCTTTTGTTCCCGTCCAAATACACTTCACATCATCGATGTATTGTCTCCATAGAGTTAGCAGTGATCCATGTGTGTGTGAGTCCTTGAATATATAATGACGCTCAAACATGCCCACGTAGACCTAGACTGGGAGCAAAAGCTGAATTACCCCCAGGTCCCTCCTGTCCTCGTCCCCTTCATTAACAAAGTGAGATAACGTATCTCATCAACAGAAAAAAAGGAACAAAGGAATGCTGGCCCTACCCCACTCCCTCCCTCTGGGAGTACATAAGCGTACCTGTCCCAGCATTCCTCCTGTTCTTTTTTTTCTGTCTACTGACAGAAGGGGATGATACAGGAGTGTGGACGCTCCTGTGGATTACTTGCATTCTTCGCTTCTGGGTAGTGTGGACGTGCTGGCACGGCTTACGCTCCCTCCCTGGTAGGCTTGAGGGGAATTGGAGTTTTCCTCAGGCGGTTTTCATCGCTGGGGTCATAGTCTGAGCCTCCTGTGTTGCCGGGCTCGTCGGGAGGCATGTCGTTTCTTTCCCAGGAAGATGGTGGTGACTACAGGTCCTCTTCCGGGTCGTGTTGCTTGACTTCCCGGTGCCGGGCAGGACCAGAAGTCAGGCGCTGCTGTGCCAGTCTCCTATGCGGAGGGCATTTAGGAGCCGGCCTTAGGTAAGTCTGCACAGCGGATTGCTTTGTTGTTGTTTTCTGGCCTCATTTGTATTCAAGTAGCCTGCGACCACTCACCCCGATTGCACCTTCATTAAACTGATCAGAGGTGAAAAAGCAGGGTCGGACCTGGTTAATACCTGGATGGGAGACTGTCTGGAAATACCAGGGGCTGAAAATCATTCTGTCTGGATACAGTACTTTGAGTCTTTCGTGTGGGTTCTTGAGGTTCTCCCTCTGAGTTTCCAGTGCACAGGATCTTCTCGATTGCTACTGGATGTTGACACTTTTGCTGGTTCTGGTCTGTGTCTTTGCCTTCCTGGTGGTAGTGCTTGTCTGGGACTTTGTCACCTGTGGTTCCTGGCTCTCATCTATCATGGGCAAGCATACTCGTAAGAGCTGCCATAGGGAGTGCTCCTCCTCTTCGTCTCCTTCTCCGTCCAGGTCTAATCGCCGCCGGGAGGGGAATGATGCCAGAATCAAATATTTGATCAAGGAGACTCTGCGTGAGATGGGGGTGGGGGGCTTGTCCCAATGGCTCTCTGCCAGTTCATTCCTCAAATTCTTCTGATTCGGAGGACGACTGGATTGGGGGGGTGGAGCCTAAGGGAAAGTACATTGACAAGGATATGTTGCCAGAATTGACTAAACATGTCAAATCTAACATGGGTTTTCTGGATGAAGAGGCTCCTAGCACGTCCGGTGGTTCCTTGTTGCGGCAATTCCAAAGTTCGGCTGCTGTCGATGTTCCTGTCCATCCTTACATCAGGGAGGTCTTGAAACCGGAATGGAAGGATCCCGACCGTATCATGCTTCCACGGTTTATGGCGAAACTTTACCCTCTTCAGGATATGTCTAAAGACCTACCTGACTCTATTCCTATCTTGATTCATTTGTGGCCATTCTTGTGGGTCGGACTTCCTTGGCAGAAGATGCGGCACTTAAGGATCCAGTTGATAAAAAGGTGGATGCTTCCCTCAAGAAGGTGTACTCTGGTTCTCATCTGGCCCTGAGGGCAGGCATTTATGGTACTTATGTGGCTCAATCCCTGATTTCCGATATCAAAGCTCTGTATCAGTTGATGGATGATGCTTCCGACTGTTCTGGGCTTTTGGAGCATATTAAAAGACAGGTGGAGTTCCTCTCTGATGTCTCCTTCGATGTGGTGCGGGCCTCGGCCCTGTCTGGTGGTGCAGGAGTGGCTGCCTGCCGCAATTTGGTGCTGAAGGACTGGAAAACAGACTCCGCTCAGAAGGCTTTCACTCTTCGCCTGTCTTTTCAGGGAACTATGATGTTTGAGGAGGAGTTGGAGGGGAAATTGCATAAATTGTTTAAGGAGAAAAAGCATTCTTCTTCCTTTAAGTAGTCCTCTGCTGCTGGCGTTTCCTCTAAGCCTAAATCTTTTCTCCATCCTCCCTCTCGTAGGCAGTTTTCCAGGGGCCACGGGAAGTTCTCTTCTGGCAGGGGTCGGGACAGGAAGGCTAAGTCCCACCCTTCCAAACCTCGTTCCTGACTATATGTCTGCAGATCCCGGATTGTTGGTTGGAGGTCAGCTGCGGTTCTTCGTTCCGGCTTGGGTTCAGTCATGTTCAGACGTATGGGTGCTGGACATTGTTCGTCAGGGTCATGTCATCGAATTCTCGGAACCCCCCCCGGAATCTGGGATTCGTCCGACTCCTTGGCCGCCATGTCTGGCCAAGAGGTCCGATCTTTCTCTGGGGGTCGAGTCTCTCCTGCACAAAGTGGCAATTCAGGTTGTTACTCCTCTGGAGGTGGGGAGGGGGTTTTACTCTATGATTTTCCTGGTTCCCAAAGTGACGGGGGGTTCAGGCTGATCCTGGATTTGAAGGCTCTGAACAGATGGGTGGTTCATCTGCCTTTTCGGATGGAGACTCTTCAGCGGGTGATTCTGTTGGTTCTTCCAGGTCATTTCATGTGCACCCTCGATCTCCAGGACGCTTATTATCACATTCCGATTCACCCCAGCTCTCGGCGGTTCCTGAGGTTTCGCATTCAGGGCCGTCATTTTCAGTTTCGGGTCCTGCCTTTCGGGCTGAGGTCGGCTCCGCGGGTGTTCACCAAGGTGGTGGCTCCGTTGGTGGCTTCCTTGCATCTCCAGGGCGTCCTGATTTACCCTTACCTGGATGATTGATTGATTCATGCTCCCTCTCTGAACCAGTTGTTGGTGGATCGGGAAGTGGTATGCTCTGTGTTGAGAGCTCATGGGTTTCTTCTGAATCTTCCCAAGTGTCAGCTGGAGCCCTCTCGGGACCTGACTTTCATTGTTGCTCACTTTCGGACCAATCTCAACAGGGTGTTCCTGCCGCTCCCGCGGGTGGTGACCTTGGTGTCCCTTGCTCGGAGGTTCTGGGAGGGGGGTTCCTTTCCTGTTCGCCTTTGGTTGCAGCTTCTGGGTCTCATGGCGGCGATGGTGTTTACGGTGGCTTGGGCTTGTTTTCACCTCTGTGGTTGCATCTGTTGGCTCATTGGAATCCGTTGTCTCGCAATCTGGTACTTCGGGTTCCAGTGTCCCTTCCATCCTCCCTGCCCTGCTCTGGTGGACGGTATCGGACCATCTTTCTCGGGGCTGCCGCTTCAAAACTCTACTCCAGCGGTCCTGACTACGGATGCCAGTTCTTTCAGGTGGGGATCTGTCTCTTCAGGGTCATTGGTCCCTTCTGGAGGGTCGGCGTTCTTCCAATTGGCGGGAGTTGATGGCAGTGTTCTGGGCTATGATGGTGTTTCGCTTCCAGTTGTGGGGCGCAATATGGTGATGCGTTCTGACATCATGGTGTCAGTGGCCTACCTGAATCATCAGGGGGGTTCCCGGGCCAAGTCTCTGAATGCAGTGGTGGTTCCCTTGTTTTGTTGGGCAGAGGGGCATCTGTTGTCTCTGTCTGCTGTTCATATTCGGGGTGTGGATAACGGGGTGATGGATGCTCTCAGCTATTTTTTCCCCGCCACTCAGGAATTGTCTCTGACTCCAGTGGCTTTTCAGCTTGTGTGCAGGAGGTTTGGTCTTCCCTATCTCAACCTCTTTGCTTCCCGGCAAAATGCCCAGCTGCCTCGGTTCTGCTCCCGGGTTCGTCAGGAGGGCTCCTGGGGGGTGGATGCTCTGACCATTCCTTGGCCACCTCGCCTCCTCTATGCGTTCCCTCCGCTGGCTGTGATTACCCGGTTTTTGGCTTGCCTGTGCCGGGAGTCCCAGGAGGTGATTGTGGTGGTTCCGTTTTGGCCTCGTCGATCGTGGTTCCCCTCTCTGCTGCTGTTGGCTGTGCAGGGCCCCTGGTTTCTCCCTTGCCATCCGTCTCCCCTGTGGTCTGCTTCTATGTTGTCTCTCCCTCAGCTACAGCTGTCGGTTTGGAAGTTGAGAGGCAGGGGTGGTGACATCGGGGGTTTCCAGGGCCTTTAGCGGTGGCTCTTCAGCAGTCTCATAAGCCTGCTACCTTGAAATCCTATGGACGTCATTGGGGTACTTTTCAGCGCTGGTGTCTAGCTCTGGATCTGTCCCCTTTGGCTTGTTCTTTACAGGAGGTTCTGCAGTTCCTTTGGGAGGGCTTTGAGAAAGGTTTGGCGGTTTCCACTTTGAGGGCTCAGTGGGCGGCTATTCGAGCCTTCCGTTCTCCTTGGGGGAATTTGTCGGATGTGGAAGATTTGGTGTCTCATCTGTTGTGGAGTTTTTCCTTATCTCATCCTGTGGTGAGGCCTTCCTTTCCGTTGTAGGATTTACCTTTGGTTCTGAGAGCTTTGGTGGCTCCTCCTTTTGAGCCTTTGTCTGAGGTGGACATCAAGTTTGTTACTTTGAAGGTGGTCTTTCTTGTGGCCATTACCTCGGCTCTGCGCCTGGGGGAATTGGGGGCTCTGATGGCTCGGGAACGGTTTTTGTCCTTTTCAGAGGATGGGGTGGTCCTTCGGCTGGATTCCTCTTTTGTTCCCAAAGTGTCTTCTGAGATCCATCGCTCCCAGGAGTTCGTGTTGCCTGCTTTGAGTGCTGATCTTGACTCTACCGATGACCTTCCTTGGTCTCTGTTGGATGTGTGCAGGGCTTTGCGTGTCTATTTGGATCGCACGAGTTCCTTTCGGAAGTCTGATTCACTTTTTGTTTCCTTTGGGGTGGCCTCTCCTGGTGGGAAGGCTTCTTGGGCTTCCATTGGGCATTGGCTTAAACAGGTCATTGGATTGGCTTACTCTCTTTCTGGGTCTCCTACTCCTGCAGGGGTACAGGGGCGGATGACTCGGGGGTGGCGGCTTCCTGGGCTGAGGTTCGGGGGGTTCCCCTGTCCGAGATCTATAGGACGGCCACTTGGGCGTCCTCTAATACCTTTGTGAGGCATTATCGGCTCCAGAATTTGCTGGGGGATGATGCTAATTTTGGTTTGGGGGTACTACATGCTGTGTGCTCCTGAATTTCTTGTTCTGCTGTTCAATAAATCACTGGGTTTTCTGGGTTTTGTGTCCTGGTGATTTGTCTGGATGAATGGCGGTGATTGCTTGGGTATTCTCCCTTTGTTAATGAAGGGGGCGAGGACAGGAGGGAGCTGGGGGTAATGCCCTATTACTTACCAGTAATCTTCATTACTCCTGGTCCCGTTGTCCTCGTCCCCTTCATTACTTCCCTCCCTCCCTCCCTGTCTTGCTGGCCTTCATCTGGGCTTGGTATTCTCAGGAGGAATGCTGGGACAGGTACGCTTATGTACTCCCAGAGGGAGGGGGTGGGGTAGGGCCAGCATTCCTTCGTTCTTTTTTTCTGTTGGTGAGATAGGTTATCTCACTTTGTTAATGAAGGGTACGAGGACAACGGGACCAGGAGTAATGAAGATTACCGGTAAGTAATAGGGCAATCCCTGATACTTGAAGGTATTGCTGATCCTTGCATTGAAAAAACTTCTTGTCAATGCTAACTCAATACCCTGTAGATAAAATTCAGGGGTGTGTCATAAAACCATTCTTGTCCACCAAATCTCTTGCTGCAGCCCCCAAAGTGGCTTTCTGAACTGATGTCTAAAGTTAACATGAATTGGTTTGTAGATTCAAATGCCATGTCCTGCACCAACTGCAGGACATCCATTGTGTCCTTATAGGCTGATTGAGAGATAACACTTTTGTGTAAGAGAAAATCCACAAACTGACAATGGCCCCAGGAGCGCTTTATTTGTGGGCGTGTGTTTAACTGCTTCTAGCGTAATTGCGCATAATTCCCACAAAATTAGGCTTCATTACTCGAGAAGTGTAAGCCAGGAATTAGTACTATTTTCTGAGTGCAAAATGCACCCACCAAAATTACTCCAATTACTACTGTGTAATTAAAATTACTCCCAGGCCTATTTAATTCCCGGTACAATGGGCCTCCTTGGTGGTGGATGCTGGGGTTTGTGTTTTTTTAGGAAGGATGTAAAATGCTGGAATGCAATGGTCCATATTGATTAGAAAATCTAATAAAGTTTTTGTGATCCACTGTTTTTCCACCACACTTTCCACCATTCATGTGGCTGTTTCCTTCCATGCTTGCATTCCATTTATTCAAGTATTTGCGTTCACATTTTCCACTTATAAAAACACATGCTCCATTCAGTATTAATTATACATGTTTATCATATAATGTTTGCGTTATTGTGGGTTGAAAGTGCACAAATTGCCAATATATTGTGTATCAGTGCGAATTATAATATATAACAGATTTTAGTGGCTGTGCAACAGAATTTGTATGCTAATTCTTGCATCCTACATTACTAATCACAAGGTCCAACTTTTGATTAATAACCAGAGAAGGGTATTAAAGTCTGGTACAGAAACATTTTTGGCTGGAGAGATCTTCAGTTTTCCTTGGGAGCTTTGTTTGAGCTGTGTACTTCAGACATCTAAACTAAAGGCCACTAGGTCACGGTGCCAGGCCTGCACTTCTCTCAGCTCAGCAAGCCTTTAAAGAGACAGACTGACCTACTCGAAGCACAGAAGCTGGTTTAAAACAACTTTGATCTCCAGCCACGGTATGTGTGTCAGAGTCCACCTAAAAAAGATGAGTTATTTGGTGCTAATAAAAGGGAGCTAGGCAAGGACTGAAAAGAGAAGGATTTTATCATAGACTGAGAGTCATCATTCAGTGCTTTGAATCAATAAACTCTATCAAAAATATTACAATCCTTTTTAATGTATTGTTTAGTAACCTTTTTATTGGCACTATTGTGTATATGTTCATAATTACATTTATTCATATACTATCCACTAGATTAGGGCTTCATTTTTAACGAAGCCTTTAAAATCTGTGGTGTGGATTTAGTGTGTGTCCATCCATTGGTAAGAGGTTTTGAAACTCAGTAACAATACCAAGCCTCCTGTAGCCGCACAAGACTGTTAGCTACTATGTACTGACTGTCCTCAAGTATTGAGCGGGAGATTTGTGGGTTACAGTTTGTCTGATTTCCAGGTTCGGGTTTTGAAGTTGGCTAAGCCTGCTCTTTCCAGAGGGATTTGGATCTCTAAAACTGGGTCATATTTGCTGGTAATCCTGCAAAAACATATCTACATCATGCATATACAATATGTATAAAGAAAGCAAAGCTAATGAATGACAAAATTATGTGTCAAAATCGGTAAGCATGCAATGGAATTGTGTTTTGTCTTCCCAAAACATGACTCCAGGGGTGACTATGATATTCCACTCTTTCAATGTACTCAGCACCCTAAATTTTGTTACATTGCATTACCAGTATGAACTCACATTTGTTGAGAATTTATAATAACTTCCCCCTCTTTGGAGGCCTCACATGGGAAACATCCTTTACAACAATATTTTTACCACGGAGTCTTTACCACGCATGCATTTACCATCCATGTAATTTTTGGTGCCTTTATCACGCATACCTTTATCATGCATGGTAATTGTGTGTGGGGGGGGTTTGTGTTACTTTTCTTGTGGGGACTTAATTGCACTGTGCGGACCTGAAACCAGGTCCCCACAAGGCAATGTCTTCTAAATGATATAAAATGACTGCGGAAACATCTGTGTCAATTTTTACAACTTTTTTTTTTTTAAGTGCCTTATGGGAACCTATGTTTCATCAAGTATGTTTATATTTTTGCTCAGCAATGTCCCTGTAGACATGAGAGGGTACTGCAGTGTTAAACACACACTGGGGCATATTCTGAAGGACTCATTGCCGATTTATCTGCACTTTAGCGCCGCAAAAGTGGCAATAGATTTATCGCACTATTCTCAAGCTGGTGCAAACTGCCGATATCGCCAGTTTTCCAGCGATAGCTGCCGCAAAAAACATCGCCACGGATGAGAGTGGCAACTAACTCTAATGATATGCAGAGTAGGCGTTCCCATGCAAAAACACACAAAAACACCACTTCGCGATATTCTCAACGACCAGCCAGATCTGCGATCCAAAAACATAGCAAAACCAAAGGGGATGATGGACGGAGTGTTGAACATTGCAAGCACTCACCCCCAGTCAACTGATCTGGGTTTAATCCATCATCATTCTTTAGCTCACTCCGCCACCCCAGTTCAGACATGGCCATATGCAAATCAGTCTGACCCTGTGCCTCATGGGAACAGTCCAGCACGAACTGCCAAGCCATGTCTTCCCTGGACCGGAAACAAGCATCCTGGGACTGGTTTCTGGCTTACAGCCGTCATCAGCAAAGCTATCTTGAATCCAGTGGCAAAGTGAGCAAGGGACCCACGTCTCGGCATACCCTGCCAACTTAGGGCGAACATAGCAAAACCAAAGGGGATGATGGACGAAGTGTTGAACATTGCAAGCACTCACCCCCAGTCAACTGATCTGGGTTTAATCCATCATCATTCTTTAGCTCACTCCGCCACCCCAGTTCAGACATGGCCATATGCAAATCAGTCTGACCCTGTGCCTCATGGGAACAGTCCAGCACAGGGTCAAGACTGATTTGCATATGGCTGGGTTCAAACTGGAATGGCATGGTGAGCAAAAAAACGATGGATTTAGGCCCAGATCTCTGTACTGGGGTGAATGTATGACATTGTTCTGCATTCTGTCCATCACTTGTTGTTTTTGCATTTGTCACCCCGAGTGGGACGGGTCTGCCCAGACGTGGATCCCGTGCTCTCCATGCCGCTGGAGTCAAGCTATCGTGGCTGAAGAGGGGTGAAACCCCGAAACCGGTCCTAGGATGCTTGTTTCCAGTCCAGGGAGGACCTGGCCTGGCAGTTCGGGCTGGACTGTTCCCATAGGGCACAGGGTCAAGACTGATTTGCATATGGCTGGGTTCAAACTGGAATGGCATGGTGAGCAAAAAAACAATGGATTTAGGCCCAGATCTCTGTACTGGGGTGAATGTATGACATTGTTCTGCATTCTGTCCATCACTTGTTGTTTTTGCGATCCAAAAACAGGCGATAAGGCGCGTTATCAGCAGGGATTTAACACCTGCCTTTTACTGGTGTTAAACAGGACGACATCCTGCAGTATGAAAGGGAGCCCAGCCCAGAGCCACATCTGAAGACCAACACATGTCATGGAACTACTGATCATGCAGCTCGGAGACCCAAGAGGTCCACAACACCCACCGCCCCCCTCCTGCCCCCCTGGACTACCACCGAGGCAGCGCAGAACAAGACAGCTGGCCTTCCGAAAACAGCATGGCCCCTGATCCAGCGGGTTACTAGCAACAAGCATTCATACACCGAATACTCACCTGGGCACATTCATTCATCCTACGCTAGCAATTTCTGCTGGTGGGTCAGTTGTACTCTTTATCAATATCCTTGCTACCAATTACTGTTCTGATTGAAGAGTAATAACTTACTAATGGACCCTTTGATATTTGGGAAGTTTCAAATGAGTGACATTCATTACAATTCATAATTTCTAAATAATCACTGAGTCAGGAAGTTTTAAAATGTTTATCTAAAATTTAGCAGAGTAAAATACAGAACCACATAATACTTAATCGTATATCAAGGATGAAGCATATTAATAATCAATTATCGATCAATGACGGTTCCTCAGAAAGAAGAAGATAGAGACAGCAGCACAGCTAAAGGTTGCATTTATTTACCTAAAGGTGCGAGAAACCAAACCCCTTGGCCAAGGAGTTGGAAAGATAGGTCCCAGGAAGGATGAAGACCAAAGACCTCCGGACCAGGTTCAGGACAGGACAGATGACCTCTCTATCAACAATGCCTGCGTCTTTCCCCTCTCTGACACTTCGCTCCTCCTCGAGTTCTTCCGTGTCTTCCTTCTAATGGACTCCGCCGCCCCCACCTCAGTACCTCTCTGGACAGCAGTTCAGTCTGCAGTCGATCAGCTCGTCGAGCACCAAAAACCTGATCTAACTAATTAGCTAATTCTATATCTATTATACCCTTCTACACCCAGGTACCTCCCCTTAATGTTTCCAAATTATGGGCCCACTACTTCTGATTGGACGGGGACAGGGGGTTGATCCTCACACCATGTCAATTTAGTTCAATTTCTTTAAGCCCATTGTTTTAAAATACCGCCCCTCACAATTAATACATTTGCTTTATTTCCCACCCGTTTCCCATTGATTCTTTAATACATTTTGTATACATTTGTTGCGACTTCAGGTACATTTCAGATGAACTTGTGAACCAGGCTTTGCGACCTTGGAGGGCTTCCAAGTTGACTTCATCGCTTCCTCTGGTCAGCCTTGCAGGGCGCATGCGCAGAACCAATGTCTCTCGAGCTGCAGTTCAACCAACCCAGGCCCATTTACGAACTAATAAAAGTCAGAGAAGAAAATATTAAAATCACAAAATAAATGTTTTCACTGTATACCCACTCTGTCTACTCTATTCCCATTTATTTATAAATCTATCCCGCATTAATAGCATTAGAATACCACAGTTTTAATTGCAGCGTATGCACAAGCTTTAGCACGTGAAAACATTAAGCAGCCATTTTAATACACACTGTGCAGAAGCAAAGATTTCCCTCCAAGCAAAGAAAGACGTCATACCACGTGATATGGTTGACACATGCGCAATGAGATTCCCGCGCATTAGCGGCCATTTTGGATTTAGACAAGCGTTACTTATTAGTTTAAACACATAGGCAAGCTTCACTAGTATAGTGTTTATGTGTGCATTTATTAGTAGAGACATTACAAAGTTTTAATAAATTAATACTGTGAGAGGATTGCTTACCAGCACGTCTCATTATGAGTTCTTCCTCCATCACCCCTCAGCCACACAATTGCAGAATGTGGGGAGAGGTGAGAACCAAGTATGTGTGAAGGAGGCAAGTCACCTATGAATAAGAATGTACACAATGCCAAGTGTGGCGGTGATGTGCTGGACAGACTTCAGTATGCAGAGCACAGACATGTCCATGTGGACATATACTGCTGGTGTTTGTAGTGTTGTGGACGGTGGACGCAACCATGTTACCTCAGGCAGTGGGGAAGACCTCGGTCATGTAGCTGTGTCGTCCCCCCCTGTAAGAGTAAGCGGAGTGGGCTCGTCCGGCGTACGCCAGTCCAGCGTAGGAGTGTGAATAAATAGGCCGGGGCACTGGGCGTGGTTCACTTCCGGGATGGCCAACGCGTCTGCCAGGGCGGCGCCCCTCACCCTGCCCCGAGCCCGCTGCCATGACCGCCAGCCTCCTCAGCCGATCGCTGGCTCCCGCGACACAGGCCCCCAGCGCACCCACCGGCACAGCACCGCGGAGTTATGTGTGTGCTGACTACTGCCTTCGGCCTACACTGCGGTTAGCAGGTCCC
The DNA here is from genome assembly GCA_963921515.1 of Calotriton arnoldi. NCBI lineage: Eukaryota > Metazoa > Chordata > Amphibia > Caudata > Salamandridae > Calotriton > Calotriton arnoldi. Next base: position 390,382 of record CAWUFW010014088.1, read on the forward strand.
CAAATTCAAATTGAGTCTTGATTTATTTATGGCGCAGTCCAGTAGGCAACAGACATTGCTTCCAGTGCGGCCCGCCCGGACGACGCATCATCGCAGGCTGCGCACCCGCTGAGCGCTTCAGGTGCCACTAACTCAGTGCACCACAAGTCATGGTCCCTTCATGATTGAGTCTTGTGTGTGTGATGTCAGAGCTGGTGCCCCTACCTCACTGCACCACAAGTCATGGACCCTTTATGATTGAGTCTTCTGTGTGTGATGTCAGAGCTGGTGCCCCTACCTCAGTGCACCACAAGTCATGGACCCTTCATGATTGAGTCTTGTGTGTGCGAAACGTGGATCACTGTTCTAGTTGTTTCCAGCACCAAGCACTCCCTGAGGGCTGGCTTACACTCACCCCACACCCATAAAGCACAGGCGTCACTGGACATGTGACCCTGGTAATAAAAAGGGGCCGGGTGCACGTGCCCGTAGCCAGTTCCACTATCTATCTAAGTGTGTCCGTGTGGTCATTATGTATGCATGATGGCCCTGGGCCCTACCACATTACATTGTGCTGTGGACAGCAGACGCAACCATGTCACCTCAGGCAGTGGGTAAGACCTTGGACACGTAGCTTTGTCGTCCCCCCTGTAAGCGTAAGCGGAGCGGGCTGGGCAGGCGTACTCCAGTCCAGTGTAGGGGTGTGAAGAATTTGCCCGGGGCTCTGGGCGTGGTTCAGTTCTGGCCTGGACAAGGAAGTAACTAATGCGTGTGTCTCTGTTGTAGTGTCGGCGCCACCCAGCCCGCAATCGACAATGTTGCAATGTAGCATGCACCCGGAGGGCAGGCTCGCACGAACGGAGAAATGAAGGAGCGAAAGACCGCTCTGGGTCTTGGCTCATACATGCCAAGTGTTGTGTGTATCTGTATTGCCGCAGCATGAGCCAAATGCCTAGCCTTAATAGCAGCGCGAGTTCAGCCAGGCATCTACTCTACATCTGTGTCCGCCCTATCCTTACCATAGGCCTGCACTCATGTGGCCGCCCACCTTCAATGGCCAACATCACAGTGTCGTTGTCAGGCTTGTGGACATGCGCAGACAGGCATGACAATGGTGTGCCGTAGGAGTGCAAGTGATGCAACCGCACAGCGCACACAAGTAAATAGGCTTGGGGAAGGGAGGTGCAGCTGTGAGGCAACGTAACACACACTGATGCCGCTCATTTGCCACATGCAAGACATGTCAAACATGATCCCAAAGTCACACACATCCCACCCCACCCCCAACAAGCCACATCACATTTCCTGAATGCAAGCAGATGACAAACTGACATTAGGAATGAAAGCTCCTTTGTCTGAGCTATCAGGCGGAAGCACATCTGCACCTCTGACCTCGGAATTGCATGTGCCCGGCACCCCCTGACAGATACTATAGCAGCTGACGACGAATCCCACACTATGCACAGCCCGACGAAAGACCAACGTATACACACCCCACACACAGAAGTCCTTGCTCGAAGTTATCTTGCATGGAATGGCCTTCACACTTACTCCCACACCATCCCAGGTGTACAACCGTTGCACACTAAAACAACTCATTGATCCGAGCTGTGGCATTTCATCCACAGAACTGGCGCAGGTCAGAACAGTGCCGCTTCAACCAGAGCCACTAACGCAATGGCAGAACATCCCGGACACATGCACAACCCCTGTCACATGGAACTGTACCGTGCACGTATGCTGCATTTACTGGGGGCACTGCCATTGGCAGTGCTGTGGATCAGTTACCGGCTAAGCTTCCGCTTTGCCAACGTCACCTGCATTCAGCCTGTGTTGCATTGTCGATCGTGCATATTTGAGTGGTCCATGGATGTCTGCCTATCCAACAGGACGGTAGCTGAACTGGATTTTGACATGTGTGTGCGCCCCCTGTTGGCCCACGACCAGGAGTGTCACCGTGATACCCGTTTATGGGATGCCTTGATACTTGGCATACATGCTGGCAGCTGGACCTGGGAGATTGCACAACTCCTCGTGTGCAGTGACCACATTGAACCGCTCCCCTATTGGGCTGTAGTGCTAATTGGTGAAAGGGGGTGGCCGCAGCACATCTGTCCGGATCTGCTAATGGATTGCCTCGCCGTCCTGTTTGATGAAGTCGACAACGACCTCATGTTGGAAATTATAGCCTACGAAGCTGCAATCGCTTTCATGGACGAGTAACTACGTACCTGCAGCCACAACAGATTGGAACCCATTGCACATGTCCCAACACCTTGTTGCATCTTGGAGATCTGGTCACATATCCCACGACAACAGTGGACATGACAGCATTCGCCTGGACTCCTTATACATGAGCGGACAACAACGCCGGTTAACACACACCTGTGAAAGGTGAGGCACTCCCCCGGAGTGGACAGCGGCGCTTGGCAACGTTCCTCATTCTGACATACTGCTGCATTGGTCTGCATGTTGTGGCACTTATCTTGCCCGTACTGACACGTATATGCTAATAAAGTCTACGCACCTTCACTTGTATTCAGCTGTGATGAGTGTTGATTTGAATGACAATGTGTGTCTCACTGCCTATCTGGGTCACGGCCATACATGCACATTGATAGCATTACCCAGGGAGTAGCTTTTTGTGGAATCACTGTCCCTACATTCATCCATACTTTCATACTTGATTGATCATAGCCATGACACATCTGTGTGAATTAGAATGTTTTATTCGCATTCAGTGGAGTGTTGAAGCTGGACCAGTACAGGGCCATGCAAAGCCCACTTTACATTGTTGCCCCGTGGAGGGCCAGCCAGAGTCCTTTAGGGATTGTCAAGTTCATCGGAAGAGGAAGACTTCAGTCCGCAGTGTGATTGCTGTGTCATTGGTAACCAAACAGAATATGGCAGTCCATGTTGAGGTCCAAGGTGAGTGTCGCAGAGTGTATCGGGGGACAGTGGAAGGTGTTATTCCAGGGCATGATGCAGAGGGCAGAACCAAGCTGAAACAGGCCATATGACGGAGATGAATGCTACCACTTCATTCTTACCACAAAGCCAGATTCATCATCATCTTCGTCCTCTGATGTGTCAGGTGCCTCACATGTGGGTGGTGGTGTTTAGTTTGCATCACTGTGTGGCACTGACACATCAGAGGGCGGAGATGTGGATGGAGTAATAGCAGCAGCATTCATCCGCGCCAGGCCTTGTGGCGGCAATGCCTTGACGAGGATCTGCAGGGCATGGAAGATCACAGCTACATCTCGCTGGTGTGCAGCCGTGGCAAACATTCTTTCCGCCTGCATCCGCTCCAAGCTCTCCATCATTCTCCTTATGTGTCCCAACTCCCGGCTGACATCGCTGGAGCCACTCTGACTAGACAGTTGTTCTTGGCTCAGAGTCATGACTCCAGCGATGTCAGCCATGGATTGTTGGAGAGCATGGAGCGGACAGTGGGTGTCCGTTAGGGACTGTAAGTCGTCCCTGATGGGACTTAGACACCCACATATGGCATCTAGTTTGGCTGCCATGAGGTCGAACCCCACCCGCACCTGATCAGCCATCTTCTCCTGGCACCCTAACACACGGCGTTGGAATGCCATGTGTTGGTCGTGGGGGTCCTGGGAGACAGCCGTGGTGGTGGGTGCTTCCTGCTGTTTGGTCTGTTCAGGGGGTGGGTTATCCTCGATGCAGCTGGGCTGCCCTGCTCCTGGAGGTGGGGTGCCGAAGCTGTCCATGAGCTGTTGGAGGGCGTCGGTGTCGATGTTGGGGAGGTCCTCTTCATCATCAGTGCTGAGTTGTTGGGTCTGCTCTGCAGGAGGTGTTGATTCTCCCTCTGCAGTGTGAAGGGGAGATGCAGATTGACATTGTATTCACATGTATGTTCACGCATTGTACAAGTTTACTAACAGACTGCATGACAATGTACATTGTGACTGTTTGTGAGGAGATGCCTACTTGATGCGGGACAGCTGACATTTCTACACCATCAGGGATGTGAGGTTGTACTTGTACATTATCATCTCACAGTTTCCTGCTATGCCAAATGCGAATGGCCATTTTCTACACACAAGCGGCAGCAGTTGTGTCCTCTGTTCTGTTGTGGAAGTGTTGCAGTTTGTACCACATTCTTGTCAATGTTGAGGTGCTCTGATTCTTATGTGTGTGTGCTGCATTGTGGGTGTGTTGCTCCTTCAGCTCTGATTTGGCTGGCCCTTGTCCCTTTCAGGCGGTGTGCCTTTCACTTCTGTGCTTATACAGTGCTGAGATATTGCAGACTTGGGTAAATTGGGCTCTTGGTCGAAGTTGTGTCTCTTGGGCATGGTTTGTCCGCAGATGTGCTATACTTAATTGTGCATGTGTGCCATTGTGCCCATCTCCCCCGTCCCCCCAGTCCCTGGTCGTTACTCACCCTGTTGCTGTTGGCTCAGGTCATGTTGTGCAGTGTCCAGTCCCCCAACTCCTGCCACCGTCTCCCCAATCATGACTCGTGTCACCATTTCCTCCATCTCATCCAGCTCCTGGTGTGTCGCTGGACTCCCACCTCCAGTCTGCATTGCTGCTTTCAGGTTGGCTGCAAGTTTCAGCTTGGTTTTGCGCTTCACATCAGTCCAGCGCTTCTTGCAGTCATCCACTTCCCTTCTCTTCACTCCGACTGCATTCTCCTTGGCCAAGATGGACTGCCATATTGTATTTTTAGTTGCCAATGACATAGTGGTGGTGATGAACAGTTGGTGGTGGTGTTCTATCACCTCCGTAATGAGGATCTGGTTTTCCTGCGTACTGAAACGCAGGTTCCTCTTCTTCTTCTCCTTGCCCTTCCCTGACCCTGAAGTCCCAGTCTGGCCCTCCGTGGGGCTGGTGGGATTCTGGTTGTCCTCTGTACTGGCTCTGGCTACCTCCATGGTGCTTCGCAGTTGTTTGTGTTTTCTTTGTGGTTTTTGTTGCCGCTTTTATAGTGGTTGTTCCCGCCTGACTTGTGGTACTTGCAGGCCTGGCGCTGCTTATCGCTGAATTTTTTATAGCGTATGGGCCCATCGCCGCTTTTTTCACGTTCAGCTTGAGCTTTTTATCGCAGTCCCGGTAATTTTATCGCGGACATTTGGCGCGTTGTCGGGAAACTATCGCATGTTACCACCGTGTTGGGAATACGGCGTTGACACAGAGTTATTTTCCTGCGATAGACGGCGATATGAAAAATTGCGTTAACCTATTCTGGCGATGATTATCGCACGTTCTTGAGAATATCCCCCACTGCATTTAAACACACATCCCTCACTAGAAACACGCACTGTCAACAGAAAAGACAGACATTTCAAAGGAAAAGGAAAAGCTGCATAACCCTGTTTTTATCCAAATCTTTTTCATGCACATTCATTTTCTCTCTGTTTATTAAAATAACATTTTATTTGCATGAACCTACTAAATTTAGACTTTTCTGTCTGGAAAATTGTTACTGGGTTGAATGACAGTTTTAGAATCTTAGGTGTATATGCTTTTTTTCCCACAATCATATTTATTAGGTTTCGCTTGGGTATCTCAACATTTACAGAAACAGCTCATGACATAATCCAGCAAAAGAGCAGTGCATTTAAAATGAGCTACCATCCTACGATCTTTAGGCATACACCTGCCTCATAAATTTGTGATGTCAAAATGCAGCTCAGCTGTATAGATGAATTTATGCCATGTTTAAAGGAAAAGATTGTTCAATTTGGTTACTCCATGCAGTGCAGGTTCCCTGCCTACCTATTTCCCGTTTATAATTGCCCCTGAATGCTAATCAAAACAAAAGATATCTTGCTATAAAATGCCACACATATGTTCAATTGGGTACAATACAAAATCTTTTGTTAGTTAGAAAAGGAGCTTGTTTCACCGCCCTAAGTCTCTCTTCACAAACGTTAATTATTCAGTAAAATATAATTTCTAATCCTATTTGGAATGTTTTGAAATGAAAAATGAAAGGGTACATCCCTGAAACACAATATTATGTGTATCAATAACTTGGCAGTGCGCACTGTGGAGCCACAGTGAGCAACAGTTACTCAGTGGAATTGTGTGAGGGACACTTGCTGAACTTGCATTCTACTCACAGAAATGTCATCCACCTACCAGCTGCGTGAAGTGTTAAAGGCGCTTACTTATTTCTTAAGGACATTTCGTTTTGCTTGTTTGACTTTTTTATCTTTTTATATTTCGTTTCAAATGAAACTTTTCATGTGAGTACAAAAGCAGAATATTTGTGTGTGTGTGTGTGTGCGCGCGTGAGCGTGTGATTTATATATATGTGTGTGTGTATATCAGGGCTTAATTTGTAAAAAAAAAAAATGCCAGGGCTCTCGTTATGAGGCCTCTGCAGAATGCAACACCCATTGCCCCTGCCAGCGCTGCCAATAATAGTACCAACACAACTACTAACCATCACACTTCTACAAGTGAAATAATTCAGACTATTCCAGGCCCCCAAAGCTATAACAATGGCCTGGGAGGCAGTTATTAATGATCTTTAAAGTATATTGAATTAATAAACAATTGTTGTTCTGCTCATCTCTAATTTACTCAAACAGCACCACCATGTGGCAGACTGTCATAAGTGCCTGTGTTAACAATTAAGTGCCACCAGCACAAATTAAGCACTGGTTTATATGCATTATATAAATATATACATTTGCTTAAAATGTTTAAGAATGACTATATGTATGTCTGTATGTAGCTCTACTGATATATATAGAAATGCATACACAGATAAATGCAATATCATGTTTAAGCATATTTAGCAAACATTGCACTCACATAATACACAAATACATAAATTGGGCTTTGCTGTGAAAACTAGTTGAAAATATTAAAGTGTGCTACAAGGTGTGATGTCTGTTTTTTATCCTGTGTCGCCTCTTGGCACTGCACAATAGTAGTGACGGTGGGGCTAAATGGGGGCCAGGGCAAACTGAAATGAGGCACGCACAGGCCACATCTGCCCCCCCCTCCCCTCTAAGGACGCCAGAGGTTTGCGGTACTTTACAACGTGCCAGCAACTCTTTAACAAATCTAGGCTGAGGGCTTTAAGTGGGCCGGGTCTCACCGGTGCTGAGCACCGGCAGTTTTTTAAAGGAGGCCTCTAAACGGGTCTCTATCGGGCTCTGTTTTGTGCCCTGGCACAGGCGGACTACAGTGACAGCAGGCACATCGATGTGCGCTGCTCACACTGCTCACTTCTCACTAGTGTAGAAGTTAGGGCATGAGGTCATGTCAGGTGAGCGTTCTAGGGGAAGGGAAATCCTTTAAAGAGAGTCATTTTCTCTCTGGATTTCCCTTCTCTTTTTGAAACTCAGGAGCTGCAACATTGTCGTGGTGTCACCAGGGCTTTAAGTGGAAGCTTTTTCAATATTATATACAAGCCATAGTTGCTGCTTATTTATCTTATGCAACTAACAACCATTGACAAAGCCAATAGTCCAGACTTGTTGTAGGTATCATGTTACTTGTTGTATCATAAATCTGGATGCAATGACAGAAACAGCAAAATACAAGTCGGGCGGCACACTATGCTAAACACAGATTTTTTGCTTGTGTTTTAAGCCACGCCCTTAATGACATTGATCACGCCCCTTTATGAGACCCCCCAGTTTTTTCATCTCACTTAAAGCCCTGTCTAGGCCACAGTATTTTCTATAGACATTTAAACTTTCAGTTTTCATTCTGCATCAAGATAACCCTGAGAGTTTATATGCTGCTTTTGGATGAGCTTAGAGCCTAATATCAAACATTTGACGAATTTGCATTCAACTCAACTTTTGTCCTTTCTCTTCCTGAATACCAAGTGCGATTGCATTTGACTTCAAATTCCAGCAGAGTTCTTTTGGAATTTCAGCCTGCAAAGCTACCAGATGGCTCTGTGTCGTTTGAGACACCTCGTTCCAGTCTGAAATGCACTTCAATTGAGATGAACTAGGACTACAACTCCCAGAATGCATAGATTGGTTAAATGAAACTCAAGAAAACCGTGCGCCTGGTGAATAAAGTCATCTGGTAGCCTTAAAGTGACCTTGAGAACGTATTCGATCGATGTTCAGATGTCGTCCAGTTTATATTACTGCCAGAAAACTTCAAAACATTCAGTCAGCTTACATTTAACAGCTGTAACCAATCTGCCTTTGCCAATAGATGCAGCACGGAGGACATCCGATACAGGGGTGAGTGTTAGAGCAGATAGTCGAGCCGGGTGTTCTTCATGAACAAAGTGAAATAAGCTATTTTGTTCTGAAAGAGCTTCCAATTGAGCTCTTCCATATCCCCCATAGCCCCCTCCAAAATCCCTACGGCTCTCTCGCATACAGTAGCTTGAATATCTCCTGTGATGAAAAGGTGCTGTACATGTGTAAAATGCGAACACATCAGATGAACCTAAATATATATCACATTGAAGTGTTTAATAGCTTCAGTAACAGGGGTCGAGTCGACCATTTCTGGGAAAAGTCACGGAGACCGTAAAGGCTCGCAGAGCCCACTAGAGAGATGTGTGAGGCATTGGAGTCGTAGCTGGGAAAGAACAGACCGGATCCCTAGGTGTGAGCCTCAATAATAAGCTATGCTTGAATTACTTATCTGTAATCTTCATTACTCGGATTCTCTCTTCCTTATCCCAGTACTTACATCACGAGGGTTTAAACCCTGCACCTCCGCTTCTCACAACCTCTCAAGCTCTTTTCTGTTTCGATTATACTGACCCCTGTCCAACCGCATAAACCCCCTTCCACATAATCTTCATGGAGCTCACTGAAGCCCCTCATCCACAGAGTGATAAAAAGGCTCTGAGGAAACGAAGGAGGTTATTTTGTAAGTACTTTGACTTTTTATTAACTGTATAATTAATTAAAATCATTACAGTAAAAACAATCAGCATATAAAAGCTAAAAACAGTGATTTCAAACTTCAGTTTGTGATGGGTAAAATTTAACACCCCTCCCCGAGTCCCGCGTAGTCGGCCTTCCCCAGCATTGGCGCACTGGGTGTCTCTCAAGGGGAAACGCTCTCTTGAAGGGCGTGCAAGAGGGGCACAGTCATTGATGCATCGTTAAGAGACCCCATCAGCTTTCATCCGCGGGGTTTACCGTGCTCTTCCCTGGTGTTTTATTGCATTCGTTGGCAACTTTTAAGGCAATCCTGATTTGATGGATGAATTTCGCCAGTCTCGCTAGAGCCATTGTGTTAGTGGTTGACAAACACAAGGCTGATGTTTCGCTACACCATTTTTTACCATTATTGAGACAGATCGGGCGCAGAAGTCGCCGGCGTTCGTTGTTGAGGTTGGGACAGCAACATAAAAGATGCAACCAGGATTCCCTCTTGTAGGGGCACAGTCTACAGTTTATGGATTCCCCCCTTCGGGCCCATGCAGGGTTGAATTCCGCAATCCCAAATGTAATCAGCCTCATGAATAAGATTTAGCTTCGGGCCTGTATAGTGAGGGCCTTATTTTGTAAGTAATTGGATGAGGAAGACAGAATTGATGTAATGAAGATTACTGGTAAGTAATCTAAGCATTACCTCCACATCCTCTGCCTCCTCCCATTCATTACATCATGAGCATATGCCAAAGCAAAAGACTTCTTATAAATGACATAACATTAAAAGAAAATGCCACTGGAAACAGTGAATACCAAAACCTTCTATGAAAAAACACCCCAGTGTACCACATGAAAGTAGAACTACATTTGACAAAACAGACGATCAAATTGAGTTGGGACAAGCTGCTTTACAAGAGATACTAGATCCAAAACTCAGCTCACTTTCTTGAGCTTGAGAATAATCTCCTGGCTTCTGTGAAAGGCAGAGTTTATTTTAGGAAGGAAATTAGGATCCAAAGACAAGATCACCTTATCCTCAATCATTTTTAGATATTGATACCGGCTATTGGTGGGCGGAACTCGAAGAGTTTCTCTCCTCTGAGTTCAGCGGAGTTACCCAAAAATTCTGTGCGATTCCGCGGAGCTCCACGAGCGGCAGAGTTGTGGTACGTGGCGCTCCTTGTGCTGATTCACCGGGAGCTTGTCCCGCACTGTAAAATCAGTGTAAAAATGGCAAGCCAGAGGGCGCTGCTTCTTTCTGCCGGTCGATTATATTTTGTACTCGAGCGGCAGGTTTTTCACCGCAGGCACCAGCTTTCTCAACACAAGCGGTAGTGACCGCCCGCATTGAGAAACCTTGCCAGGAGGTAGTCTAGTGCTTGATTTTCTTGCTCGACAATTTACAGTTGGTGAGCCATGTGTGAGGAAAAACTCCACCACATGGAACCCAGCTCATCTAACTTTCTAGCAAAGGTAATGGCTATCAACAAAAAACTTTGAGTCAGAAATGTGTCTGAAGTCTCCTCCAGAGGTCTAAAGGGAGGGTCCTGTGAAAAAAAGTTAAGACCAAAGGAATGTACCAAGATGAAAATAAATAAATCTTTTTCTTTCGTTCTAATCAAAACCCTTAAAGAGTTTGGAAACCACGTCCTCAATTACCAGAACAACACCCCCAGGGGCCCTGAAAATTTGATTGTTGAACACTGGGGCCTCAGAGTTGAAACAGATGAAATCTTTTCAAACCCATCCTGATTTGCATTCTCGGGAGCACAATGCAAAGATGGAAATCCTTTGAATTACACCACTTATTAAAGGGAGCCCAATTTTGAATGAATGCCTTCTTGGTGTAATCCCTCGTAAAGCTTGAATTCAAAGTGACACAGGAAAAGAAAGCCCCCTGTATAAAAGGCCTTCCCTCCTAACCTCAAAGCAGAAAGATGAAGACGTGTCAGGGATGGAAGGGTCAGAGTGGGATGAGCAAGAGGAAGGGGAGAAAAAAGGAAGGATTCACTCCCGCTCTATAGCTAGAGACCAACGAAAAGGGAACCAGGGGCATATTAGCAAGGGCTTTATCGCCGCTTTAGCGGCACTTTTTGCCGCTAAACGGCGATTTTTTTATCGCCCTATCAGCAAGCTGTCGCTAACAGGCGTTAGCGACAGCTTTCTGGCGATAGCGGCCGGTTTCCCTATCGCCTTGCATGCCAGCGATGATTATCGCGAATGACATGCAAGGTAGGCGTTCCCAACTAAATGCGACTGAAAACAGTCGCTAACACAACTTCCCCCTATTAGCAACGCAGGCGAAGTGATAAAAAAACTCGCGCTAAGCGCGATTATCGCTAGAATTTAACACCTGCTAAAAACATGACTTACCTGTTTGTTCAATGGGAGGTGGATTGTCAGGCTAAGTCCCCCATGGCGTTAATGCGTGAATATTGCTGGGTTTCCAGAGATATTCACGCATTTCGCCGCTATCGCTGGATATTTTATCGCATTGGAGATAAACGTTGCTAATAACGTGTTATCTCCGCGATAAAATCCAGCGATACGCGGCGATAAAAAAAAAAAGCGCTAAGCGCGGTTTGCGATAATTATCGCAAGTTGTTGCTAATATCCCCCCAGGTTCTTTTCGGCCAAAATGGAACCACCAGAATTAGATCTGAAACCCCTGAGCAAAACTCTCCATATCAGTGGGAATGGTGGGAAGGCATGCAGAAGAGACCTCAGCCAAGGATATAAAAGCACACCCACCCACAGAGTTTCTTTGTTTAAAATCTTTGAAAGAAATAGTGGAACTGAGACTTTGACTAATCTGCAAATAGGTCTGCTACCGAAGTTTCCCACCTGAGGAAAACTGGTAGTTGATGTTCCACTTTGCTGTTAGATTGTCTGTACTGACTACTAATGAAGAACCTTTGAACAGAAACAGAAGACACGCAAGGCATTCCATACTGCCATCAACTCTCTCCAGCTGTAGGACTGGTTTGACTCTTGGACTGAACAACGACTCTAAGCAGATAGATCCTCCAATACAACTCCCCATCCCAGCCTTCTGCATCCATAGTTCTTTTGATTTCGAAGTGAAAAAGGGGTTTTATTCTCCAGGGCTTGAGTCTCTGTCAACCAAGAAACTTGTTCTTGAATGGAAGGCGGCACCAGGACAGACTTTAAAATCCGCTTGTTAGACCTGGCAGATTTTGGTGTGGTTTCCCCTGTCTTTTTGCTTCTGACCTCCTGTTTTTGACTGTGTGCTGAACTTTGTTTTTGCTGGTTTTAGGACTCTAGGCACTTTACCACTGCTGACCAGTGCTAAAGAGCATGGGCTCTGTGTTTAAAATGTAATGGCATTTTGTTACTCCATGATTGGCATATCTTATTTACTAATAAGTCCCTAGTACAGTGCACTACATGTGCCCAGGGCTTGTGTAGGAAGCTGGCTATTTATATGATATACCAAAATGAGGTGTATCATGCAAAGAGTTCAGGGGTTTCCTTATGAGTGGACAGGGGCTTGCTCAAGCAATTTCAAGTGCTCTTCTAGGGGGTAGTGTGGTCGAGCAGCCTTAGGCTTATCAGAGAGGAGTGTTAGACATCTGCAAATACACACAATAGTCAAAAAATGATGCACACGACTCAATAAGGAGATCCACACCAATTTATAAAAATAATATGCATCTTTATATATGTTTAGGCACCAGAATCAATACGATCAGGTAAGTACCTTTTGCAAGAGAACTACTTCACGTTTTTTTAAAAAGTCGACACTAAGTGCATTTTTCAGAAGCTGCACCGTTACCCTATGGAAGGAAAAGCAATTACGGCATTCAGGTACAGTACAGTGACTTACAAGACTAATCTCTGGTACTTAGGGTGAGTATCGGGTAAGGTCAAGGCAGCACCAGCAGGTTGCCTCCAGCAGCACTAGGGCAGCAGGGTGCAGGGCTACAATACAGCATTGGGTGCCCAATGTTAGTCTATGGGGATCGTTTTTCGTGAAAAGAGGCTGCAGGTTTTGACTGGGAGGCCAGTTGGGTTGAACCAAGCAAAGGGCTCAAGTCTTGCGATGCTAGGTGAGGTGGGTACACCAGTGGTCCTCTTCTCCTTGGGCCAGGGCGGTCAGGTGCAGAAGGTCTTCTTTGAGGTGTTGGGTTTCCTAGTCCGGTAGCACTTGCAGTTGCAGGGGGCCTGCAAACAGAGGCTGCAGGCGATGTCATAGAGTTCATGATGGGTGAACCCAAGGTGGACTCTGTCTCTTGAGGGCTGGGGGACCACGCTGACACCATTGGCCCACTTCGACTTGGACTGGGTGGCTCGGGTGCAGTGGTGCTTGGCGATGTCAAGTTTTGGCGGTTACGGAGTCCTCGTGGTTTTTCTTGGGGTGCCTACAGGATGCAGGGGAGCAGTTCCACTGCTCCATGGCAGTTCTTAAGTCTTTATTGAAGGCAGGCTATCCTCCCAGGCTTTGGAGGCACAACAGCTGCAGGACGAGACGTCTTTGGAGCAGGCTCGACAGGGAACAGTGGACAGGCCAGTAGGGGTGGTGCCAGGTCAGTTGCTCTTCGTCAGTCTTCTGCTTTTATGGCTCTTAAGTGTCCTTCTTCTTTGTAGGTCATCAGGATCTCTGCTCTTCTGGTGCCAGGGCCTCCCCTAAATACTGAATTTAGGGGTATTAGGGGAGTGTGGGGTATTAGCCAATGTTCCACCTATCCCTGGGGTCACTATGCCCCTTCTATGACCACTTCCCTTGAGGAGTGGGCATAACCCTTTCCCAGATTTCCTAAGATTGCCATCACCAAAAAGGCTAACTCTAAAAAGTTGCCTCCACTTCAGATAGCCCACCTTAGGGGTGGTACTAGCCAGAGGGTGGACAAACCTATCTGACTAGCTAACTTTCCACCTGTCCAGGTGTCAAAGGGCTCTGGACAAAAGGGGGTAAGCTGCCTCTCCTGTGAGAGAAGTCAGATTCACATACCAAAGGCAATGGGCTCTTTGAATCTCCCCTGCCTTGGAATGCTAATCTGCAGGTCATCCTGTGGTAGGGGGTGTAAGCAACCCTGGCCCGAGCAGGCTTGGTTCCTGGCCTCCTTAAAGCAAAGGCCCTCACCCTTTTGGATCAGAAACTTCTCTGGTGGCAGGCTGGCATAAACCAGTCAGTCAGCACATCTGGAGTGGGTAGATTTTCAGGGGGCATCTCTAAGGTGCCCTCTGGGGGTATGTATCAATAAATCCAACACTGGCCTTAGTAGGGGTTCATTAATATGAGATGTAAGCATCCCTATTTTAAGTGAAGAGATCATGTAGCTGGGGAACTCGTTTTCACCAGTGTCCAGCACATGTACTCAAAATGGATTCCCTTTTCCCTTGTACTGAGGAGGAGGAGGAGGAGAAAACTTTGTTTATTTAGACCACAGTCTTTAAACAGTACACAATACACAAAACACATTAGGGATCCAGGTGCTGGAGTCAGTATAAATCTATACAAATAAATACTAATTGTAAAAAACATCTAAGTCCATAAAAACTCTCAGTTGATGGGAGAACACTAAAATACATTTAAAACATTTAAAAACAGTGCCCCTCCTGTAAATTCTCCCTTACAAAAATTTTAATAGCTTTCAAAAATTTTCCCATTGCAATTGCGATGCCTAACGTTGGCATTTCGGTAAGTAGACATACAGCTTGGGCACGAGAGCTTACCTCATTTTTTAAAAATATTGGGCGTAAAAACAATTTGCGTAAAGCTAAAACCAATGTGCAATCGAGCAATATATGCAAAATATCATTTCTTATTCCTAACCCACATTTACAAATGCTGTCTGTTTGAATCAGAGCTGCCTTTATTTTTTCTTCCGATTTCCAAGGGTTAATACCAGCTCGTATCCTTAAAATTTCAAATCTTAGCCCTTGGCTTGGCAGAATATCCAAATACGGGAACCAGGCTTCGTTTGCCCATGAGCTTTTTAACCACTGAACTGATTTTTTCTCTTTCATATAATCTAGGTCCAGTGATCTTGAATATATCAGCCCTTGCTCTCTAAGCATTCTCTTTGTGAAATCTATTTCCAGGGATGGGTGCGAAAGTCTCACCTTTAGGCGCACTGCTATTTTCTGGAGGTTTATTCTTACATCCTTTGCCCAACTAAGATTACTTAATTGAATCTCCTCTCTGCACCATTGTGAGACCTTCTGCACGCCACCTGGATCCTGGCGTTTCCAAAATCTCACCAGGGACATTTGTGTCTGTACGGTCCATGCTATTGACCCTAGCTCCATTCTAATAGCTTGAATCATTGTGCAGCTTGGTAGTGACAATAGCATTTTTAAAATCTTGCCTTCTTCCCGATCCCACCAGCATTTACCACTCAGGTAAAGAACTTCTGCCCCGTACAGTACTTGCGGGGGGATCATTGCTTCAAACGCCTTTAACATAGGTCTATGTGACATATCGCCGTATTCCTTATTAAATTTTTTTAGGCCACAGACTGACGAGAAAGCCTTCGCTTTTTGGGCCTCCAGGTGGGTACCCCATTTTAGCGCACTATCAAACCAGAGGCCCAAATATCTATACTCTGTAACTGTCTCCAGTTTGTCTTGACCTAAAAACCAATTAAAATTCTTACCTCTCTTCCCAAAGCATAAAACCTTTGTCTTTTCCATATTAACTTTTAAAAACTTTCTATCACAATAATTCTTAAAAGCATTTAGTTTCCTTTGGAGTCCTAGCTCTGTTTGATCAAGAATCACGAGATCATCCGCATATAAAAGGCAGGACACTTTATTTCCGCTCATTCTAGGGCTTGCACTTCTTTCTACTTCTAAAACTGCGGGGAGGTCTGCTAAGAAAATTGCAAATAACATAGGGGCCAAAACGCACCCCTGTCTGAGGCCATTCCCTACCATCATCTTATGAGTCAGTGACCCTTGCGTATCTCTAATTACCTGGGCCCAATTCCCTTTGTGTTGCTCTTTTAATATCAATAATATGCCTTCCGGGATGCCATATTTTTCCAAGTCCTCCCAGAGGCACTTACGATCCACAGAGTCAAAAGCTGCCCGAAAATCGACAAAGCAACAAAACAACTTCCCATTTTGCTCTATCGATTTTCTGGCCAATGCCCATAAGGCAAAGCAATGGTCTATGGTGGAGTGTCCTTCTTTAAATCCCCCTTGTTCAACTGGTACAATAGATCTCTGTTCTGCCCAGTCTTTTAATTTCCCTAATATTATTTTAGCAAAGATCTTTTCTCCGATATCTAATAAGTTAATTAATCTATAATTCTTTGGGGCATAAATATCCCCTTTCTTATGAATCGGCCTTATTATCGCTCCCTTCCAGTTTAGAGGGATCGTCCCAGATTCTAAAATTACTAAAAACATACCTGAGAAAAATTCAGCCCACCAGGACGGGTTCAATTTTATTATCAAAGCTGGTAGGTTATCCGGACCTGCTGCTCTTGATAGGTTCAGGGTCTTTATCGTTCTAAGCACACTTGCTACTGAACAGTCCGGTTTTAGATCTTCTACCAGACCACTCCAGACCCGTGATACCTCCTCTTCAATTACTCTCCCCGGACTATATAAATCCTGCAGGTAATCCTCCCATGCACCCTCCTCCACCACGCAGTTCATTGAGGCAACCGAAGGTTCTGATGCTGAATGTACCAGCTTCCAGAACTGTCGTATATTCTTAGATTCGATTGCCTCCAACAATTTTCCCCAACAGGTTTCCTTGTAGACTCTTTTGGTACTAGAAATTAGCATGGTATAATCTCTCTTTAACTTAACGAGATTATCGGCCCTGGACTGATCACATTTTTTACGCAGACTACGCTCTTCTCTCCTTAGTTCTCTTTTCTTATTTAGGCAGTCAATATTAAACCATTTACCTTGGCTAATCTAAGTGTTTTGCTTGCTCTTTCTAAGCCTTACGTCAATGTTGATTTCTACACGAAGGCTTTGTACCACTTGGTTTAATTTCTCAACATACCAAGCCAAATTTAGGCCACTCACACATCCTAGGTCAAAATTTTGTTGCAGCCTAGTTAGCCTTTCTATATACTCCTCAGTTAGCCGTGTTGTTATACGCCTAGGGTAGTCCATCTGCTGTGTAACTACTTTGTCATGGGCGGGCTGGTGAAAATTTACCAGCTCCAATTCCATTATATTATGATCACTGCCTTCTATATTACTAATCCTGAAACCCTGTACTAAAGCAAAATTCCAAGCTGACATAAAAACATAGTCTATGGGGCAAATTTGTGCCCCCTGTTTAAATGTTTTCTTTGCCGGGCAATCTTGAGCTGACCTACCATTTAGACAAAAATACTTTTTGTCGCTAGGTAGTTTCCTAACTTTACATCATGTGTTGAACAGAGACTTACAGGAAACTTTGCTTGATTTATGTCATAGGCCTCCAAAATTTCCATAAACCAAATGTCTACCTGCTTTGGGTTTAATTTATGATTAAAATCTCCCACCAACAAGAATATATCCGAATCATACATTTCACACAATAAGTCTATATCATTCTTAAAATGACCCATTTCGACCCCATATTCCTCCTGGGTACCCCATTGCATATATACATTTAAAATCAGCATGTTTTCATTGTTTTTATCTGCGGCCATCAGGGCTATCCTACAACCCAGCAACCATTTACATGTTACAGTAAGGTGACATACATTTTTCACTAATTTAGTAGATAATAGTGCCATTAAGCCACCTGCTGGTCGACCAGACCTTGATTTAGTTGACGGGCGGCAAAGTTGGCGGAAGCCATCAACTACAGGGGTATTACCACATAGCCAAGTCTCTTGGATACAAATAATCTCATTATCTTTTGCAAGGTTTTTTATAAAATCTTGCTTTATCTGATTTCCTAATCCATTTATGTTCCAAGAGATCAATTTTATGCCATGTGGCAACCCCATTACCTATTCTACGTCACTAAGAAGCCCATTTTCATCAATTTCCTCCAAGAATCGCCGAGAAGGCCCTGTGGGACTTGTGCAGTGGCTCCAGTTCTTCCAGGATTCCTCTATATCTGAGTTATTTATTACTATATTTAGGTCACCCAAATCTAATCCTACTTCTCTTTCTATTAATCTCACTTGCCTTTTACCAAGTCCTGCATGATACTTTAAAAAAACTTTCTTTTGCGGGACTTTGTATTCTGTCACTACTTCTTCTTTAGATACTAACCGAATACCTTTTTTTAAGATCTCTCTCTCTGACTTCTCTATGGCGATTTTGACCAGGTCTGAATAAACCTGCACCCTGGTAAACTCTTTACCATCAATAGATAATTGGAAGCCCACCTGTCGAAGGTCTTTGGATCCTATCCCTTTCAGGTTCGGACAATGGGCAAATGAGTTGAGGAGATTGGACCTATTTAAGTACGACCACTTCTTCGTTTTTTTCCCACCCCTTCCCGTTTTCACATGTTCAAAGTACAGCCACCTATTGCCTTTTTCCTCGGATTCTAACTGTGTGGGCATACTCAGTGGTTGTCGGATATTATTTCTTACCCCTTCCTCTAATTTGTTACCCTGGTTTAGCCTCTCTTTAAACCTCTCGTTAAGGGGGCTAATTATTCCAGGTGTACTAGCTGTATTGGATGCTATGTGTCTTATATGCTTTCTTTGCTTCTCCTGGTAAATTTGTTTACTACTATCAGTCCCCTTTTTACTTGGTTCTTTACTTGTTTCTCGGGACTCACCAATCGTACCTTTCTCGCTCTTTCTCTCTGGATTTTAAGAGATTTTGATTTTAGCTCACACACAGCTAATGTTGGTAGATCCTTCAATTCCCTTTTTTTGCAGCTCTGCCTTTGCCCTTTCTTCGGTCTGCTCTTCCTACGAGTCTCCCTGTTTTAATAAGCCACCTCTAGTAAAGGCACCACCCTTCTCTTTACCAACATCGGCCATCTTGAGATGTAAACTTCATGATTATCGATTGGGGTTCTGCATTCCCAGCCTCCTCCCTACCCCAGCTGGGGCGGGAGGCTGTGGATCAGGGACAGATCTTAGCATTGATGGCATTTGGCCCCTGATACCTTGTAGCTCCCCCTCAATCTTAGAGAGATGCAAGTTCTGTATTTTTAAAATGTCATGGTTTAACATTGTAACTTCCAAGAGCACCTTAAGCGATTTCTGCAACAGTATCATAAGTTCCAACATTGAAGAAGCTGGTGTTACTGCGGAGTCTAAATTTAGCTCTGAAAATTGAGTACAGTCATTAAATGCTGGGTTCTGGGCACCATGCAAATCTTGTCTTCCTGTTTCTTTTGGGCTTACAACCAAGGCTGGGACTTCTTCCTCATCTTGCTTTAAGACCCCACTATTTGTTTCCTGGGTAGACCGAAGTCCACACTGAGGTGACAACCTCAGGGAAGAGGACAGGCGGGGTGACATTAATAGTCCATTATAACCTGTTATGGTCAGAAGGGATTGATTAGCCAAGTTTACAGAATCCATTATTTGTTCATCAAGGATTAAGGAGGACCCCCCTTTCCATGATTCCTCCCCTACTAATTCTACTTCGGCGGCTGAAGACTTTGCAGGTGAAAAGACCCTTTTAAAATGCTTCCCCACAAAGTCTTTTAGGGAGCTTGATGCTGTACCCCCCTTACGTCCCATTTGTGATGGCTCCTTAAATATTTTCTCTTTTCTCTTCTGGACACGCTTTGATTTTTGTTTTCCCCCTGGGCACACTAAACTTTCTCCTATAGATTTTTGATCTGTAGGGGGCTCTCTTTGCTTCAGATTAGGTCCCAGTGTGCTTTTATTCTTCCTGGGAGCCATCTTTAAACTCTTCAAGTTTATATATGATGACTACTTCTCTGAGATCCAATGCGTGTGTCCCACCTGACACGGCCCCCCCTGATTTCCAACTCAGATCTTTTGGAAGGGGTGGCTACCAAGTTCTGCCTATTGAGAGAGGAGGGAACTTTTCACTTACCTCTGTTGTGCCTTATGCGTATCCCTGCTATACGCTACGCACCACAGAGTCTGCACTGGTTCCCAATAAACACAGAGTCCTTCACCTCAGGAGCTTTCTCCAGCAAATACGAATACAGATAATTATTTTGCGGCTCCGGCCGCAACGGGGCTTGTCTCGCGGCTCCTGCCGCGTTTAGATAACTCTGGTCGCAGCTGAGCATGTCCCGCGGCTCCTGCCGCATACAGATTGTTATTTAGCGGCACCGGCCGCTGCTGAACTTATCTCGCGGCTCCAGCCGCAGCTGAACTTGTCTCGCGGCTCCTGCCGCGTTTAACTAACTGTTTAGCGGCTCCGGCCGCAGCTGAGCTTATCTCGCGGCTCCAGCCGCAGCTGAACTTGTCTCGCGGCTCCTGCCGCGTTTAACTAACTGTTTTGCGGCTCCGGCCGCAGCTGCCCTCGTCCCGCGGCTCCTGCCGCACACAGACAGATATTTAGCGGCTCCGGCCGCTGCTGAACTTATCTCGCGGCTCCTGCCGGGTAGACAAATCTGCCACCGCGGCTCTCATAGGCTTCACTTCACTTTGGCCCACGGAGTTCCGAAGCACCGCTGCTGCCGCTCTCCTACGATACGTGCCTCTCCTCGCGCCTCTCCTCGTCTGCCACGAAAACCACGAAAACCTGGGTTCTGGATTGGGTCCATGTACTCAAAATGGATTCCCTTTTCCCTTGTACTGGCAGCAATAGAGCTGCCCAGCACAGGGGCATATGTGCTCGTCCAGATGTGTCCTCATATTTAGTATAGTGCACCTTGCCTTAGGGCTGTATGGCCTGTCGTAGGAGTGACTTACCTATACTGCATGCAGTGGCTTTGGGCATGGCACACAGGGATGTGTGCCATGTTGTGTTTTCACTTTTGTCTACACCAAGACACACAGCCTGTAGTGGCAGTCTGTATGTGTTTGGTGAGGGGTCCTTTAGGGTGGCACAATTTGTGCTGCAGCCCTTAAGGTCCCTCTTTAGCCTCCTTGCCCTAGGTACCAAGGGTACAAATTACTAGGGACTTACAGGGAGTACCAAAGGTATTGCCAATTGGGAAACAATTGTACAGTTTTGGGAAAGAGACTGGCACTGGGGACCTGGTTAGCAGGAACCATGCACTTCTAGTTGAAATTACATGAAATGCCAGGCAAAATGTGGGGGTGAACCATGTAAAAAAGGGCACTTTACTACAGTCTGTAAATCAAATGTTACGAGTAGGCCTGCAGCACTGATTGTGCCACCCGCGTGAGTAGCCTTTTAAAAAATGTCTCAGGCCTGCCACTGCAGAGCCTTTATTGGCAGTTTTAAATTGCCATGCCGACCTGGCAAGTTCACCTACCTGCCAGGCCCAAACCTTCCCTTTTATTACATGTAAGGCACCCCTAAGGTAGGCCCTAGGTAGCTCCATGGGCAGGGTGCAGTGTATTTAAAAGGTAGGACATGCTCTTTTAAGTTTTACATGTCCTGGTAGCGAAAAACTGCTACATTTGTTTTTCACTACAGCAAGGTCTAGTTCTCCTATAAGTTAGCATTGGAGCTGCCTTGTAACACTTTACAAGTGTAATTTCCAATTGGGAACAGATAGAAAATTGGAGTTTGGTGTCTCTGGACTCAATTTAAAAACACATCTTTTAGTGAAGTTGGTTTTTAAATTGCAGGTCTGAAATACCACTTTTAGAAAATTGGCATTTTCTTACTTTAACCATTCTGTGCCTCTGCCTGTCCCTAGAATACACGTCTGGGTTGAACGACAGCTGGGCTTTGTGAATTCACTCTAGACAGTCACATACAAAGGGAGCTGAGGTGTGTCCTGCATATCCTGATGGCCCATCACCATGCTGATGGCTCTTCCTGAGATAGAGTGGTGGGAGGAGTTGTCACTTGCACCTGAATAGGGCTGTGCCTGTCCCCACACAAAGAGCTGCATACCCCCCTGTAGTGTGTCTGGAACCAGGGCCTAGAAGGGCAAGATCTTGTGCACTACAAAGACCTTTCCTTGAAGTCTCCCTACTTCAAAGGCTAAAATGGGTATAAGTAAAGACCTCTGACACCATATACTCAGAACACTTCTGGACTGAGGATACACTGCCAGGAAGAAGAGCAGTTGTGCTGCCAGGAGGGACTGCCACTTTGCTGCTTGCTTTGCTGTGTTGGCTTGCTGCCTGTTGCTTCATGCCTGTGAGTGAGAGGACTGGACTTCACTCTCTGCATCCTGCTTTTAAGTAGGCCTGGGCAGAGCTCACGGAGTTTCACTCTGCAGAATTCTGCTGAGATGCCGAAAAACTCCTCCATATTCTGGGGAGTATTGCTCTGCCACTCCTAATGAAGTCCCCTTGACTGCTGAAGTTCGTTGGGGGCCAAGAATCCCTATTGTTGTGACAAGTAGGACCCCCACAGCGGGATTGCTGAGACATCATCGGAGGCCCCGCCACCTTTCTAAGCCACTCTGCAAAGGGGTCTCCTGGCGCACTACAGGTTGCAGTTCCAGGCGCTAGCGCTCGATCACGCTCACCTTTGTCACAAAAGAAGCGCCTGAAGTCGCTGGCGCCTCCTAAAGCCACGTTAGCGGACCCAAAATCTCGCAGGCAGCTAGCAAATCTCATGGGCGCTCACGAGGGCCCATCAAGTCTCGTCACACTCCCTGTGCATGCGAAATGACGCGATGAATATGCCGGGGGAAAAAAATTATGCTCCGTTGCAGAGTTTATCAGTATCTCCAGGTTTTCCACTGAATTTGAAGTTGCTGAATTCCGCAAACTCCACGAGCGGAGCGAAATTTTACTCACAGGCCTACTTTTACAGTTCTCCAAGGACTGATTGAGCTTGCCTCCTGTTGCTGAAGTCCCAGAGAAATCAAAGACTTCACCTGCATCTTGCTACCAGCACCTGGGCTCCTCTGCTATGAGCCCTGCCCTGCCAAGTGGCGCCAAGTCCAGTCCTGGGCCCTTGGAGGTGAATTTGGTGCTACAACCAAGAAATTCACTCATCGACTCCAAATCGTCAGTTCGGACCCAGCGCATCCCTGCAAAATTGATGCATCGCCACTGGCTGCACTCGAAGCCATGGACACCACTCGCCGAGTGCACGACGCAACAGCCTCGACTTTCAACACAGCCCCTACTTTGCCACAGCACCTCCCAAGAACTGCCACTGTGTAAGTCTCGAGCACCGCTTCACCAAAGTCTGTGACGCACTGCTCCGACTCCGACGCAGCCCCGGCCCTGAGTGACATTCTACCGATGCATCGCCTTCAGCACAGCGGTTCGAATTTGTAGCCGTAAAATCGGCGCATCGCGCTGTTGACTTCGCTGCATCATTGACACCGTGTCACCTTCAGGAACCGATGCCTCACACCCACAACCAATGCATAACCTCCTCTACGCAACGCATCATCCCAAAGTGGCAAAGCTTCAACGACCCTGCACCGCCTTAAGGAGCTGACACATCACTTGCATCTGCAACGCCTAACCTCCTCTGTGCCATGCATCGTCTTCGATTTCCGACGCATCCAAGGTACAGTTAGGGGCTCTGTGTGATGTCTGTATAAGGCCTGTGCTCCATTGTGATCAGACTGAACTTTTGGATTTGCCCTGGTCAAGCGCGACCAGATAGGCCCAGTTGGAGCTAAAGATATCTAAGAACTGCATTTTGATTTCATCTTTAAAAATTCATATCTTGACTTGCGTATGGGGGATTTTGCTGCTTTGGTCTTGTTTTACTCAGATAAATATTGGCTATTTTTCTAAACTGGTGTAAATTACTTTTGTGTTGTTTTCACTGTGTTACTGTGTGTGTGTGTACAAATACTTTACACATTGCCTCTTTAGTTTAGCCACATTGATATGTGCCAAGCTAACAGAGGGTGAGCACAGGTTAACGTTTAATGTATACTACACTTACCCTGACTAGAGTGGGTCCCTTCTTGGACAGGGGGCATACCTCTGCCAACTAGAGACCCCATTTCTAACACTGCTGAGTCCGGAGACCAAGGTCGAAGGATGTGGAGAACTACTTATCCTATGTAAAAACGTGCACATGGAATGACAAATACAATTATTGCCTGGAATAAAAAGGAAGAGAAGACAAAATGTTCTTTCCCTTCTTGATCCTATACAAAAAGAAAAATATAAGAATTCCAAAAAAGACAAATAATAGTTATCATATCTCCCTGGATGTGGAATAAAGGTAACATGAGAAATTAAATAAGGAAGGGCTCTTGAGAATTAAATGATCTTACCTAAACCCCTTTTATTACAACGAATGGAGTGGAGAAACTCATAAATGCGTATGTGAATTGGCCGCAACATATTTAACTTGGATTAAATAATATGTCTCAGTTCTTGGTGTCCATGTTTGAGGTTTTTTTTTTTTATGCCTGTGGTTCCTAAGCTTCCGGTACTAATATCTTAAGGTCTTGGCCCAAGGGGATCTTGGGCTTACTGGAGCCCTCTGCTTTATAAGGATCAGTTTCAGATGGCTTAGGAGGTTCAGTCTCCTTGCAGTGGGAAGTAATTTTTTCCCCAGATCTCTCCGACAATCAGCCTATATATAATCCAGATACTGAGAAGGAACAAGAAGGGATTTCTTCGGTTCAAAAATCAAAATTCCGAAATGTTCCAAATCTCAGCAAACTTCCTCGGTATGAATTATTAACTGGGATCAAGACAGGGCTGGAATCAATAGATCGTCGAGAAAAGGGTATATCTCAATCCCCTTGTTGTGAAAAAGTGCAATCACAGGTGCTAAAACCTTTTTGATTACGATTGACTCTTAATCCGAAAGTAAGGACCCGAAACTGCCAATGACCCTTTCTCACACAAAACCTGAGGTACAGTTGACGTGACAGCGAAATTGGAATGTGCAGGTAGGCATCTTGCAAGTCTATTCTTATCAAAAAATCTAGTTAGGTTACCAAAGGAAAAACCTGTTGAGGGGAGCGCATCTTGAAATGATCAATGAGAATATAATAATTGAGTTCCTTTAAGTGAATAATCATCCAAAACTCTCTGAACTATCTCTCTGGACCAGAAATACCTATGAGTACCAACCGGTTTCTCATTTCCCAAGAGGAGCTTGAACTAAATGTTTCTTTTGAGTCATGGTAAGAATGCTGTACAACAATGCCTTCCTCTTGATCAGATCTAATAGAAGAGAAGTGACAACAAATCTGGACTTTGGAGGAAATTGGGAAAAATTGTTCTCTATCCCGAATAGACCACCTGACGGACCCATTTGTCCAAAATCCTGGTAATCCACAGATTCAGAAAGGAACTCAGACAACCTCCTATAGGATCTGCTTCACCAAAGACCTTACTGAGTCCCCCAATCAAAAAAGCCTTACAAAGGCCCAAGATTGTCACTCGCTCAAAGCGAGCGATTACAACTCAACCCTTCATTAAATAAAAAAAAATAAAAAAGATAAGATAAAAATTAAGGAGTGCCTTATTAACCCCTGATGCCGAAGACCCATGGGAAATAGGTTTGCAAAATTAAAAAAACGTCTATAATAGAAACGCACTTTAGAGGTTGTCAGAAGTGGAGGAGCACAGGCTAGTACCGCAAGATGTAACGAATGGGGCAAGAAAGGGTATGAGAAGGTAATGTTGGCAGTTTTTATAGCACCTTATGCTATCGAAAAGGCAATTTTAAGACTGAGCGGGTGAGGGAGAGATTTCGAAGGTAGGGCTGGAAAGTGAAATAAAGGTAACATGAGAAATTAAATAAGAATTCCAAAAAAGACAAATAATAGTTATCATATCTCCCTGGATGTGGAATAAAGGTAACATGAGAAATTAAATAAGGAAGGGCTCTTGAGAATTGAATGATCTTACCTAAACCCCTTTTACTACAACGAATGGAGTGGAGAAACTCATAAATGCGTATGTGAATTGGCCGCAACATATTTAACTTGGATTAAATAATATGTCTCAGTTCTTGATGTCCATGTTTGAGTTTTTTTTTTTTTTTTTATGCCTGTGGTTCCTAAGCTTCCGGTACTAATATCTTAAGGTCTTGGCCCAAGGTGATCTTGGGCTAGCAAACAACCCTTGTTTGGTACCACAAAACTTTAAACAGCTATACATCTTGAAGCATTTACCACACTCAAGTAATCCAATGGTGGACTGTTCCAGGAGACCAGGGCTACCTATTAATTGATGCTTAGGATCTGCTCAGGATTTCAAACATGGACTTCTATGGTCCAACATGTACTTATAGTATGTAGCTGACATCGCTAGGCCCAGAAAGGAGCAATCTTTCAGGTCAGCGAGATCAGGATCGATTCTGACAATCTAAAGTAACAAGGAATAAAGGCAAACAATGGACTTCACAGTCCGCATCCACAGACATTGGATTCTTTGGAGCTTTCAGCTGGTCATCAGCACAGCTTGTCAGGATCAGTGGATTCCAAGGAGTGGCTCTTAGGCAACCATTTAGTGGTTGGGGACACTTCTGGCAGAATTCATGCAAAGTTGCTGGAAACAAACATGCTCACGCCATGCAAGCTTAAGGTTAGAAGTGCCAGGATAGGATAAGGTTGGGGACCTCACACAAAGAGAGCAGACCCTTGTGCAGGGCAGAGTATGATTGTCATTGCTCCTGTGAAGGCTCACCTGCCCTTGGTGCTAGTGTTATTGCCAGCGCTCCTTCATCTCAGGGGGAGAACTAGGCTGAAGATACGGACATGGTTGGGGAAAAATTCAAATATAGAAATTTTACACTGGCTCTTATCAGTATGCATATAGTACAGGATGTATGCCCTAATGTATACAAGGTGAATGTATTGTCCATACAGTTCCTAAAGCCATGCAAGGGTAATACATGCTGGTATGGTACACATCCTCCTTCACAGTTCCCTCAAGACATTTTCTGCTTGAACCACATCTTCTGTGAGTGAAAATTACATGAACTACATAAGCGTTAGTACAACAGAAACTACACACATAATGGGAATCCTGGTAATCAGAATTGCATGCGGTTATATTTTTGTAATAAAGATTTCTCACAGCCCTAATGCTAAGCTAGGCTCAGACACTCTATTTGGCCGGCCCAGAAGCTCCAGGGCTGGCTAGGTCCCCGCTAGAAAAAAGACAAGCAACCCCAGACTATTTCACTCTTTCAAGTTCACATCAGTGAGCTGTAGTATGAATTCCATGGCACCATGAGAACGGGACTCATGTCCTTGGTTAATAATTACGGTGTCTTACATAGGCCAACATAAATGTGATGACTGGAATGCTTGACTTAATATCAGCCACTAGTAATTACTCAGGCCTCCTACCAGTGTGCTCTTTTTTCACCATTCTGTCACTACAGTTCGAGCCTAGCTTATGCAAGTTAGACTTTGTAGTGTTCCATTAGGGTCAGTCCAGTCTGTACTACTAGACTGGGTCTCCTCTAAATGGGAATGAAAGCAACCTAAAATCAGCTTCTTTTTTTTGAGCCTCACCAGTGAAGTACAGCTTGAGTCTTATCGCACAGTGATCACGGACCCATGACTGAACTTTCCTGTCCCACTTAGGGCATCTTAGGTGTAGCATAGAGCTAGTGCCTAAGTTTAATTCAACCATTCCACCCATCATTTTTTAGGTCTGACTTCACAGCGCTACTGTCACCAGACCTTATGCGATCAACAGAAGAAGAGCTTTAATAAGACACTACTGAGAGAAGGGCTTTAGCTTTCCCAAATGTTCATTTTCTTGTATACTGATTTTGAATGGGCAAAAGTAGTGTGCTTCCAATGAAATCGAGTGCTTGTATTTCACTATTTGCCTTGTAGGATAGCTTATGCTCGACACAACAGAACTGAGTCAGTTGCAATGACAAGCAATTCATCAAGGCTAAAGGCCTG
Source organism: Calotriton arnoldi (assembly GCA_963921515.1). Taxonomy (NCBI): domain Eukaryota; kingdom Metazoa; phylum Chordata; class Amphibia; order Caudata; family Salamandridae; genus Calotriton; species Calotriton arnoldi. The sequence continues at coordinate 418,039 of CAWUFW010014088.1, forward strand.
ATCTGTTTAATATGAAAAGTTAAAACAAAGGTAATACCCCTGACTTACATACTGTGATAAGCATATCTTAAAGCCAATAGGCCTGTAAGGGTGGATTGTTGTTACACTGTGTTAAAATTTGTAGACAGGTATTTTGTTACAGTGAATCTCACACCTTACCATAGTAAGCATGGAGTTTGGGGGTATGTTACTTCTGTGACAGACCTTGAGTTAGAAGATATGTACTTCAACAATCCTTGTTATGTCATTTTAGGAAGAGTTGGATATTGTTTTACAAACTATAATGTTGTACATAATTGTAATTTAATGTATACTGATAGTTGCCTTGTGGAAAGGTTACACAGAAGACAGTAGGCCTCAGTTTATTATAGAGGCTATAGGGCTGATTTTTCTTTGGGAAAATGTATGTCAGATATGTTTATGATAAAAAGTTGCAACAAAGGCAGTACCCCTGACCAATTCATTGTGAAAAACCAACAGGCCTTTGTGGGTGGATTGTCACTACACTGTGCTAAATGCTATAGATACCTTATCATGTGGAATTTCACAGATTACCACAGTAGGCAAAGGTTTTGGTGTTGATTAACCTCTTTGATGAACACTTGGAGTTGAATATCTGAAATCTAATAATCCTTGTTAGGCCCTTTTCAGTGGGTTATATAGTAGTTCTGTATATTTGCAAATTTATGACTGTATGTCTGTTGGTTGCAAGCTTCCTTTTCAGAGAGGTTGTTTATTGTTCTGCCAAAATCAATTTTGCATATATTTGCAATTTTGTGACTGTGTGCCCGATGCTTTTCAGTTTATGTGCAATACAGGAGGCCTCAGTTGGTTATGGTGACAAGTCAATGATGAAGGCGAAAGGTTTAATTGCTTCACTGGGAAATGTTATGTAGATGCCATTCGTATGATCTGTTCATAACGAAAACTTAAAAAGGTAGTAGGACTGGCTTATTTATTGTGAAATTCATTTATTATAGCCAAAATGTGCTTAAGGGTGGCTTACTCTGTGACTAAGGCTGTACACTGTTATTTTGTTACATGTAATTTCACAGATTAACATATTCAGCAAGGGTTTGGTGTTGGTTACACTCTCGGATATTCCCTTAGGATAGAAGATTTGCATTGTGATAATCCTTGTTAGACCTTCTAAAGAGGGGTTCGATATTGTTTTGCCCACTCTAATTTAACACATACTTGTCATTTTACTTAGTGAGTGCCTGATGACTACTTTGTGAGAACGCTTATGCTTGATAGAGTAGTCCTGAGTTGTTGATTATGGCAAGCCAATGATAAAGGTTATATGACTGATAAATTAATTGAGAAAGGTATGTCATATACCATTAGGCGTAATCTGATTATTAAGAAAAGTTTAACAAACACTGTAGGCCTGACATATTTGTAGAGAAAAGCATTTGTTAAAGGGGATAGGCCTTTGTAAGATTTGCACTGTGAGAAACCTTGGTGGACACTTATGGTGATGAGCTAATGATAAAGGGTAAAGTGCTGATTGGTTCATTGGGAAAGGTTATGTCAGATGCCATAGGTCTGATTTGTTTATTATAAAGCTAAACAGCAAAGACAGGAGGCCTGCTTTTTTTAATGTGGAAATCCTATGCTAGAGCCATTAGGCTTTTATGGGTGTATTGATATTACACTGTAGAAAGTCATTTTGTTAAATGAAATCACATAGATTTCTGTAGTAAGCAAGGATTTTGGTGGTGTTACTTCCTTTGGAAAACCCTGGGTGGTAGTGCATAGTGCTAACCTCCGCACAACTATGTTAGGAGAGCCTGGCAGGTGTAGTTGTCTGCCAGGTCTTTGAAATAAAAAAGAATATATATATATATATATATATATATATATATATATATATATATATATATATATATATAAAATAGCCACAGTCCTTAATTGCCAACTCCACAGCAACAAACAGGTACAGACCACAATGTAGAGTTCAGTGCAGTGCTTCTATTACAGAAATATATGCATCCCAGAAATAGAGCAGCAAGTGCCCAGCCTGACGCGTTTCGACCGCGTTTCCACGGTCTATATATATAACGCTCCAAAGTTGCCCACAGGCGAGGGAGCACTCAGGCTGCAGCAATCCCCAGTAGACCACACACACGGCAGGAGCAGCCTGGCGTGTTTCAGATCAAATCCTTAATCATAGGCATAGTTCCACCTAGTGCACAGCGTTTTTGACCACACCTTTTATTCAAATAATTTGCTGCCTTCTGATAGGCCCTTTAGCTCCCGGTCCCACACAGTATTGTGGGACCAGTAGTGCGGCAATCCTACCCTAATGGGTGCCGTGTCCTCAGGGTTCCCAATGCATAGCCCTCTGATGGGCCCCGCAATGTGCGCAGTCTCATATTCTCTGGCGCTGCACGCCCCATGTAGAGCTTAACATAATTCAAAGCTCAAAGGCCCGCTTCCAATCCTCGTGGTGGTGCTCCCTCCACGGCCTGGCCGCCGTGTAAAATATAACGCTCCAAAGTTGCCCACAGGCGAGGGAGCACTCAGGCTGCAGCAATCCCCAGTAGACCACACACACGGCAGGAGCAGCCTGACGCGTTTCGGATCAAATCCTTAATCATAGGCATAGTTCCACCAAGTGCACAGAGTTTTTGACCACACCTTTTATTCAAATAATTTGCTGCCTTCTGATAGGCCCTTTAACTCCCGGTCCCCCACAGTATTGTTGGACCAGTAGTGCGGCAATCCTACCCTAATGGGTGCCGTGTCCTCAGGGTTCCCAATGCATAGCCCTCTGATGGGCCCCGCAATGTGCGCAGTCTCATATTCTCTGGCGCTGCACGCCCCATGTAGAGCTTAACATAATTCAAAGCTCAAAGGCCCGCTTCCAATCCTCCTGGTGGTGCTCCCTCCACGGCTGGGCCGCCGTGTAAAATATAACGCTCCAAAGTTGCCCACAGGCGAGGGAGCACTCAGGCTGCAGCAATCCCCAGTAGACCACACACACGGCAGGAGCAGCCTGACGCGTTTCGGATCAAATCCTTAATCATAGGCATAGTTCCACCAAGTGCACAGCGTTTTTGACCACACCTTTTATTCAAATAATTTGCTGCTTTCTGAGAGGCCCTTTAACTCCTGGTCCCCCACAGTATTGTGGGACCAGTAGTGTGGCAATCCTACCCTAATGGGTGCCGTGTCCTCAGGGTTCCCAATGCATAGCCCTCTGATGGGCCCCGCAATGTGCGCAGTCTCATATTCTCTGGCGCTGCACGCCACATGTAGAGCTTAACATAATTCAAAGCTCAAAGGCCCGCTTCCAATTCACGCGGTGGTGCTCCCTCCATGGCCGGGCCGCCGTGTAAAATATAACGCTCCAAAGTTGCCCACAGGCGAGGGAGCACTCAGGCTGCAGCAATCCCCAGTAGACCACACACACGGCAGAGCAGCCTGATGCGTTTCGGATCAAATCCTTAATCATAGGCATAGTTCCACTAAGTGCACAGCGTTTTTGACCACACCTTTTATTCAAATAATTTGCTGCCTTCTGATAGGCCCTTTAACTCCCGGTCCCCCACAGTATTGTTGGACCAGTAGTGCGGCAATCCTACCCTAATGGGTGCCGTGTCCTCAGGGTTCCCAATTCATACCCCTCTGATGGGCCCCGCAATGTGCGCAGTCTCATATTCTCTGGCGCTGCACGCCCCATGTAGAGCTTAACATAATTCAAACCTCAAAGGCCCGCTTCCAATCCTCGCGGTGGTGCTCCCTCCACGGCCGGGTCGCCGTGTAAAATATAACGCTCCAAAGTTGCCCACAGGCGAGGGTGCACTCAGGCTGCAGCAATCCCCAGTAGACCACACACACGGCAGGAGCAGCCTGACGCATTTCGGATCAAATCCTTAATCATAGGCATAGTTCCACCAAGTGCACAGCGTTTTTGACCACACCTTTTATTCAAATAATTTGCTGCCTTCTGATAGGCCCTTTAACTCCCGGTCCCCCACAGTATTGTGGGACCAGTAGTGCGGCAATCCTACCCTAATGGGTGCCGTGTCCTCAGGGTTCCCAATGCATAGCCCTCTGATGGGTCCAGCAATGTGCGCAGTCTCATATTCTCTGGCGCTGCACGCCCCATGTAGAGCTTAACATAATTCAAAGCTCAAAGGCCCGCTTCCAATCCTCGTGGTGGTGCTCCCTCCATGGCCTGGCCGCCGTGTAAAATATAACGCTCCAAAGTTGCCCACAGGCGAGGGAGCACTCAGGCTGAAGCAATCCCCAGTAGACCACACACACGGCAGGAGCAGCCTGACGCGTTTCGGATCAAATCCTTAATCATAGGCATAGTTCCACCAAGTGAACAGCATTTTTGACCACACCTTTTATTCAAATAATTTGCTGCCTTCTGATAGGCCCTTTAACTCCCGGTCCCCCACAGTATTGTGGGACCAGTAGTGTGGCAATCCTACCCTAATGGGTGCCGTGTCCTCAGGGTTCCCAATGCATAGCCCTCTGATGGGCCCCGCAATGTGCGCAGTCTCATATTCTCTGGCGCTGCGCGCCCCATGTAGAGCTTAACATAATTCAAACCTCAAAGGCCCACTTCCAATCCTCGCGGTGGTGCTCCCTCCACGGCCGGGCCGCCGTGTAAAATATAATGCTCCAAAGTTGCCCACAGGCGAGGGAGCACTCAGGCTGCAGCAATCCCCAGTAGACCACACACACGGCAGGAGCAGCCTGACACGTTTCGGATCAAATCCTTAATCATAGGCATAGTTCCACCAAGTGCACAGCGTTTTTGACCACACCTTTTATTCAAATAATTTGCTGCCTTCTGATAGGCCCTTTAACTCCCGGTCCCCCACAGTATTGTGGGACCAGTAGTGCGGCAATCCTACCCCAATGGGTGCCGTGTCCTCAGGGTTCCCAATGCATAGCCCTCTGATGGGCCCCTCAATGTGCGCAGTCTCATATTCTCTGGCGCTGCACGCCCCATGTAGAGCTTAACATAATTCAAAGCTCAAAGGCCCGCTTCCAATCCTCGCGGTGGTGCTCCCTCCACGGCCGGGCCGCCGTGTAAAATTAAGGGCTTGCTACTTTTGCCAGCAGTAATCAATAGCGCTAACCATCTGTGGAATTATTATGGACACTATAAATCCCAGACTGCCCATCCAGGGCATACTATTTAGTATTCTTATGACGGGGTGGTGTCCCGCGCTTTTACGAACTGCCGAAGCCTCTGAGGAGGAGTTGAGATACTCCAGAAACGCGTCAGGCATTAACGGCGTTCGAGCTGCTCATGGAATCGGGGTGCTGGAGGTGCGCATACCATTAAAGGCTTGATGCTTGTGGCTGCTGTTCGAGTGCTCCTTGTACGTTGGATAATCTTAGAGCTTTTTATATATATATATATATATATTCACTGAAAAAACCATAGGTTTTAGGGACAGTTATAGTTAGTTGGACATTTCACTCGTACAAAACCATAGAAATTCCCCCGTTATAGTTAGTTCAGCTAACTATAACTCGCGCACCCGCAATGCACTGCTGATGATGTCACATATTACATCACTCATGACATGGTCAGTGACATCACTGATGACATCACTGATGACATCTCAAATGACATCACTGATGACATCACTGATGACATCATCCAGTGACTGTGTGTTTCTGTAAAGTTTAAATATGTTTAATATATATAGGGAAAGGCGTATTGAAGAATGAGTGGGTGTATAAGTGTCTGAATGGATGATTTAGTACGTGAGTGACTGACTCTACAAGTGAGTGATTAAATGTATCTTACTGAATGCATGGGTTAGTGACTAAACTGTGTGAATGTCTGTATCCGTCTGTCTGTTGGTTTGTAAGCGGCTGCATGGCTTTCTGAATAGCTACATGAGTGTCTACATGGGTTATTGATTGATTGTCTGAGTATCTGTATGGGTGCCTGAGTGTTTGTGTGGGTGGGGTGTGTGTGACTCTGTGCATAGATGTGTGAGTTGGGGATTCACTGGGTGCATGGTTTCAAGAGTGCATCTGTGATGGACTGTATGGGTGGGTGAGTGTGTGTATGGGTGTGTTAGTGATTGAATGTATATCTCAGTGGTACATGTGTGAGTAACTACATATGTGAAAGGCAGTATATATGTGTGTTGGAGTATATAAATGGCTATAAGTGAGAGTGTGTGATTGTGAGAGTGGCTGTATGGATGAGTGTGTACTTGTATCAGTGATTGTATAAGAGCCTAAGAATGTGCTAGTATTTGTATGAGTAAGTGAGCTGGTGTGTGTATAACTGTATAGGTGAGTAAATGGGTGTGTGATTAAGTTTTTTGCATGACTGACTAGGTGTGTGAGTACCACTATGGATGAGTGGCGGTGTGTGAGTGTTTATATAGGTGTATGAGTGCATATGATAGTCCTGTACTGAGTGACTAAGTATGAGTGACTGTACGGGTGAGTGAGTGGATGTGTGTGTAGACCTAAGAATCAGTGAGTGGGTATGTAGTTTTTGGTGTTGGAGTGTCTATGGTTTTGAGAATGGCAGTCTGTAATTTAGAGTGGGTGTATCAAAAGTTATATTAGGGTGTGAGAAGATGCATGAAATTATCACATGGATGATGTCATCAGTGATGTCATTTGAGATGTCATCAGTGATGTCATCAGTGATGTCACTGACCATGTCATGAGTGATGTAATATGTGACGTCATCAGCAGTGCATTATGGGAGCGAGTTATAGTTAGCTGAACTAACTATAACGGGGGAATTTCTATGGTTTTGTACGAGTGAAATGTCCAACTAACTATAACTGTCCCTAAAACCTATGGTTTTTTCAGTGAATTTCAAAGGTTTTTTAAATGCTAATTTCTAACTATAACGTGTCTGAAACCTATGGTTTTTTCAGTGAATTTCAAAGGTTTTTTAAATGCTAATTTCTAACTATAACGTGCCTGAAACCTATGATTTTTAAGTGAATTTCAAAGGTTTTTTTAAATGCTAGTTTCTAACTATGCCTACAGAGGTAGGACATGTGAAGAAAGAAGAAAAACGCACAGAAAGAAGCAAAAGATGTGCAGAAAGAACCAACAGAGGAGCAGAAAGAGGCCTTGTTGCAAAATCATCCTGTGCCCACAACTTTTTCAGACGGGTACTGGTGGTAACTGACTCTGACTAACCAGAGCCAGTGCTATGCTAAAAGACACTTAGAATACAGTGAAAACACCTACATACACTAGGGAACACTATGCGTTGAGGTACCCCTGTGATTAGCATGACCTCCTCTGCAAGTCCCTAGTACATAATAGGGCAGGGGGATTAAAACTACCTCTTAAAACGCTGCTACAGGGCGCGCTTAGCACAGTGGGTGAAGGGAGGGGGCTGAGGTGACATGTGTGCAAACGCACTCCGTGGCGCGTTTTAAGTTGCGGGATTAAGTCCCCTTGAATTCTGAGGGTCCCTGGGGCCCAACTCAGCCCCCAGGTACCTACAGTTAGGACCACAGAGCTGAGTTGCAGAGAGGCGTTCCGAGGCCACGCACCTTTTTCACCTCTCTGCAATGCAACTCTGTTGTGCTTACTGAAGGTACCTGGTGGGCTAGTTGGCCCCCAGGGTCCCTCAGGATTCAAAGGGAATTAATTCCCCAACTTAAAACGCACCACAGGGCGTGTTTGCGCACATGTCACCTGAGGCCCCGCCCCTCCCTTCACCACTGTGCAAACGCGCCCCGTGGTGCGTTTTAAGTTGGGGGATTAGGTCACCTTGAATCCTGAGGGTCCCTGGGGCCCAACTAGCCCACTCAGGTACTTCCAGTAAGCACCACAGGCCTGCGTTGCAACGCCTGTAACAAATTGTGCTGTTGTGTTTAGGTAGTGAAGAGGGTCGTGCTGGGGGTAGTGTTTTAGGGTTTAGGGTAGTGCAGTGGTGTTTGTGTAGTGTAGGGGATCATGCTGGGGGTAGATTTAGGGTTTAGGGTAGTGCAGTGGTGTTTGGGTAGTGTAGGGAGTCGTGCTGGGGGAGTGTTTTAGGGTTTAGGGTAGTGCAGTGGTGTTTGGGTAGTGTAGGGGTCGTGCTGGGGGTAGTGTTTTAGGGTAGTGCAGTGGTGTTTGGGTAGTGTAGGGGGTACTGCTGGGGGTAGTGTTTTAGGGTTTAGGTTGGTGCAGTGGTGTTTGGGTAGTGTAGGGGTACTGCTGGGGGTAGTGTTTTAGGGTTTAGGGTAGTGCAGTGGTGTTTGTGTAGTGTAGGGGGTAGTGTTTTAGGGTTTAGGGTAGTGCAGTGGTGTTTGTGTAGTGTAGGAGGTCATGTTTTAGGGTTTAGGGTAGTGCAGTGGTCTTTGGGTAGTGTAGGGAGTCATGCGGGGGTAGTGTTTTAGGGTTTAGGGTAGTGTAGGGGGTCATGCGGGGGGTAGTGTTTTAGGGATTAGGGTAGTGCATTGGTGTTTGGGTAGTGTAGGGGTCATGCGGGGGTAGTGTTTTAGGGTATAGGGCAGTGCAGTGGTGTTTGGGTAGTGTAGGGGGTTGTGCTGGGGGAGTGTTTTAGGGTTTAGGGCAGTGCAGTGGTGTTCGGGTAGTGTAGGGGGTGGTGCTGGGGGAGGGTTTTAGGGTTTAGGGCAGTGCAGTGGTGTTCGGGTAGTGTAGGGGGTCGTGCTGGGGGTAGTGTTTGAGGGTTTAGGGCAGTGCAGTCGTGTTCGGGTAGTGTAGGGGGTTGTGCTGGGGGTAGTATTTTAGGGTTTAGGGCAGTGCAGTGGTGTTTGGGCAGTGTAGGGGGTAATGCTGGGGGTGGTGTTTTAGGGTTTAGGGCAGTGCAGTGGTGTTCGGGCAGTGTAGGGGGTCGTGCTGGGGGTGGTGTTTCAGGGTTTAGGGCAGTGCAGTGGTGTTCGGGCAGTGTAGGGGGTGGTGTTTCAGGGTTTAGGGCAGTGCAGTGGTGTTCGGGCAGTGTAGGGGGTCGTGCAGGGGGTGGTGTTTCAGGGTTTAGGGCAGTGGTGTTCGGGCAGTGTTGGGGGTCATGCTGGGGGTGGTGTTTCAGGGTTTGGGGCAGTGCAGTGGTGTTCGAGAAGTAAAGGGGGTCGTGCTGGGGGTGGTGTTTCAGGGTTTAGGGCAGTGCAGTGGTGTTCGGACAGTGTAGGGGGCAGTGCAGGGGTGGTGTTTCAGGGTTTAGGGCAGTGCAGTGGTGTTCGGGCAGTGTAGGGGGTGCTGCAGGGGGTGGTATTTCAGGGTTTAGGGCAGTGCAGTGGTGTTCGGGCAGTGTAGGGGGTCATGCAGGGGTGGTGTTTCAGGGTTTAGGGCAGTGCAGTGGTGTTCGGGCAGTGTAGGGGGTCGTGCTGGGGCTGGTGTTTCAGGGTTTAGGGCAGTATAGTGGTGTTCGGGCAGTGTAGGGGGTCGTGCTGGGGCTGGTGTTTCAGGGTTTAGGGCAGTGCAGTGGTGTTCGGGCAGTGTAGGGGGTCGTGCTGGGGCTGGTGTTTCAGGGTTTAGGGCAGTGCAGTGGTGTTCGGGCAGTGTAGGTGGTCGTGCTGGGGCTGGTGTTTCAGGGTTTAGGGCAGTGCAGTGGTGTTCGGGCAGTGTAGGGGGTCATGCTGGGGCTGGTGTTTCAGGGTTTAGGGCAGTGCAGTGGTGTTCGGGCAGTGTAGGGGGTCTTGCTGGGGCAAGTGTTTCAGGGTTTAGGGCAGTGCAGTGGTGTTCGTGCAGTGTAGGGGGTCGTGCTGGGGGTGGTGTTTCAGGGTTTAGGGCAGTGCAGTGGTGTTTGGGCAGTGTAGGGGGTCATGCTGGGGCTAGTGTTTCAGGATTTAGGGCAGAGCAATGGTGTTCAGGCAGTGTAGGGGGTTTTGCTGGAGGTGGTGTTACAGGGTTTAGGGCAGTGCAGTGGTGTTCGTGCAGTGTAGGGGGTGGTGTTTCAGGGTTTAGGGCAGTGGTGTTCAGGCAGTGTAGGGGGTCTTGCTGGGGTTGATGTTTCAGGGTTTAGGGCAGTGCAGTGGTGTTCGGGCAGTGTAGGGGGTCGTGCTGGGGGTGGTGTTTCAGGGTTTAGGGCAGTGCAGTGGTGTTCCGGCAGTGTAGGAGGTCTTGCATGGGGTGGTGTTTCAGGGTTTAGGGCAGTGCAGTGATGTTTGGGCAGTGTAGGGGGTCGTGCAGGGGGTGGTGTTTCAGGGTTTAGGGCAGTGCAATGGTGTTCGGCCAGTGTAGGTGGTGTTGCTGGGGGTGGTGTTTCAGGCTTTAGTGCAGTGGTGTTCGGGCAGTGTAGGGGGTCTTGCTGGCGGTGGTGTTTCAGGGTTTAGGGCAGTGCAGTGGTGTTCGGGCAGTGTAGGGGGTCTTGCTGGGGCTGGTGTTTCAGGGTTTAGGGCAGTGCAGTGGTGTTCGGGCAGTGTAGGGGGTCGTGCTGGGGCTGGTGTTTGAGGGTTTAGGGTAGTGCAGTGGTGTTCGGGCAGTGTAGGGGTCGTGCTGGGGCTGGTGTTTCAGGGTTTAGGGCAGTGCAGTGGTTTTCGGGCAGTGTAGGCGGTCATGCTGGGGCTGGTGTTTCAGGGTTTAGGGCAGTGCAGTGGTGTTCGGGCAGTGTACGGGGTTGTGCTGGGGCTGGTGTTTCAGGGTTTAGGGCAGTGCAGTGGTGTTCGGGCAGTGTAGGGGGTCGTGCTGGGGTGGTGTTTCAGGGTTTAGGGCAGTGCAGTGGTGTTCGGGCAGTGTAGGGGGTCGTGCTGGGGGTGGTGTTTCAGGGTTTAGGGCAGTGCAGTGGTGTTTGGGCAGTGTAGGGGGTCATGCTGGGGCTAGTGTTTCAGGATTTAGGGCAGAGCAATGGTGTTCAGGCAGTGTAGGGGTTTTGCTGGAGGTGGTGTTTCAGGGTTTAGGGCAGTGCAGTGGTGTTCGTGCAGTGTAGGGGGTGGTGTTTCAGGGTTTAGGGCAGTGGTGTTCAGGCAGTGTAGGGGGTCTTGCTGGGGTTGATGTTTCAGGGTTTAGGGCAGTGCAGTGGTGTTCGGGCAGTGTAGGGGGTCGTGCTGGGGGTGGTGTTTCAGGGTTTAGGGCAGTGCAGTGGTGTTCCGGCAGTGTAGGAGGTCGTGCAGGGGGTGGTGTTTCAGGGTTTAGGGTAGAGCAGTGATGTTTGGGCAGTGTAGGGGTCGTGCAGGGGGTGGTGTTTCAGGGTTTAGGGCAGTGCAATGGTGTTCGGCCAGTGTAGGTGGTGTTGCTGGGGGTGGTGTTTCAGGCTTTAGTGCAGTGGTGTTCGGGCAGTGTAGGGGGTCTTGCTGGGGGTGGTGTTTCAGGGTTTAGGGCAGTGCAGTGGTGTTCGGGCAGTGTAGGGGGTCTTGCTGGGGCTGGTGTTTCAGGGTTTAGGGCAGTGCAGTGGTGTTCGGGCAGTGTAGGGGGTCGTGCTGGGGCTGGTGTTTGAGGGTTTAGGGTAGTGCAGTGGTGTTCGGGCAGTGTAGGGGGTCGTGCTGGGGCTGGTGTTTCAGGGTTTAGGGCAGTGCAGTGGTTTTCGGGCAGTGTAGGCGGTCGTGCTGGGGCTGGTGTTTCAGGGTTTAGGGCAGTGCAGTGGTGTTCGGGCAGTGTACGGGGTCGTGCTGGGGCTGGTGTTTCAGGGTTTAGGGCAGTACAGTGGTGTTCGGGCAGTGTAGGGGGTCGTGCTGGGGGTGGTGTTTCAGGGTTTAGGGCAGTGCAGTGGTGTTCGGGCAGTGTAGGGGTCATGCTGGGGCTGGTGTTTCATGGTTTAGGGCAGTGCAGTGGTGTTCGGGCAGTGTAGGGGGTCATGCTGGGGGTGGTGTTTCAGGGTTTAGGGCAGTGCAGTGGTGTACGGGCAGTGTAGGGGGTCTTGCTGGGGGTGGTGTTTCAGGGTTTAGGGCAGTGGTGTTCGGGCAGTGTAGGGGGTCTTGCTGGGGGTAGTGTTTTGGGGTTTAGGGCAGTGCAGTGGTGTTCGTGCAGTGTAGGGGTCGTGCTGGGGGTGGTGTTTCAGGGTTTAGTGCAGTGGTGTTCGGGCAGTGTAGGGGTCGTGCTGGGGGTGGTGTTTCAGGGTTTAGGGCAGTGCAGTGGTGTTCGGGCAGTGTAGGGGTCGTGCAGGGCGTGGTGTTTCAGGGTTTAGGGCAGTGCAGTGGTGTTCGGGCAGTGTAGGGGTCGTGCTGGGGCTGGTGTTTCAGGGTTTAGGGCAGTGCAGTGGTGTTCGGGCAGTGTAGGAGGTCATGCAGGGGGTGGTGTTTCAGGGTTTAGGGCAGTGCAGTGATGTTTGGGCAGTGTAGGGGGTCGTGCAGGGGGTGGTGTTTCAGGGTTTAGGGCAGTGCAATGGTGTTCGACCAGTGTAGGTGGTGTTGCTGGGGGTGGTGTTTCAGGCTTTAGTGCAGTGGTGTTCGGGCAGTGTAGGGGGTCTTGCTGGGGGTGGTGTTTCAGGGTTTAGGGCAGTGCAGTGGTGTTCGGGCAGTGTAGGGGGTCTTGCTGGGGCTGGTGTTTCAGGGTTTAGGGCAGTGCAGTGGTGTTCGGGCAGTGTAGGGGGTCGTGCTGGGGCTGGTGTTTGAGGGTTTAGGGTAGTGCAGTGGTGTTCGGGCAGTGTAGGGGGTCGTGCTGGGGCTGGTGTTTCAGGGTTTAGGGCAGTGCAGTGGTTTTCGGGCAGTGTAGGCGGTCGTGCTGGGGCTGGTGTTTCAGGGTTTAGGGCAGTGCAGTGGTGTTCGGGCAGTGTACGGGGTTGTGCTGGGGCTGGTGTTTCAGGGTTTAGGGCAGTGCAGTGGTGTTCGGGCAGTGTAGGGGGTCGTGCTGGGGGTGGTGTTTCAGGGTTTAGGGCAGTGCAGTGGTGTTCGGGCAGTGTAGGGGGTCGTGCTGGGGCTGGTGTTTCATGGTTTAGGGCAGTGCAGTGGTGTTCGGGCAGTGTAGGGGGTCGTGCTGGGGGTGGTGTTTCAGGGTTTAGGGCAGTGCAGTGGTGTTCGGGCAGTGTAGGGGGTCATGCTGGGGGTGGTGTTTCAGGGTTTAGGGCAGTGCAGTGGTGTACGGGCAGTGTAGGGGGTCTTGCTGGGGGTGGTGTTTCAGGGTTTAGGGCAGTGGTGTTCGGGCAGTGTAGGGGGTCTTGCTGGGGTAGTGTTTCGGGGTTTAGGGCAGTGCAGTGGTGTTCGTGCAGTGTAAGGGGTCATGCTGGGGGTGGTGTTTCAGGGTTTAGGGCAGTGCAGTGGTGTTCGGGCAGTGTGGGGGTCGTGCTGGGGGTGGTGTTTCAGGGTTTAGGGCAGTGCAGTGGTGTTCGGGCAGTGTAGGGGGTCATGCAGGGGTGGTGTTTCAGGGTTTAGGGCAGTGCAGTGGTGTTCGGGCAGTGTAGGGGTCGTGCTGGGGCTGGTGTTTCAGGGTTTAGGGCAATGCAGTGGTGTTCGGGCAGTGTAGGGGGTCTTGCTGGGGGTGGTGTTTCAGGGTTTAGGGCAGTGGTGTTCGGGCAGTGTAGGGGGTCTTGCTGGGGGTGGTGTTTCAGGGTTTAGGGCAGTGCAGTGGTGTTCGGGCAGTGTAGGGGGTCTTGCTGGGGGTAGTGTTTCAGGGTTTAGGGCAGTGCAGTGGTGTTCGTGCAGTGTAGGGGGTTGTGCTGCGGATGGTGTTTCAGGGTTTAGGGCAGTGCAGTAGTGTTCGGGCAGTGTAGGGGTCGCTGCAGGGGGTGGTGTTTCAGGGTTTAGGGCAGTGCAGTGGTGTTTGGGCAGTGTAGGGGGTCGTGCTGGGGGTGGTGTTTCAGGGTTTAGGGCAGTGCAGTGGTGTTCGGGCAGTGTAGGGGGTCGTGCTGGGGGTGGTGTTTCAGGGTTAAGGGCAGTGGTGTTCGGGCAGTGTAGGGGGTCTTGCTGGGGGTGATGTTTCAGGGTTTAGGGCAGTGCAGTGGTGTTCGGGCAGTGTAGGAGGTCTTGCTGGGGGTAGTGTTTCAGGGTTTAGGGCAGTGCAGTGGTGTTCGGGCAGTGTAGGGGTCATGCTGGGGGTGGTGTTTCAGGGTTTAGGGCAGTGCAGTGGTGTTCGGGCAGTGTAGGGGGTCGTGAAGGGGTGGTGTTTCAGGGTTTAGGGCAGTGCAGTGGTGTTCGGGCAGTGTAGGGGGTCGTGCTAGGGTATGTGTTTCAGGGTTTAGGGCAGTGCAGTGGTGTTCAGGCAGTGTAGGGGGTCGTGCAGGGGCTGGTGTTTCAGGGTTTAGGGCAGTGCAGTGGTGTTCGGGCAGTGTAGGGGTCGTGCTGGGGGTAGTGTTTTAGGGTTTAGGGTAGTGCAGTGGTGCTTGTGTAGTGTAGGGGGTCGTGCTGGGGGTAGTGTTTTAGAGTTTAGGGTAGTGCAGTGGTGTTTGTGTAGTGTAGGGGGTCATGTTTTAGGGTAGTGCAGTGGTGTTTGGGTAGTGTAGGGGGTCGTGCTGGGGGTAGTGTTTTAGGATTTAGGTTAGTGCAGTGGTGTTTGGGTAGTGTAGGGGGTCGTGCTGGGGGTAGTGTTTTAGGGTTTAAGGTAGTGCAGTGGTGTTTGTGTAGTGTAGGAGGTCGTGCTGGGGGTAGTGTTTTAGGGTTTAGGGTAGTGCAGTGGTGCTTGTGTAGTGTAGGGGTCGTGCTGGGGTAGTGTTTTAGGGTTTAGGGTAGTGCAGTGGTGTTTGTGTAGTGTAGGGGGTCATGTTTTAGGGTAGTGCAGTGGTGTTTGGGTAGTGTAGGGGTCGTGCTGGGGGTAGTGTTTTAGGAATTAGGTTAGTGCAGTGGTGTTGGGGTAGTGTTTTAGGGTTTAGGGTAGTGCAGTGGTGTTTGTGTAGTGTAGGGGGTCATGCTGGGGGTAGTGTTTTAGGGTTTAGGATAGTGCAGTGGTGCTTGTGTAGTGTAGGGGGTCGTGCTGGGGTAGTGTTTTAGGGTTTAGGGTAGTGCAGTGGTGTTTTTGTAGTGTAGGGGGTCATGTTTTAAGATGCAACGCTCCAATACCTGACCAGTCTGCACTACATAAAACTACAAAAAAACTAAAAATAAAAAGTGTTTTGCACACTTTTGTCATTGGGCTATATGTGGGCTACATCTCGGTAATATTTGTGCTACATTTGGGCTCTTTTTTCACTGGTGGCTATCTTGGAAGACTTCTTTGTTATGAAGTTTCCTAATTTCCTCATTTACTGCAGTCTCCTCAGTAGGAAATGCTTTCAGTTTTTACTTTGATTCCATCAAGAAGGCATTCAGATGTGTCACACATTTGCCATAAATTCAGAATGTTATTACTCTAGTTGTTCATTAGATCACTGTAGTAAAGCTACTGCTCACCAAGGAGTTAACTGGAAGTCTACTGCTGGTATTGAAAGTGATTGTTTCAGTCTGCATGTCAGAATTTTCTAATGAAATAGAAGAGGATTTGAGATCTCACTTAAAACATGCACTAAATTTTCTTTTTGCAGCACTAACCATAATTTCTATGGCAAAATGAACCCCTCATTTTGTTCCTTTTTAAATTAAATGTTTTAAG